>CM065807.1:91112357-91428214 GCA_033398695.1 Orobanche coerulescens
AACTTCATGATTACCATCAATAATCCAATAGGAATACTTAAATCGGAATTCCAACAACATCTAGTCGGAAATACCCCAAAATTCCAAAGTCAACCCGTAAGGGTTCTTGAACAATTCCTCAATTATTCGTAAATTCCGAAAATTACACCAATGAATTCGTAGAAATACATGTATCCAAGATAGATAATCCATATCTAACATTTTCCAACATAATATCGAGTTAACACGAAGAGATCGAAAGCAAAATACCCAAGATCCGAATTCTAGATCCAAGAATCATTACCTTGATTTGGAGTGATGAAACTGATTAGATGATGATTAATCCAACTTAGGAGCTTGAAGATGATGCTAGATGATTGTAGCTCGAAGAGACCTTTCCGAATCGCCCAAGCTCGTCCGAAATGGTTGAGAGATGAAGAAATGACGAAGGTTGGACTGAACTGTCTGATTTATACTGTCCCAGCTTAGCGCGCGCTAACTCCTGATATTAGCGTGCGCTAACGGGTATACCGGGTAGTCCAGTAACCCCTGACTGAATCGTTAGCATGCGCTAAGTACCTTTGGTAGCGTGCGCTAACAGCCTTTCTTAGCGTACGTTAACCTTATGTTAGCGTGCGCTACCTGAGAGTTGATATCCAAACTCCTGGAGTCCAGAACCTACTGTCCTCTGCTCTGAGCGCGCTAGCGCGCGCTACTCTGAAGTCTTAGCGTTCGTTACCTGCACCCCATTAGCGTACGCTACTTACCAATCGTAGCGTGCGCTATGAATTTCCCAAATCAGCCCAGTACCTTCTGGACTGTCTGCCCCACTTGCGCTAGCGTGCGCTAATAATGAATCATAGCGTGCGTTACATGCAATCCATTAGCGCGTGCTAGACAGAATGTGTAGCGTGCGCTACCTCACAAACTGAAATTAAAACATGATGATGATGATAATAATCTCGACTCGATTTCAAACAGCGATGAAAGACAACAACTACTGATGTGGTCCCAAAATACGCCGAATGGTGGTTACAGATGAATGAACATGAGTGATGAATGATTATTACTGAGTGAAAAAAAAATTCTGAGTGATAGTTACTGAGTGAAAATAAATGAATTCTCAACCGGGTATTACAGTATTGCCCTGACGAGGGCTTTTGGGTATGTTATTCAGGTAGTTTGTATCATTACCCTATTGTTTCGTTTATCTTTGATATACGTGTTATTCCTGAATAACAACGTGATAAGATTATTCAGGTGAGTTTGTTGGCTATATAAATTCACAGTTGAGGTTACTCAACTGATATATTCAGGAAAAGATTTTAGAAAGTCTATTCACCCCCTCTAGACTGTCCTCTAAGTATCTGTGACCTATCGCGTATCACTCGGCGGGTTATCCAACCAGGTATTGCCCTGACAATGGCTGTGGGGTATGTTAGCTGCATAAAATCACATCTGGGGTTACTAAACTTATACATTCAGGAAAAGATTTTTGACAGTCTATTCACCCTCCTCCCCCTCCAAATTGTACTTTGAGTATTTCTGACCTACAGTAACCTAAGCGTGTATCAGTACCCTATTGTTTTGTTTATGTTTGATGATATATGTGTTATTCGTGAATAATAACGTGATATGGTTATTCATGCGAAGTTTGTTAGATGCATAAAATCACATCTAAGGTTACTCAAATGATATATTCAAGAGAAGATTTTAGACAATTTATTCACCCCCCTCTAGACTGTCCTCTGAGTATCTCTGACCTACAGTACTTTATTCGGGAAGGCGTATCACTCAGTGAGTTATCCAACCAGGTATTGACCTGACAAGGGTTTTGGGGTATGTAAGTTGCATAAATTCACAGTTGAGGTTACTCAACTGATACATTCAGGAAAAGATTTTAGACAGTCTATTCACCCTCCTCCCACTCCAAATTGTCCTCTAAATATTTGTGACCTACAGTAACCATAGCGTGTATCAGTACCCTATTGTTTTTTATCTTTATTATACGTGTTATTTCTGAATAATGACATGATATGATTATTCAGGTGAGGTTTGTTAGCTGCATAAAATCACGGTTGAGTTTACTCAAATGATATATTCATGAAAAGATTTTATACAGTCTATTCACCCCCCTGTAGATTATCCTCTGAGTATTTGTGACCTACAGTAACCTAAGTTTGCCCTATTGTTTTGTTTATCTTTGATATACGTATTATTCCTGAATAATAATGTGATATAATTTTTCATGTGAGGTTTGTTAGCTACATAAAATCACAGCTGAGATTACTCTACTGATATATTCAGGAAAAGATTTTAGACAGTCTAATCACCCCCCTCTAGACTGTCCCTTGAGTATCTATGAGCTACAGTACTTTATTCGGGAAGTAGGTATCACTCGGAGGGTTATCCAACCAGGTATTACCCTGACAAGGGCTTTGGGGTATGTAAGCTGCATAAATTCACAGCTGAATTTACTCAACTAATACATTCAGGAAAAGATTTTAGACAGTCTATTCACCCTCCCCCCCTCCAAATTGTACTTTGAGTATTTGTGACCTACAGTAACCTAAGCGTGTATCAGTACCCTATTGCTTTTTATCTTAGATATACGTGTTATTCCTGAATAATGACGTGATATGATCAGGTAAGGTTTGTTTGCTGCATAAGATCACAGCTCAGGTTACTCAACTGATATATTCAGGAAAAGATTTTAGACAGTCTATTCATCCCCCCTCTCTAGACTGTCCTCTGAGTATCTGTGACCTATAGTACTTAATTCGGGAAGCGCATATCACTCGGCGGCTTATCCAACCAGGTATTGCCCTGACGAGGGCTTTTGGGTATGTTATTCGGGTAGTTTGTATCATTACCCTATTGTTTCGTTTATCTTTGATATACGTGTTATTCCTGAATAATGACGTGATATGATTATTCAGGTGAGTTTGTTAGCTATATAAAATCACAGTTGAGGCTACTCAACTGATATATTCAGGAAAAGATTTTAGACAGTCTATTCACCCCCTCTAGACTGTCCTCTGAGTATCGTCGACCTATAGTACTTTATTCCGGAAGCGCTTATCACTCGATGGGTTATACAACCAGGTATTACCCTGACAAGGGTTGTGGGGTATGTTCTGGGGTTACTCAACTTATATATTCAGTAGAAGATTTCAGACAGTCTATTCACCCCATATACTGTCCTCTGAGTATCTGTGACCTACAGGAACCTAAGTGTGCATCAGTACCTTATTGTTTTGTTTATCTTTGATATATGTGTTATTCCTGAATAATGACGTGATATGATTATTCAGGTTAGGTTTGCTAGATGCATAAAATCACAACTGCGGAGAAAAGATTTTAGACAGTCTATTCACTCCCTACCCTCTAGACTGTCCTCTGAGTATATTTGACCTACAATACCTTATTCGGGAAGCGCGTATCACTCGGCGGGTTATCCAACTAGGTATTGCCATGACAAGGGCTTTGGGGTATGTTATTTGGGTAGTGTGTATCAGTACCCTATAGTTTTGTTTAGCTTTGATATACGTTTTATTCCTGAATAATGACGTGCTATGATTATTCATGTAAGGTTTGTTAGCTGCATAAAATAACAACTGAGGTTACTCAACTGATATATTCAAGAAAAGATTTAGACAATCTATTCACCCCCTCTTTAGACTATCCTCTGAGTATCCGTGACCTACAGAAACCTAAGTGTGTATCAGTACCATATTGTTTTATTTATCTTTGATATATGTGTTATTTCTGAATTACGACGTGATATAATTATTCAACTAAGGTTTGGTATCTCCATAAAATCACAGTTGAGGTTACTCAACTAATATATTCATGAAAAGATTTTAGACAGACTATTCACCCCCCTAGACTGTCCTCTGAGTATTTGTGACCCACAGTAACCCAAGTGTGTGACAGTACCCTATTGTTTTGTTTATCTTTGATATACGTGTTATTCCTAAATAATGACATGATATGACTGAAAGGATTGGGGGGCCCTACTAGTATCACTGGGACTCCTCGCCGTCGACATGCTCTTACCGTGCCTTTGCCTTGCCGTGACCTGAAAACAATATCCCCCAACGGGGTCATTTACACAGAACAGCAATCCTCAAGGGTTGAAAATACACAATCATGATATATCTATAGTTATGAAATATCCTTAGTTATGAATTAAGCTGAAGAGGAGTATCATAGTACGCCCGTAATGTTCTGTGCAAGTGTACAAGACGAATGACCGGACACACCCGTCCTTGTACCTAATTAGTCTCACGGAGGTAATCGTTACCATGTGCACAGTCCAATATATCGGTGACCCAATACATGACCATCGCGTGCTCGACTAAAAATTCCACACATCCGCACCCGGACATGCAATATGAACCCAGAAGGTCATATGAACGAGAATGATCATAATGAATATCAATGAATAATAATCCGACAAAGTCAAGAATGACTCATCGAGATGAAAATAAGAGTGAAGTGAATGACAGTCTAACCAACCCACTAGACTATCCTCTGAGTATCTGTGACCTATAGTAACCTAAGTGTGTATCAGTACCCTATTGTTTTGTTTATCTTTGATATACGCGTTATTCCTGAATAATGACGTGATATGATTATTCAAGTGGGGTTTGTTAGCTGCATAAAATCATAACTGAGGTTACTCAATTGATATATTCTAGAAAAAAAATTAGACAGTCTATTCACACACCCCCTCTAGACTGTCCTCTTAGTATCTGTGACCTACAGTACTTTATTTGGGAAGCGCATATCAATCGGCCGGTTATCCAACCAGGTATTGCCCTGACAAGGGCTTTGGGGTATGTTAGCTGCATAAAATCACAGTTGAGGTTACTCAACTAATATATTCAGGTAAAGATTTTAGATAGTCTATTCACCCCTCCCTCTAGACTGTCCTCTGAGTATCTATGATCAACAGTACTTTATTCGGGAAGCGCGTATCACTCAGTGGGTTATCCAACCAAGTGTTGCCCTGACAAGGGCTTTGGGGTATGTTTTTAGGGTAGTGTTTATCATTACCCTATTGTTTTGTTTATCTTTCATATACATGTTATTCATGAATAATGACATGATATGATTATTCAGAGAGATTTGTTAGCTGCATAATATCACAGCTAAGGTTACTCAACTAAAATATTCAGGAAATTATTTTCGACAGTTATTCGCCCCCCTCTATATTGTACTCTGAGTATTTGTTACCTATAGTACTTTATTCGGAAAGTGTGTATCACTCGGCAGGTTATCCAACCAAGTATTGCCCTGATAAGGGCTTTGGGGTATGTTAGCTGCATAAAATCACAGCTGAGGTTAGTCAACTGATATATTTAGGAAAAGATTTTAGACAGTCTATTCACCCCCTAGATTGTCCTCAGAGTATCTTTAACCTACAGTTTCCGAAGTGTGTATCAGTACCCTATTGTTTTGTTTATCTTTGATATAAGTGTTATTCCTGAATAATGACGATATGATTATTCAGGTGAGGTTTGTTAGCTGCATAAAATCATGGCTGAATTTACTCAACTAATATATTCAAGAAATGATTTTAGACAGTCTATTCACACACACCCTCTAGACTGCCTCTGAGTATCCATGACATACAGTACTTTATTCAGGAAGCGTGTATCACTCGGCGGGTTGTCTAACCAGGTATTGCCCTGACAATGGCTTTGGGGTATGTTAGCTGCATAAAATTACAACTGAGTTTACTCAACTGATATATTCAGAAAAATATTTTAGACAGTCTAACCAACCCACTAGACTATCCTCTGAGTATCTGTGACCTATAGTAACCTAAGTGTGTATCAGTACCCTATTGTTTTGTTTATCTTTGATATACGCGTTATTCCTGAATAATGACGTGATATGATTATTCAAGTGAGGTTTGTTAGCTGCATAAAATCATAACTGAGGTTACTCAATTGATATATTCTAGAAAAAAAATTAGACAGTCTATTCACACACCCCCTCTAGACTGTCCTCTTAGTATCTATGACCTACAGTACTTTATTTGGGAAGCGCATATCAATCGGCTGGTTATCCAACCAGGTATTGCCCTGACAAGGGCTTTGGGGTATGTTAGCTGCATAAAATCACAGTTGAGGTTACTCAACTAATATATTCAGGTAAAGATTTTAGACAGTCCATTCACCCCCCCTCTAGACTGTCTTCTGAGTATCTGCGGCCTAGAGTGACCTAAGTGTGTATCAGTACCCTATTGTTTTGTTTATCTTTGATATATGTGTTATTCCTGAATAACGACATGATATGATTATTCATGTGAGGTTTAGTAGCTGCATAAAATCACAACTGAGGTTACTCAACTAATATATTCAGGAAAAGATTTTAGACAGTCTATTCACCCCTCCCTCTAGGTTGTCCTCTGAGTATCTATGACCAACAGTACTATAAAATCACGGCTGAGTTTACTCAACTGATATATTCAAGAAAAGATTTTAGACAGTCTATTCACATACCCCCTCTAGACTGTCCTATGAGTATCTATGACCTACAATACTTTATTCGGGAAGCGTGTATCACTCGGCAGGTTAACTAACCAGGTATTGCCCTGACAAGGGCTTTGGGGTATGTTAGCTGCATAAAATCACAACTGAATTTACTCAACTGATATATTCAGGAAAATATTTTAGACAGTCTATCCACCCCCCTAGAGTCTCCTCTGGGTATCTTTAACCTACAGTAACCTAAGTGTATACCATTTCCCTATTGTTTGTTTATCTTTGATATATGTGTTATTCCTGAATAATGACGTGATATGATTATTCAAGTGAGGTTTGTTAGCTGCATAAAATCATAGCTGAGGTTACTCAACTGATGTATTCAGGAAAAGATTTTAGACAGTCTATTCACCCTCCCCCCATCTAGACTATCCTCTGAGTATGTGTGACCTACAGTACTTTATTTGGGAAGCGCATATCACTCGGTGGGACAGTCTAGAGTGAGGGGTGAATAGTACCGAACCACGTTATATCATTGTAGTACCGAACCACATTATATCATAAATTACTCCGATGAGGAGTTTCATTATAACACACCCAAGATAATACCGAATACATGTATATTTTATATGAAGATAAAATACACAACACTGAATGAAACGGAGTATCCAAATGGAAATCTGCAGCGGAAAAATAAATGACGACAACATGAATGACTGAAAGGATTGGGGCCCCCTACTAGTATCACTGTGACTCCTCGCCGTCGACATGCTCTTACCGTGCCTTTGCCTTGCCGTGACCTGAAAACAATATCCCCCAATGGGGTCATTTACACAGAACAACAATCCTCAAGGGTTGAAAATACGCAATCATGATATATCTATAGTTATGAAATATCCTTAGTTATGAATTAAGATGAAGAGGAGTATCATAGTACGCCCGTAATGTTCTGTGCAAGTGTACAAGACGAATGACCGGACACACCCGTCCTTGTACCTAATTAGTCTCACGGAGGTAATCGTTACCATGTGCACAGTCCAATATATCGGTGACCCAATACATGACCATCGCGTGCTCGACTAAAAATTCCACACATCCGCACCCATACATGCAATATGAACCCAGAAGGTCATATGAACGAGAATGACCATAATGAATATCAATGAATATAATCCGACAAAGTCAAGAATGACTCACCGAGATGAAAATAAGAGTGAAGTGAATGATAGCTCAATGAAATGATTGGAACCGTCGTTCCTCGTGAATGAAGTGATTATTTGACAATTACAAGTCCCAATACGGTTAACACAATTATGAACGAGTTGTGATTATGAATGATCAATAACAAAAGGAATGAATATCCTTTTAACCGAGTAAGAATTAACTTACTCAACACCGATGAAGCATGTCCTTCCACGAACAATGTCCTAAATGAGATGTCGGTCGCTCGAATAACCTTGAATAACACAAATACCAACAATCCGGTTCAACACACGAATCAAACACGAGTATAATTAACTCAGAACTTTGATACGACTAAACCAATTTCATTGGGGCATTATATCAAACACGTTGTGGCCAATCTTCGATTGTTTACAACCAAACCTCAATAATACCAACATCAAATCCCCAAGAAGTGTTTCAAACCAACGAAAATCTTCAATACAATCAATAATCCAATATGAATATCCAAATTTGTGATTCAAACAACAATTAATCGAAAATCCCTAAATCAAACTCAATATTCAAAGTGTTCTTGAATAATCCTTCAATAATCCAATGAATATTTATACAAACTCATAATCATATGTATATCTCTTCATACAACATGATAAAAACGTCCAAAACATTATATCTAAACACAAAATCGAAATCCAAGATGTTGAAGAAATTACCTCTTGAAGATCCAAGCACTTTGATCTGATGAACACACGTTAGATTGACTATTCGAGCTTCACAACCGAATGAAAATGATGAAAACCGATTACTCAAGTGATAAGTGATGGAAAATCTCTCCATCAAGCTCTCTCTCTCTCGGAACAAGGTGAAAGAAATGGCAAAATGAACTGAAAGTCCCGATCAAGTCCTTATAAACTGCCAGAAGTTACGGCCGTAACTCGGCCTACTTACGGCCGTAACATCCCAGGTCAATGGCCTTACGACCATAACTAGTCAGCTCGTACGGCCGCAACTCGGCTTCGTCCACAAACTGCCGACAGCCATACGACCGTACCCGCAACTGACTTACGGGCGTAACTCGCCCTCGTCCAAAACACCTGCCGACAGCCATATGGCCATACCCGCACACCTTACGGCCGTAACTCGACCGATACGGCCGTAACCGGCCAAACTTACGGGCGTAAGCCCCCTTCGTCGAAACTGACCAGGCACCTTGCCTATAACGTACGGCCGTATCCGGCCAAGCCTTACGGCCGTACTTGACTCATCTTACGGCCGTATACCGCAACCCTTACGGCCGTAAGTCCTTCTCGTTCGACACATCCTGAAAAATACGAATACCCCTTACGGCCGTATCCTGCCCATCTTACGGCCGTAACTCGCCTTCGGCCAAAAACGCCTGGGCACCCTGCTAGACACGTACGGCCGTAACCGGATAAGCCTTACGGCCGTACCTGCTCACTTATGGCCGTATGCCGCAACCCTTACGGCCGTAAGTCCCGTTCGTCCAAAATGTCCTGAAATCAATGAATTCGTGTTACGGCCATATCCGACAATCCTTACGGCCGTAACTCGTTGCTGGACAAGATGAAAATCCGACAACTCCGATTTCTCGTTACGATTGATGAATGCTCCGACACACCATACGTATGCAAAAGTGAACAAGTCCAACACATGCCAAATATGATACTTCCAATACAAGGCTACCAATCACGATGATAATAATAATACTCCCGTTCCGACACTCAAACGGAGATGAAATGACGATCGGTAACTGATACACAGTTACAACACGCCAACAATGAACGCAAATGAATGAATCATGAATGATGAGTGATTATTAATGAGTGAAAATTACTGAGTGACAAATACTGACTGATAATTACTGAATGATAATGAATGAATTACAACCGGGTATTACAATTCCTAAATAATGACGATATGATTATTCAGGTGAGGTTTGTTAGCTGCATAAAATCACGGCTGAGTTAACTCAACTGATATATTCAAGAAAATATTTTAGACAGCCTATTCACCCCCCCTCTAGACTGTCCTCTGAGTATCTGCGACCTATATTACTTTATTCGGGAAGTGCGTATCACTCGGCGGGTTATCCAACCAAGTGTTGCCCTCATAAGGGCTCAGGGTATGTTATTAGGGTAGTGTGTATCATTACCCTATTGTTTTGTTTATTTTTTATATACGTGTTATTCATGAATAATGACATGATATGATTATTCAGAGAGATTTGTTAGCTGCATAAAATCACAGCTGAGGTTACTCAACTGATATATCCAGGGAAAGATTTTAAATAGTCGATTGACCCCCCTCTAGATTGTCATCTGAGTATATGTGACCTACAGTACTTTATTCCGGAAGCGCGTATCACTCGGCAGTTTATCCAACCAGGTATTGCCCTGACAAGGGCTTTAGAGTATGTTAGCTGCATACAATCGCAGCCGAGGTTACGCAACTGATATATTCAGGAAAAGATGTTAGACAAATTCTTCACCTCCCCTAGACTGTCCTCTGAGTATTTGTGACCTACAGTAACCTAAGTGTGTATCAGTACCCTATTATTTTGTTTATCTTTGATATACATGTTATTCCTTAATAATGACGTGATACGATTATTCAGGTGAGGTTTGTTAGCTGCATAAAATCACATATGAGGTCACTCAACTAATATATTTAGGAAAAGATTTTAGACAGTCTATTTACCCCCTCTAGACTGTCCTCTGAGTATCTATGACCTACAATACTTTATTCGGGAAGCACGTATCACTCGGTGGGTTATCCAACTAGATATTGCCCTGACAAGGGCTTTGGGGTATGTTAGCTGTATAAAATCACAGTTGAGATTACTCAACTAATATATTCAGGTAAAGATTTTAGACAGTCTATTCACCCCCTCTAGACTGTCCTCTGAGTATCTGTGACCCAGATTGACCTAAGTGTGTATCAGTACCCTATTGTTTTGTTTATCTTTGATATACGTGTTATTCCTGAATAACGACATGATATGATTATTCATGTCCTCTGAGTATCTGTGACCTACAGTACTTTATTCGGGAAGCGCGTATCACTCGCCGGGTTACCCAACCAAGTGTTGCCCTGACAAGGGCTCTGGGTATGTTATTAGGGTAGTGTATCATTACCCTACTCAACTAATATATTGAGGAAAAGATTTTAAACAGTAGATTCACCCCTCTCTAGACTGTCCTCTGAGTATCTATGACCTACAGTACTTTATTCCGGAAGCGCGTATCAGTCGGCGGTTTATCCAACCAGGTATTGCCCTGACAAGTGCTTTACGGTATGTTAGACAGTTTCTTCACCTCCCCTAGACTGTCCTCTGAGTTTCTGTGACCTACAGTAACCTAAGTGTGTATCAGTACCCTATTATTTTGTCTATCTTTGATATACGTGTTATTCCTCAATAATGACGTGATACAATTATTCAGGCGAGGTTTGTTAGCTGCATAAAATCACAGCTGAGGTCACTCAACTAATATATTCAGGAAAAGGTTTTAGACAGTCTATTTACCTCCTCTAGACTGTACTCTGAGTATCTACGACCTACAGTACTTTATTCGGGAAGTACGTATCACTCGGCGGGTTATCCAACTAGATATTGCGCTGACAAGCACTTTGGGGTATGTTATTCGGGTTATGTGTATCATTACCCTATTGTTTTGTTTATCTTTGACATACGTGTTATTCATGAATAATGACATGATATGATTATTCAGAGAGATTTGTTAGCTCCATAAAATTATAGCTGAGGTTACTCAACTGATATATTCAGGAAAAGATTTTAGAAAGTCTATTCACCCCCCTGTAGACTGTCCTCTGAGTATCTATAACCTACATTTATTCGGGAAGCACGTATCACTCAGCGGGTTATCCAAGTAGGTATTGCCCTGACAAGGGCTTTGAGGTATGTTATTCGGATAGTGGGTATCATTACCCTATTGTTTTGTGTATCTATGATATACTTGTTATTCATGAAAAATGACATGATATGATTATTCATAGATATTTGTTAGCTGCATATAATCACACTTGAGGTTACTCAACTGATATATTCAGGAAAAGATTTTAGACAGTCTATTCACCCCCTCCTCTCTACGGTCCTCTGAGCATCTGTGACCTAATGTACTTTATTCGGGAAACACGTATCACTCGGCGGGTTATCCAAATAAGTATTGCCCTGACAAGGGCTTTGGGGTATGTTATTCGGGTAATGTGTATCAGTACCCTATTGTTTTGTTTATCTTTGATATTCGTAATATTCCTGAATAATGACGTGATATGATTATTCAAGTGAGGTTTGTAGCTGCAAAAAATCATAGCTGAGTATTCAAGTGAGGTTACTCAATTGATATATTCCGGAAAAAAATTTAGACAGTCTATTGACACACCCCCACTAGACTGTCCTCTGAGTATCTGTGACCTACAGTACTTTATTCGGGAAGCGTGTATCACTCTGTGGGTTATCTAACCAGGTATTGCCGTGACAGGGGCTTTGGGGTATGTTAGCTGCATAAAATCACAACTGAGTTTACTCAAGTGATATATTCAGGAAAATAGTTTAGACAGTGTATCCACCCCCTAGATTGTCCTCTAAGTATATGTGACCTACAGTAACCTATGTGTGTATCAGTACCCTATTATTTTGTTTATATTTGATATATATGTTATTCGTGAATAATGATGTGATATGATTATCTAGGTAAGGTTTGTTAACTTCATAAAATCACAGCTGAGGTTACTCAACTGATATACTCAGGTAAAGATTTTAGACAGTCTATTCACCCGCCTCTAGACTGTCCTTTGAGTATATGTGACCTAGAGTGACCTAAGCGTGTATCAGTACCCTTTTTTTTTATCGTTGATATACATGTTATTCCTGAATAATGACGTGATATGATTATTCATGTGAGATTTGTTAGCTGCATAAAATCACAGCTGAGGTTACTCAACTGATATATTCTGGAAAATATTTTTGAAAGTCTATTCACCCCCAATCTAGACTGTCCTTTGAGTATCTGTGACCTACAGTAACCTAAGTGTGTATCAGTACCCTATTGTTTTGTTTATGTTTGATATACATGTTATTCCTCAATAACGACGTGATATCATTATTCAGGTGAGGTTTGTTAGCTGCATAAAATCACCGTTGAGGTTACTCAACTTATATATTCCTGAAAAGATTTTAGACAGTCTATTCACCCCCCTCGAGACTGTCCTCTGAGTATCTGTGACCCATAGTAACATAAGTGTGTGTCAGTACCCTATTGTTTTGTTTATATTTGATATACGTGTTATTCTTGAATAATGACGTGATATGATTATTTAGGTGAGGTTTGTTAGTTGCAAAAAATCAAAATTGAGGTTACTCAACTGATATATTCAAGAAAAGATTTTAGACAATCTATTCAGCCCCCCCATAGAGACTATCCTCTGAGTATGTGTGACCTACAGTACTTTATTTCGGAAGCGTGTATCACTCGGCGGGTTATCCAACCAGGTATTGCCCTGACAAGGGTTTTGGGCTATGTTAGCTGCATAAAATCACAATTGAGGTTACTCAACTGATATATTCAGGTAAAGACTTTATACAATCTATTCACCCCCCTTCTAGACTGTCTTTTGAGTATCTCTAACCTAAACTGACCTAAGAGTGTATCAGTACCCTATTTTTTTGTTTATCTTTGATATACGTGTTATTCCTGAATAATGACGTGATATGATTATTCATGTGAGGTTTGATAGCTGCATAAAATCACAGCTGAGGTTACTCAACTAATATATTCAGGAAAAGTTTTAGACAGTCTATTCACGCCCCTCTATACTGTCATCTGAGCATCTGTGACCTACAGTACTTTATTCATGAAGCGCGTATCACTCGGTGGGTTATCCAACCAGGTATTGCCCTAACAAGGGGTTTGGGGTATGTTTTTCAGGTAGCGTGTGTCAGTACCCTATTGTTTTTTATCTTTTATATACATGTTATTCCTGAATAATGACGTGATATGATTATTCAGGTGAGGTTTGTTAGATGCATAAAATCACAGCTGAGGTTATTCAACTGATATATTCAGGAAAAGATTCTAGATAGTTTATTCACCCCCCCTTTCTAGACTGTCCTCCGAGTATCTGTAACCTACAGTACTTTATTCGGGAAGCGCGTATCACTCGGCGGTTTATCGAACCAGGTAATGCCCTGACAAGGGCTTTGGGGTATGTTAGCTGCATAAAATCAAAACTGAGGTTACTCAACTGATATATTCAGGAGTGAATTTTAGACAGTCTATTTACCCCCCCGTCTAGAGTATCCTCTGAGTATCTATGACCTACAGTAACCTAAGTGTGTATCAGTACCCTATTGTTTTGTTTATCTCTGATATACGTGTTATTCCTGAATTATGACGTGTTATGATTATTCATGTGAGGTTTGTTAGCTGCATAAAATCACAGCTGAGGTTACTCAACTGATATATTCAAGAAAAGTTTTAGACAGTCTATTCGCGCCCCTCTATACTGTCATCTGAGCATCTGTGACCTACAGTACTTTATTCCAAAAGCGCGTATCACTCGGCGGTTTATCCAACTAGGTATTGCCCTGAAAAGGGCTTGGGGTATGTTATTCGGGTAGCGTGTATCAGTAACCTATTGTATTTTATCTTTGATATACATGTTATTCCTGAATAATGATGTTATATGATTATTCATGTGAGGTTTGTTAGATTCATAAAATCACAGCTGAGGTAATTCAACTAATATATTCAGGAAATGATTTTAAACAGTCGATTCACCCCCCTCTAGACTCTCCTCCGAGTATCTGTGACCTACAGTACTTTATTCCAAAAGCGCGTATCACTCGGCGGTTTATCCAACTAGGTATTGCCCTGACAAGGGCATTAGGGTATGTTAGCTGCATACTGATATATTCAGGAAAAGATGTTAGACAGTTTCTTCACCTCTCCTAGACTGTCCTCTGAGTATCTTTGACCTACAGTAACTTAAGTGTGTATCAGTCCCCTATTATTTTTATTTATCTTTGATATACGTGTTATTCCTCAATAATGACGTGATACGATTATTCAGGTGAGATTTTTTAGCTGCATAAAATCACATCTGAGGTCACTCAACTAATATATTCAGGAAAAGATTTTAGATAGTCTATTTACCCCCTCTAGACTGTCCTCTGAGTATCTATGACCTACATTACTTTATTCGGGAAGCACGTATCACTCGGCGGGTTATCCAACCAGATATTGCCCTGACAAGGGCTTTGGGGTATGTTATTCGGGTAGTGTGTATCATTACCCTATTATTTTCTTTATCTTTGATATACATGTTATTCGTGAATAGTGACATGATATGATGATTCAGAGATATTTGTTAGCTGCATAAAATCATATCTCAGGTTACTCAACTGATATATTTAGGAAAGGATTTTAGAAAGTCTATTCACCCCTCATCTATACTGTCCTCTGAGTATCTATAACCTACATTACTTTATTCGGGAAGCATGTATCACTCGGCGAGTTATCCAACCAGGTATTGCCCTGGCAAGGGCTTTGGGGTATGTTATTCGGATAGTGTGTATCATTACCCTATTGTTTTGTTTATCGTTGATATACTTGTTATTCATGAATAATGACATGATATGATTATTCAGAGATATTTGTTAGCTGCATAAAATCACAGTTGAGGTTACTCAACTGATATATTCAGGAAAAGATTGTAGACAGTCTATTCACCCCCTCCTCTCGACTATCCTCTGAGTATCTGTGACCTAATGTACTTTATTCGGGAAACGCGTATCACTCGGCGGGTTATCCAACCAAGTATTTCCCTGACAAGGGCTTTGGGGTATGTTATTTGGGTAATGTGTATCAGTACCCTATTGTTTTGTTTATCTTTGATATTCATG
Organism: Orobanche coerulescens; assembly: GCA_033398695.1. Classification (NCBI taxonomy): domain Eukaryota; kingdom Viridiplantae; phylum Streptophyta; class Magnoliopsida; order Lamiales; family Orobanchaceae; genus Orobanche; species Orobanche coerulescens. The sequence continues at coordinate 91,127,958 of CM065807.1, forward strand.
TTATTCTTGAATAATGACGTGATATGATTATTCAAGTGAGGTTTGTTAGCGGAATAAAATCATAGCTGAGGTTACTCAATTGATATATTCCAGAAAAAAAATTAGACAGTCTATTGATACACCCCCACTAAACTGTCCTCTGAGTATCTGTGACCTACTGTACTTTATTCGGGAAGCGTGTATCACTCAGCGGGTTATCTAACCAGGTATTGCCCTGACAAGGGCTTTGGGGTACGGTAGCTATAACACCCCCGATATATTCAGGAATATTTACAGCGCCGTAAATCCTTTACATAAGGATTTACAAGGCTGAAGAATTGAACAAGCATTAAAAGGTACTAACGAATGGAAATAACGGAATTACGGTACAACAGTTCTGACCCAATACAGAAATAGTACAATTGTTCTACAGAACTCAATAATACATCACCAAATTCAAATCATCACAAACGACTTCGTACTCCAGTACTTATTGAAATAACGAATAAACAACAGATAAATAAACCCGGTCGGGACATCACTCTGCACCCTCGTCATACGGTTCAAAGTGGTTGTTTCCCGCTCTCCCGGATCCCGAACACAAACAAAATGTTCACCCCGAAGGGGTTAGCACAACGATGCTAGTACAAGTACCACAACATATTATTCATATCTCACGAAGAATAATAACGTAAACGACAAAGTACCAACGAGTCTTCTCTACGAGAACTCAAACATAACATACACAACTGATAATCACAACATGATATCATAACATACACATGGTAATTCCATCGATCCAGCGTTCACTGCCTAGAACCCACGATGATCCCGTCAGACCAACCCGTGGTGGAAAAACCCGTCCGATGATCCAGCGCACGCTAGCATAGATCCCCCGATGATCCCGTCGGACCAACACGAGGTGGACATACAACAACGACATACATGCACGATAATATGTATAACAACAATACATAAAACAAATAAAGTACTTGCCTCGATTTGAAGACAATAACAACACTTCCACGAAAATGAACACTCGAAGATTGTCCTCCTCAATCAATCACGTAACGAGACCAAACCTTAACAAAAGAAATGATATAGGATTTATCTCACGTCGTACGAATGTTTAACAATTCGATTTACGGTCAAAAGTTCATAAAATACAATCTGCCTGAACTGCTTAGTGCACGCTAAGTACTCTGTGTAGCGTGCGTTAAGTCTGCTCGATAGCGCACGCAAACAACAAAGCCTAGCGCACGCTAACGATGCATGGTCAGTGTTAGGAATACTTGTTAGATTTTGATGATGTCATTAATTTAAAATCAAATGTTTATTACATGGCAAAATGTAAGGAAGAACCAAATGACTATCTTCCATAGGCCAAAATATGTTAAGTATAAAACTTGGCAAAATGTAAAGAAGAACCAAATGAGTGTCTTCTGTAGGCCAAAAGTTAGTTAGGCTGAAAAACGGCTAAGTACTAAGTACAGCCTAGTCCATCAGAGAGGAGCAGCCGACTCCAGTCAGAGTAGCTCTGGTCAACTAAATTTATCAGAGAAGTTTGACCAGACTGCAGCCGAGGTACCTCAGGGAAGTCACCTGACCACACAAGTTCCAAACAGTGAACAGCCGAGAAGACCTACCTGCAGAGATGTAAGCTGCACATCATCCTACTCGACTACAGCCAAGTACTCCAAGTCCACGTCAGCATGCTTTGAAAAGTCAAATATTACGGAAAGCTCACATGCAACGTGAAGAGACAAATTGGAGTGATTCCCGCAAGAGATATGATTTAATTAAATCATCCTGACCCACCGTGAAGACTTTAATCCTTTTATATTCAAAAGATTCGGCGCTCACATGCAGAAGTCCTCACAACGGTCGGAAGATAAAATTAAATAATGGGAATCCAGCCTTGCAACGTTCAGAAAGAATAAACAATGAAGTCTCTCTCCAACGGACGGATTTGTTCAAAGATTTGCAACGGCTACAAGGAAGAAGCTCAGAGATCTGACCTATATATATCCGAAGATTTGAAACTGAGCAACAACCGGTGCGAACATACATTCTAGCGATCAAAGCAAACAAAGCAATCTCAAGCAATCAAATAGCATCGTGAAAAGAGCAGATCTAAAAGTTCATACTTAAGGAAGCTCTTAAGTTGGAGAAGACAAACACTCTTGTCTATAATCTTGAGTACGGGGTACTTCACTGGTTGAAGTAAGAGACTGTAAGGGCATCCGAGGATCGAGGATCAAGAGGTGCAAGGCAGTCAAGTGTATGTACAACGGCACGTATTTCCACTGGTTGGAAGGTGTTGTAGTGTGTTGTGAATCACTGTAATATTTATCACTGGTTGAAAATTATAGTGAATTCATCTCCAACTGGTTTGGAGAAAAGTGGATTAGTAGAGGATTACCCCACCTCTAAGACCACTATAATTGCCTGTGTTATTTACTGTTTTACTGCATCATACTTTAACTGCTGCATACATTGTTAAGTGTTTCATTAAGTTTATTTATATTCGTCATCAGCTGACTTCCGCCCATATCCAAGAACAAACGACTCCAAGTCATTTGTTTGACTATCAGCTGAAGAAACTCACTCTTCGTGAAAAAGAGTTCAAGAGTTTCAACAAGTCTATTCACCCCCCCCCCCCCCTCTAGACTTGTTCCTGGACGACTTGTGACCTACAAGTGGTATCGAAGCGGTTGGTTCATTTTTTTTCACGAACCAGATCTATATTAGATATATACATCTTAACTCTCACTTTATAATGGAACACATGCACTCTAGACTCCCTGTCTTTTCAGTTGACGAGTATGATCTCTGGAAGATAAGAATGCAGGCACACTTATCTTCAATTCACGACGACATGTGGTGCATCATTGAAGACGGTCCATTCATTTTTGAGATGGACAACACAGCCGAGGAGATCGCAGCTGGGAGGCCAGAAAAGATTCCCAAGAAGAGAACGGAGCTGACCCCCGAAGAAAGAAAGCTGGCCAATCTTGACAACAGGGCCAGAGATGTGTTATACCAAACTCTTGACAAATCCACCATGGTCAAGATCAAAAACTGTAAAAATGCCAAAGAAATTTGGGACACATTAGCTCTAATGTGTGAAGCAACGGAGCTGATCAAGGAAAACAAGTTGTCAATAGCTATCCAAAAGTTTGACAACTTTAAAATGAAGAATGGTGAATCTATAGACCAAGTGGACACAAGGTTCACTGAAATTATCAATGAAATCAACTCCCTGGGAAAAACCTATGGCAACAGGGAAATGGCACTTAAGGTCCTCAGATCGCTCAATCCCGAATGGAGCATGAAGGCTGTAGCTATGAGAGAGTCCAAAGACCTGAGTAAGATAAAGATTCAGGAGCTGTTCTCGGATCTAAAGGCTTATGAGTTCGAGCTTCCAAGCTCATCCTCAACTGAGCCTGCAGAGAAGGGAATCGCATTTGCAGCCGAGTCCCCTGCTAAGAGCTTATCTGATGTGAAACCTCCAAATCCACTAGATTTTGAGGAAGAAATGGCTTTCATAATGCAAAGGTTCAGCAATTTCATAAAGAACTACTCCAAGTATAAGAAAAACTACAAGGAGAATCCAAGAAGGAACCAGAAGGCTGGAAGCTGGAAAGTTGAATGCTACAACTGTCACAAAATAGGACACATCCAAATGGATTGTCCCGAGCTCAAGAAGGACGAAACCAAGAAGGAGGTGGGCAGAAAGGAAGACAGAAGAAAAGCTCTCATCGGAGAATACCAGGAGCATGTCGAATCAAGCGGCGGTTTCTTTTCTGATGAAGACGAGGAGTATGATTGCCTGATGGCAAACTTAGCTGATGAAGAGGTAACTTCTAAACCTACCGGTTCAAATAATAGCTCAGCCATGTCACAAGATATGGATTTACATGAATCGGTAAATCAGTTATTTAAAGATTTTGAAACACTCAAATCTGCACACCAAGTCAGACAAGAGAGAAGACTCACTGCAAGATGAGAATAGGCGGTGAAAAATGATTTCAAAACTCACTAGATTTAAATAAGGTTGAGACAACTACAATGACTTCAAAACTGTGCAAGTGTCAATACAAATTTGAGATAGACCGGCTAAACATTTTACTTAAAGAAAAATCACCGCACTTGCTCATGCCAAAGCCGAGTTTACTAAACTTGCAGAGATAAATAAAACTCAAAGCGCAGGAAATAACCTCCCCGAAGGCGTCTTCAACTCGGGCGAATTGTGTACTTATAAAAGGTCACTATATACCAAATCAGGCCTTGATATGATTCTCACACTCCTCTAGTTCAAAACCAAGTTTATCAAGGAGAAACAATGGTCTCGATCACGAGCCTGTATAAACCGATATTCAAAAACAGGGAACAAGAGTCAAACGTCTCAGCCGCAATCGAGTTACACTGCATACCCACCTAGACAGCGACTAGGCAAAGGCCTGTGCAAAAGCAAGATCTGCATACAACATGCCCACTATTACCAACAACTCCCCAAAAATAGATTTCATAATGGGAGGGGCAGATGGAAACCTCAAGGTTATCCTAATTACCAAAATGAACAAGTGTGGAGACCACAAAAGTTTAATAAATGGTCTCAGCCTAGATTTAGAAATGGCCCACACTATCAAAAGTTTGAGGAATATCCGGTAGACAATCCAACCAGGAGATTTAGACCTCGACCACAGGCACCTTATAAGGGTTATAATAATAACAATTCCTATAATCCAAGGAGAAGTCAATTCTCCAGGAAACCAACTAACCCCAAAGGACCCACACAAATTTGGGTACCTAAATCTCTGCTTATTTAATTGCAGAAAAGGTGGAAGGACTACAACCACATCTCCTCAAGCTCAAATTTTGGAGGTGAAGAATGGTTTGTAGACTCTGGATGCTCGAGGCATATGACCGGGAACAAGAAGATGCTGACCAAATATATCAAAGAAAGAGGTCCCGATGTAACCTTTGGAGATAGCTCTAGAGGACAGACAAAAGGCTTTGGAGAGCTGCACCGAGGAAACATTGTCATATCCAAAGTTCATTATGTCAAAGGGCTCAAGTACAACCTCCCGAGCATAAGCCGCCCGTGACGAGAAGAATCTAGTAGTCTTCACCATCTTGAAGTGTATGGTGATAGACATCTTATCTGGAGAAATAAAGCTACAAGGTTTCCGAAGAAGAGATGTATACATGATTGATTGGAACACAGGAACACCTAACTCCTGTTTTCTATCCAAAACTGTAGCTGAGAATGGATGGCTGTGGCACAAAAGACTATGTCACCTGAACTTCAAAGCCATCAACAAGATTAGCTCTCAGAAGCTGGTCAGAGGACTTCCAAATGAAGTATTCAAGAAGGAAGCACTGTGTGATGCATGTCAGAAGGGAAAGCAGACTAAAGCATCGTTCAAGCCAGTTCAGCCTACAACGCTCACAACAAGGATCTTAGATCTACTCCATATGGATCTATTTGGTCCTATCAAGCCAAGAACTTTAAGCGGCCGAAAGCATGCACTTGTAATAGTAGATGATTATTCAAGGTACACTTGGATCATTTTTCTATACAAGAAAAGTGAAACCCTGACCTAGTTACCTGAGCTGCTGAGAAGGATCCAGAATGACAAATCCCTCTCCATAATCAAGATCAGATCAGATAGAGGAGGAGAGTTTCTCAACAAGGCGATAACTGATTTCAGCGATCAGAATGGAATCCAGCATGAGCTCTCTGCAGCCAGGACACCCCAGCAGAATGGTGTTCTGAAAGAAGGAACAGAACTCTATAGGAAGCGGCAAGGTCCATGATTGCGAAGCGGACCTACCCAAAGGTTACGGGCTGAAGTCGCCAACACTGCCACACCCGAGCAGAGGAGTATGATAGTAGGGAGACATGGCAAAACTCCCTATGAGGTTTGGAATAATAGAACTCCTACCGTTGCTTACTTTCATGTTTTTGTTGTAAGTGTTTCATCCACAACAACGGTAAAACACGGCTAAATGCCTTTGATGCTAAAGCGATGATGGTCTATTTATGGGATATTCCCAAAGAAGCAAGGCATATAGAGTTTTTAACAAAAGAACCTTAGTTGTGGAAGAAACACCCCATGTTGTTTTTGATGAATCTACCGTTGAGTACAGAAACAACTTGAGCAAATTGAGAACAAGCTCAAGTCAAGAACCCTTGAAGAAGTCATTATACATGACACTGAATGGTGGACTCACTGCAGATCAAGATGATGACCCAACCGCACTGATGAAGACCCAATCACAGATCGACAGGATCACCAAACCTATCCGATCCAGCTTGTCGGGAAGAAGACCCAAATGAGCCGACAAAGACTCATCTGCAGCTCAGAGCTGCCGCAGATGACAAGGCGTAGCTGATCCATTGCAGATCAGAACCCAGTGACATGAGATAATCACCAGAGCAATCCAACAGGGGGAACAAACCCAGAAGAGGACGAGATCCCCAAATGGCTCAAGGATCATCCAATTCAGCAAATTATCGGAAAGTTGACTGATGGAGTCAAGACAAGACAGTCAACTCTACCAGCAGGAATGGCGATGTTCTCATGTTTCATGTCGCAAATTGAACCCAAGACTACAGAACAAGCCTTGGAAGATTATTCATGGATTAATGCCATGCAAGAGGAATTGGAGCAGATGGAAAGAAACAAAGTCTGGGAACTAACAGACAGACGTGATCACAAGAAAGTTATTGGCACCAAATGGGTGTATAAAAACAAGAGTGATGAAGATGGAGCTGTTGTTAGGAATAAAGCCAGACTCGTAGCAAAAGGTTATGCACAATGTGAGGGAATAGATTTTGATGAAAATTATGCACCTGTTGCAAGATTAGAAGCCATCGGACTATTCCTCGCATATGCTGCATTCAAGGACTTTGAAGTCTACCAGATCGATGTAAAAAGTGCGTTTCTGAACGGAATCCTAGAAGAAGAAGTCTATGTAGAGCAACCCCCAGGTTTTGTCAAAGGAGACAAAGTCTATAAGCTGTTGAAGGCTCTGTATGGACTCAAGCAAGCACCAAGAGCGTGGTATGAAACACTGTCTGTGTTTCTTGAGAAAAATGGATTTTGCAAAGGGAAAGTGGACAAGACCCTATTCAGAGTGGAGCACGAAGGCCACATATTAATAGTCCAGATTTATGTGGATGATATCATATTCGGGTCAACCAATCCAGAACTATGCGAGAAATTCTCCAACCTCATGCAAGGAGAATTTGAGATGAGTATGATGGGAAAGCTTAACTTCTTTCTCGGATTACAAGTTAGCGAGATGGAAAAGGAATTTTCATCAACCAAGCAAAGTATACCGTAGATCTTATCAAGAGATATGGAATGGAATCACCAAGCCCGCAAGAATTCCAATGAGCACAAGTACTCACCGGATGCGCAGGCGAGGCATATCGGTGGACTCGACCCACTACTGAGGACTCATCGGATCTCTTCGTACCTCACCGCTGTGCCCGACATATCATATGCCGTTGGAGTTTGTGCAAGATTCCAGTCCAAGCCGAAGCAATCACACCTAGATGCAGCCAAGAGAATAATTAAGTACCTAAAGTCTACAATTAATGTTGGACTATGGTACCCCAAGGATGACAACTTCGAGCTATCAGGATACTCAGATGCAGATTTAGCAGGATGCAAAATCAACAGGAAGAGCACTAGTGGAACGTGTCAATTCCTAGGAACCAGACTGATATCCTGGTTTAGCAAGAAGCAGGTTTCTAACTCTATCTCCACTACAGAGTCAGAATACCTAGCTACAGGTAGCTGTTGTGCACAGATTCTATGGATCAGACAACAGTTAAGGGACTATAATATTATTGCCAACGAAGTTCCAATATGGTGTGACAACAATAGTGCTATTGCAATAACCAACAATCCGGTTTTGCACTCAAGGACGAAGCACATTGACGTTAAGCACCATTTCATTAGAGACCACGTGCTTAACAAAAGGGTTAGAGTTGAAAAAGTCAGCACAGACTACCAAATAGCTGACATCTTCACTAAACCCTTGCCAGAAGAAAGATTCCTAGAGCTGAGCAGAGACCTTGGATTACTAGATTGGGAATCTAGTTCTGAAGCAAGTTGAAGGAAGGACGGACCCTCAGAATCAGCCTAAGCTGATGCAGGCGAGAAGACGAAGGCCAGACGAAGCAACTTAGTTCGTAATACCAAAGAGAGGTCAACTAACCTGTTGCAGAGTGGTCAACAGTCAACAAAATCAGACCAGCTAAGTTCTCTAAACTGATCTCTAAATTTTTTATTATTATCTGCCATATTTATAATATTATTTTGGCTAACGAAATGGCACTTAAAAATACATTTTTATAAGCCAAGTGGCAATTTTAATACACGCGTCAAACGCCTATTTAATTAACCTCTACGATGGCCAATCAGAATCAACCGTCGAATTTTAAATTGGGCCACCGATTCAAATTTGAAATTCAAAAGAATATCAAAAGGCGTACCACCGTTCAAATATATAATAAACTAATACAAACGTCTTTTCATCTTCTTTATAAGGAAAGAAAACCTTTCACTTTACTCTTTACGCTTACAGAAACCCTAGAATTTACAGAGCAAAAATATACACTAAAAATCCTAAAATCCTTTTTGCAGAAATGGCATCTTTTGAAGGTGTGAACATGAAGGCGGTGAAGGACCAGGTCATCTTCTCCATGGTCGTCGACTTCGAAGGTTTATTAGAAGCAAATCTAGAGGACTTCGATATGCTCGATTTGATCCGGGCGATGAAGCTGAATGGAATCTACCCGTTTCTCGACATCAACCCGCAACATTTGTTCAAGGAAGATGTCGTTGAATTTTATCGCAATGCCTATCTGATCCAACACGGGATTAACAGCTTAGTCGGCGGAGTTCGAGTCACCATAGATTCAGAGAAGATTCGTTCTGTATTCGGGATGAAACATCGTGGTTTGGCGGTCGAAGCTCTTAAACAATCACCCGCCGAAACCTGGAAAACGATCAAAGCCGAAAATATCCCAGAGAAATTGAAGTTTACAGCAAAGAGGAATGAGTTGAAAAAGATTTATCGAGTTGCTTTAGACATCACCAACAAGATAGTCATGGGGATGGCAGGCAGCTATGACCAACTGTCATCTTCGAAATTCATGGTGTTGGGTGCGTTGATTCAAGACGAGGAAGTCGATTAGGCGGACTATATTTTCAGGCAACTTGTTCGCGAGGTGAACAAGGTCGAGTGGCTTGAAGAAGAGAAGAAGTTCAAGACTAAGTTGGCGTTCGGAACGCATCTTAGTTGGTTTTTGGAGAAAACCGGAGTGGCTAAGGGAAACATTGACCCTTTCCACCCAAACAAGAGGCTAGGTCACATGGACCATGACAAGAAGAAAGTTGGAGTGACTGGGAAAGCAGCCCAGTTGTTGAAGAATTTGCCGGACTCAAGGTCATATCCAAGATACGATTTATCAGAAGAATCGGACAGGACACTGCGGTGAGATCGGAATCGCAATGAGTCCGGGAATGAGTCCGACGATACACCAATTGCTATCGATTCAAGAGACGGGGACCAGCCCGAAGGACCCTCTAACTGCAGTCATCACCGAACCCTCTCCCAAGAGGCCTAGGAAAGGCGATTCGGCCGAGGGAGAGCAGCCGAGCATCACGCCACCCATCGCCGATCACCAGTTCATCCGGACCTGCCTGCACCAGACACTGAAACTCGGATTGTACCTGTTATCACACCTCCAGCTTACATATCCGAAGAAGAGGAAGCAGGTCTTGTTATCTCTATTCCTGAAGCAGATTACACTTTTAACCTATTAGATAATAATACCTTCAATCTTTCCATTGAACAACTTCAGCTTGTTAAACCACAAGCAGAAAAACACTCTTTTGTACAAATTTTTAAAGAGTGGAAATCTCTCAAAACCATGTCTTTTACAAATCTTCAAATCTTTGTTGCAACTAGTGGTTGGGAATATCCCCAAGCCACTCAGGATGTTCTGATTAACTTTTGCAAAGAATCAGATTTGGCCTTAATCCTCCAGGATAAATGGTTCATGTCACATTTTAAGACAAACATGGACCACTTTATCCATTCTATAATGCTCAGTATTTTTAATGACACTTTTGGAGAAGAGGAGGAAGAGGAAGTAGAAAAGGAGATAAGGATTGAAGAAGTTGATGGAGAGAATGAAATTATCAATTTGGTGGCTGAAGAGGATGAAGAAGAGAAAGAATATGAAGAAAATATACCAGTTGAAAAACAAACAGAGGAGATTGAGAAGACAGAAGAAGTGGTTGATGAAGGAGATGAAGAAGAAGGAGAAGAAGTAGAGCAGGAAAAAGATGAAGAAGAGAAAGATGATGAGGATGATGAAGGAGAAGAGAAGGAGAAAGATGATGATAAAAATGATGATGATGATGATAATGATGATGGAGGTGAAGGAGGAGCAGAAAAAGAAAAAGAAAAATCTGGAGAAGAAGAAAAGGGAGAAGAAAAAGAAAAATCTGGAGAAGAAGGAGAGAAAGAAGGAGAGAGAGAAGGAGCCAAGGAGCCAGATCAAGAGCCGGAGCACAAAGTCATAGAAGGATTGATGTACTGCCAGTACACTACCTAGACGCAGAGTCGGCAGAAGACTCAGTCGTGGACCCTGAGAAAACCCAATCTGACCTACCAGCTGCAGCCAGGAGCCTGCAGTCTAGTGGTTCCCTTGCAGAAGGATCAGGAGAGCACTCTCCATCAGCTCAGTTATCTACTACCATGACTGAGCTGATCAAGCAAATTGTCAGAGACACTATTGGAGAGCTTCTATCAACTCAGGTCACTCCTGACCTTCAGACAATAAATGCCAAAATTGACACCCTTCTTCAGAGAGAGATCCCTCAGCCTCCTCCCCCTACCAACAACAGAATGCCATTTGGCATGTCTGATTGGATGAGCCGCATGGAACAGCAGTTGACTACCCTTATTGATGCTGGCAAAAAGGGGGAAGAGAGGATTCAGGGGGAAGAGAGAGAAATCAGAAGCAAGAAGAAGCAGGATGTCCCTCAGATTGAAGGACCCTCCAGTATAAAAAGAAAGGAAGCTGTAGATCGAGATGTCCAGGCTGACCAGCCTGAAGGGAAAAGAAGAAGGACTAGAGGCGGCTTTGAACCTACTCTAGAATGGGAAGGATTGGAGCTATGGTTTGTTGAGGATTTCGTTCCATTTGAAGCTCTTGAGATGTGGGGAGATGCTAGGAAGAGGTTTATCAGAGACTATTACATCTGGGAACTAATCCATGATGACAAACTCTCCCCACAGGAAATTTTCATAAACTTCATGGAAGAAATCTATCCGAAGCTTTGGGCTGTTCTCAAGAAGCACGCTAAAGAGCAAAATGCCTATCCTATGATCCCTCCTTTCAGAGCAGAGGAAGCACCGACCCGTATGGACGGTGAACTTGATGAGTTAGCACTTCAGAGGGAAATCAAGCTAGTGTGTCTTGAGAACAGATTCAGATCTCAGCAAGAACAGGATTTCGCAGCACTTGTGGTGAAAAGAAAATATGGCCTTGCTCCAGTCAAGGTAAGACCTATCGGAGCCAAACCATTCAAGCCTGCCAAGCAGTCTACTCGAAGAGGCAGAGGAAGAGGCAGATGACTTTTTAGTTATTTCCTTTATTTGTAATTTTATTTTCTGTACTTAAAACATTCTTGTAAAATTTCAATGATAAGTCAGAAAATCTTATAAACAGTCTGTTGAATGACAATTTCCAGTTGTCTCAATATTAGGCGATTTCGCTTTTGTCTCGCACTTAAGTGCAGACTTGGTCATTTGATTTCTTATTTAGTTTTGCCATCATCAAAATAGGGGGAATTTGTTAGGAATACTTGTTAGATTTTGATGATGTCATTAATTTAAAATCAAATGTTTATTACTTGGCAAAATGTAAGGAAGAACCAAATGAGTATCTTCCATAGGCCAAAATATGTTAAGTATAAAACTTGGCAAAATGTAAAGAAGAACCAAATGAGTGTCTTCTGTAGGCCAAAAGTTAGTTAGGCTTAAAAACGTCTAAGTACTAAGTACGGCCTAGTCCATCAGAGAGGAGCAAATGACTCATCGAGTAGCTCTGGTCAACTAAATTTATCAGAGAAGTTTGACCAGACTGCAGCCGAGGTACCTCAGGGAAGTCACCTGACCAGACAAGTTCCAAACAGTGAACAGCCGAGAGGACCTACCTGCAGAGATGTAAGCTGCACATCAGCCTACTCGACTACATCCAAGTACTTCAAGTCCACGTCAGCATGCTTTGAAAAGTCAAATATTACAGAAAGCTCACATGCAACGTGAAGAGACAAATTGGAGTGATTCCCGCAAGATATATGATTTAATTAAATCATCCTGACCCACCGTGAAGACTTTAATCCTTTTATATTCAAAAGATTCGGCGCTCACATGCAGAAGTCCTCACAACGGTCGGAAGATAAAATTAAATAATGGGAATCCAGCCTTGCAACGTTCAGAAAGAATAAACAATGAAGTCTCTCTCCAACGGACGGATTTGTTCAAAGATTTGCAACGGCTACAAGGAAGAAGCTCAGAGATCTGACCTATATATATCCGAAGATTTGAAACTGAGCAACAACCGGTGCGAACATACATTCTAGCGATCAAAGCAAACAAAGCAATCTCAAGCATTCAAATAGCATCGTGAAAAGAGCAGATCTAAAAGTTCATACTTAAGGAAGCTCTTAAGTTGGAGAAGACAAACACTCTTGTCTATAATCTTGAGTACGGGGTACTTCACTGGTTGAAGTAAGAGACTGTAAGGGCATCCGAGGATCGAGGATCAAGAGGTGCAAGGCAGTCAAGTGTGTGTACAACGGCACGGATTTCCACTGGTTGGAAGCTGTTGTAGTGTGTTGTGAATCACTGTAATATTTATCACTGGTTGAAAATTATAGTGAATTCATCTCCAACTAGTTTGGAGAAAAGTGGATTAGTAGAGGATTACCCCACCTCTGAGACCACTATAATTGCCTGTGTTATTTACTGTTTTACTGCATCATACTTTAACTGCTGCATACATTGTTAAGTGTTTCATTAAGTTTATTTATATTCGTCATCAGCTGACTTCCGCACATATCCAAGAACAAACGACTCCAAGTCATTTGTTTGACTATCAGCTGAAGAAACTCACTCTTCGTGAAAAAGAGTTCAAGAGTTTCAACAAGCTATTCACCCCCCCCTCTAGACTTGTTCTGGACGACTTGTGACCTACAGTCAGTACTTCACTGACCAGCCAACCGACTCGTCTGATGGTCTAGCGTACGTTACGTACCAAACGTAGCGCACGCTAACTCGTGCTCGATAGCGCACGTTAATATTCATAGCATAGCGTGTGCTATCTAAGCATGGCAGTTTACTGCTGAGCAGTATACTGTTCTCGCCATGATTGAAACAATGAAATCTTCCGTGATAATTCATGTTACCTTCATGAATATAATGTACATACGTTTATGAATGATCTTACGGATAACAACAACTTCGGATTCAAGGGTATGCATACCATTATAAAACCATATTCCATTCCTACTTCAAATCTTCATACGACAATTCGAAAAGCTTAACGGTTGATATCAACACCTTATATCAATCAATATTATCATGATGAAGTTGTTAGACGTTCTATCTATACTAGATAAATCCTTCCATGATCAAACCTTTAGATTTATCTAACAATAAGGATGTTAACGTCTAGTCCAAGATTACTATGAAATCATCTATTAGATTCGGTTTAACAATGATAGAAGCTTCTCTTCACATATTCAGTGTAATAAGATTCGAATCATGATGATTATAATCAAGGTATTCAAGGCTTATTCATCTCACTATTCCAAACATGATATACTTGGATAATTCATCTATGAAAATCCATATCTTGATAATATGATCATCCAAATCGTTAGAATCCAATTGTAAGTCTTGAGATAGATTGAACATACCTTAATATGATGAAAATCTCTGAACTGTAGGGTAGAATCCAACTCCGGTTGGTTGTATGCCACTTCAAGGTGCTATTCCACTTCAATGAATATTCCCAAGTGATAACCAATATACAAACACCAACAAGATGTGTTCTAAGTGTATAGGAGTATTATTACAGCTCTCTGAACTCTCAAGGTTGAGGAATGGGCGAAAGAAATGAAAGCCAAAACGGTTGTTGTCCCATTTATAATATTCTGCATTATTGACAAGTTAGCGCACGCTACCAAGCATTCCTTAGCGTGCGCTAATAATGGTTGACTTTAATTGTCCTGCAAGGCCCGCGGGAATCTTATCCGGACCCATGTCCCGGCTGGCGCATGTGCTAGCCTTCCCGCTCAATAATTGAGTTCTTAGCGCACGCAACTCCTATCTTCATAGCGTGCGCTAATAATGGCCCGATAACACGCGTTAAGATACATTCTTAGCGTGCGCTATCACGAGGTTGCATGAGCAATTTTGCATGTTTCTATACTTATGTACAATGATGTCAATGCACGAAATATCATACTCCAATAATCAAAACCACCAATCCGAATAATACATGGTTTGAATACAGATGAAATACACCGTAATAAACCCGGATATTACATACTCTCCTACTAAAAAAGATTTTCGTCCCGAAACTCAAGATGAAAATAACTCGGGATATCTAGACTTCATATCAGCTTCCGTTTCCCAGGTGGCTTCTTCCATTCCGTGACGTGACCACTGAACTTTGACCAAAACGATTGGTTTGTTCCTCAGTTGCTTAACTCGACTCTCGAGTATCTTGACTGGTCTTTCTTCAAACGTCCCATCCTGCGCGACTTCGATCTCACCGAAATCAATGATATGACTGGGATCTGGTATATACCTCCGTAACTGGGATACGTGGAACACGTTATGAACATGGCACAATGACGGCGGCAATGCCAATCTGTATGCCAACTCCCCAACTCTCTCGAGGATCTCAAATGGTCCGATATATCTCGGACTCAGCTTTCCTTTCCTTCCGAAACGAAAGATTCCCCGAGTAGGAGAAACCTTCAAAAGTACATGGTCTCCAGTATTGAACTCCAATGGGCGACGACGTACATCCGCATAAGATTTCTGGCGACTCTGGGCGGTCAACAGCCTTTCACGAATCAAGGCTATCTTCTCTCGAGTCTGCACGATCAACTCTGGTTCTGTTCCGATCAAGTCTGACGAATCGTCCCAGCATAGGGGCGACCTGCACCTCCTCCCGTATAATGCCTCAAACGGTGCCATCTTAATGGAAGTATGTCAACTATTGTTGTAGGTAAATTCAATCAACGGTAGGTGAACTTCCCAATCGTTTGACCAGTCTAAGGCACAGGCCCTCAGCATGTCTTCCACCGTTTGTATAGTTCTCTCAGATTGTCCGTCAGTCTGCGGGTGATAAGCCGTACTGAAGTTCAATTCGGTCCCCAAGGCCTTATGAACTGCTTTCCAAAAGTGAGACACAAAACGGCCGTCTCGGTCAGAAATAATGGTCTTTGGCGTACCATGCAATCGAACTATCTCCGAAATAAATACTCGTGCCAACCTCTCTGGTCCCCATGTATCCTTAATGCCTAGAAAATGAGCCGATTTGGTTAAACGATCAACTATCACCCAAATCATGTTCATTCCGGTCCTGGTTTTCGGCATATTAGTGATAAAGTCCATCGATATGTCCTCCCACTTCCATTCAGGAATCGGGAGCGGCTTCAACATTCCAGCAGGCCGTTGATGCTCGATCTTAACTTGCTGACAAGTCAAGCATTTCGAAACATAGTCCGCTACGTCTTTCTTCATGTTGCCCCACCAGAAATTCTGCTTCAAGTCCTTATACATTTCTTGGTGCCGGGTGGATAGAATAGGGCGAACTATGAGCTTCCTTCATAATCGTCTGTTTCAGAACATCAACATCGGGAACGCAGAGTCGGTTCTGAAATCTCAAAACTCCATCGTCATGAATTATGAATCCGGGGGCCTTTCCTTTGATCACTTCATCATGTAACCGAATCATCAGAGGATCATCTGCCTGTCTAGATTTGATTTCTTCGGTTAAGGATGAAGTTATCTCTATCACGCACAGTTGTCCTTGGACTCTTTGTAACCATACTTCAATTCCTTCACGAATCATCTCTCGTTGGTGGCTAAGTTGGGATGTCAGCGTCTCCAGCATCTGAATAGAGACAGGCTTGCAGCTAAGTGCATCGGCCACTACATTCGCTTTGCGTGGATGATATAAAATCTCCAAGTCATAGTCCTTAATCAGTTCCAACCATCTTCTTTGCCGCATGTTTAATTCTTTCTGACTGAATATGTACTTGAGACTCTTGTGATCCGTAAAGATCTGACAGTGAGTCCCGTACAGATAATGCCTCCACATCTTCAAAGCAAAAACTACTGCTGCTAGCTCTAAATCATGTGTCGGGTAATTCACTTCATAAGGTTTCAGTTGTCGCGACGCATAAGCGATCACCTTATCATTCTGCATTAACACGCACCCAAGTCCTTGGTTCGAAGCATCACTGTAAACTATGAATCCTTCAGTTCCCTGCGGAAGTGATAGAATCGATGCCGTCGTCAATCTCTTCTTCAATTCCTCAAAGCTAATCTGACACAACTCATTCCACTCAAACTTTTGAGTTTTCTGCAGGAGTCGAGTAAGTGGGCGGGAGATTTTAGAAAACCCTTCCACGAATCGACGATAGTATCCAGCAAGTCCCAAGAAGCTTCGGACCTCTTTCACGTTCTTTGGAGGCTCCCAATCCATAATTGCTTCGATCTTCTGAGGATCTACTCGGACTCCTTCAACTGACACCACATGGCCGAGGAAAATTACTTCCTTTAGCCAGAATTCACACTTAGAAAGTTTGGCGTACAATTGTTCGTTTCTCAAAAGTTCCAATACAATCCGCAAATGTTGCGCATGTTCTTCCGGACTCTTAGAATACACCAGAATGACATCAATAAACACGACCACAAATTTATCTAAAAATTCAATGAACACACGGTTCATCAATTGCATAAATACAACAGGTGCGTTAGTGAGACCAAACGGTATCACTACAAACTCATAATGCCCGTAGCGAGTTCTGAATGCTGATTTCGGAACATCAGATTCCTTAATCCTCAGCTGATGGTATCCTGATCTCAGATCGATCTTAGAAAATACTGTTGCCCCTTGTAGCTGGTCAAACAGATCATCAATCCGTGGCAATGGATATTTGTTCTTAATCGTCATCTTGTTCAGCTCTCGATAGTCAATACACAGTCGGAGCGATCCATCCTTCTTTCGGACGAAAAGAACTGGCGCTCCCCAGGGTGAAACGCTTGGCTGAATATAGCCCTTATCCAGTAACTCCTCTAGCTGCTTCTTCAGTTCGTACATCTCAGTAGGTGCCATACGATACGGCGCCTTGGAAATTGGTGTAGCTCCGGGTTCCAGCTCAATGGTAAATTCCACATCCCTACGTGGAGGTAGTCCAGGTAACTCGTCAGAAAATACATCTGGAAATTCGTTCACGACAGGAATGGATGAAAGTTCCACAATTTCGTCTTCTTTCTTCATTGCGTAACACCAGTACCCGGTACAGCCCTGTTTCAACAATTTGACAGCCTTCATCGCCTTGATCAATTTTCCTGAGCTTCCCGGTTTCCATCCCTCAAACAGAATTTCGGAACCATCGTCAGCGATTAGAGAGATATTCCTCCTTCGGTAGTTCACAATTGCTCCATATCGATTAATCCAATCGTCTCCGAGTATCAGGTCGTCTCCTTGCATTTCTATCACGATCAGATTTGAGAGCCACTCTCTGCCTCCAAATGATACAGGGAAATTTCTAGTTTCTAAATTTCCGACAATCCTCTCTCCACTCGGTAAACCAACAACATAAGGTTCACAAGCATGAAAACCGGAAATATTCAAATGATTTACACAAGACAAAGATATGAAAGAATGTGTAGCTCCTGTATCGAATAAAACGCTAATCGGCCGGGAAAGGATCTCGACAAGACTCATGCGACAAGATCACGATCGTCTGTCCTTCTCATCTCATGCACGTGGGGTGCAGATCCGCACTCGATGTCCACTTTCGGTCCCATTGTCCTCTGCCTCGCCCGCGGCCAAAATTCCGAGGCATCCGAACACTTTGCTGCGTCTGTGGAATACCGGCCTCCTTCGACGGGCTGTGGTGTACGGGCTCTAAAAGACTTTGCAGCCTCTTCACAAAACACTGCCCGATGTCCCTCTCGTCCACAATCAAAACAAGTCACGGCAGGTAGGGGGCAATTCTGTCGATAGTGCCCCGTCTGGGCGCAGTTAAAGCATTTCCTGGTAACATCGAATTGATTGATGTCGCTCCGAAGTTCTTTCCGCTCCTAGCTGGGTGCGGAGGTTTCTTGAAAGAGTGAAAGGATGACTGGGCCTTACGGGGCCCGCTGTTCTTGTGCTCTGTAAAAGTACCAGAGACTTTCTGTTTCTTAGATTCCGAAAATTTCTCCATGGCGGCTTCCTTGATCTCGTACGCCAACGCCTTATCTTGGTATTGACGGAGTGTGGTACATTCAAATCCGGACATGTACCTCTGAACTTCTGGTTTCATTCTCATATCGAAATGGATCATCACTTCTGCATCTGTTCTGACCAGGTGTCGAACAAATGCCAGCTGTTGGTTAAACGTCTTGATCGCCTGGGATACTGGCACATCAGAAGGCTGAGCGGAGAAAAACTCCCGAACTTTGGCTTCCCTCACAGGACGAGGGCAATACTGAGCTTCCATCATCAATCTAAACTCTGTCCAATCGGCATCATGGTCTACAGGCCGGATAGCTTCACACCATTCGGACGCTTCCCCTATCAGAAAATATTGAGCGATAGAGGCTCTCCGGTCGTCTGGGCAGTTAATTCCAGCAAATATTTTCTCCAGTTCTTTCAACCAATGATCCCAGGTGGGAGTCTCAGAAATACCGTTGAATTTGGGTGGTTGCATCTTCGCCACCTCTTGCAGCCACCGGTCACCTCGATTTCCCGTGTCTGGGATCCCTTGCTGTCACTCTCCCTGCTGTAGTCCCACCGCCACTTGCATTCGGTCCAAGACCTGGGCGAACTGAGTCATCTGGTTTACCACTTGACGAAGGATCTCTGGTACAGCAGGATCCGGTTCATTATTAATAGATTGTTGCGGCTCGCCTGAGCTATGACTGGCCTGGTTAGAAGGCGACGCCTCCCTTTCGGCATTTCTTCATCCGCGTCCACGACCGCGACCACGTCCACGTCCGCCTCTCAACATACTGTAAGCATAAATACTCAATATACTGGAAACAACATCGTTCTAATATTCGAGTATAAAGAGACACAACATGTAAAGAACAATATAGAGTTTAGGAACTTACAACCACTGTTCGCATGAAGACGTAGGCAGTGCAGTGATGTCATTCACGGCCGGTTACTTCAAAAGACATAAATGACCCCTATTTTAACCCAACGGCCAAGATATCCATAATCTTAGCTCCAATACCATATTCTGTAACACCCCCGATATATTCAGGAATATTACAGTGCCGTAAATCCTTTACATAAGGATTTACAAGGCTGAAGAATTGAACAAGCATTAAAAGGTGCTAACGAATGGAAATAACGGAATTACGGTACAACAGTTCTGACCCAATACAAAAATAGTACAATTGTTCAACAGAACTCAATAATACATCACCAAATTCAAATCATCACAAACGACTTCGTACTCGAGTACTTATTGAAATAACGAATAAACAACAGATAAATAAACCCGGTCGG
Organism: Orobanche coerulescens; assembly: GCA_033398695.1. NCBI lineage: Eukaryota > Viridiplantae > Streptophyta > Magnoliopsida > Lamiales > Orobanchaceae > Orobanche > Orobanche coerulescens. The sequence goes on from CM065807.1 coordinate 91,147,789, forward strand.
GACATCACTCTGCACCCTCGTCGTCATACAGTTCCAGTGGTTGTTTCCCCGCTCTCCTGGATCCTGAACACAAACAAAATGTTCACCCCCGAAGGGGTTAGCACAACGATGCTAGTACAAGTACCACAACATATTATTCATATCTCACGAAGAATAATAACATAAACGACAAAGTACCAACGAGTCTTCTCCTACGAGAAACTCAAACATAACATACACAACTGATAATCACAACATGATATCATAACATACACATGGTAATTCCATCGATCCAGCGTTCACTGCCTAGAACCCACGATGATCCCGTCAGACCAACCCGTGGTGGAAAAACTCGTCCGATGATCCAGCGCACGCTAGCATAGATCCCCCGATGATCCCTTCGGACCAACACGAGGTGGACATACAACAACGACATACATGCACGAAAATATGTATAACAACAATACATAAAACAAATAAAGTACTTGCCTCGATTTGAAGACAATAACAACACTTCCACGAAAATGAACACTCAACGATCGTCCTCCTTAATCAATCACGTAACGAGACCAAACCTTAACAAAAGAAATGATATAGGATTTATCTCACGTCGTACGAATGTTTAACAATTCGATTTACGGTCAAAAGTTCATAAAATACAATCTGCCTGAACTGCTTAGCGCACGCTAAGTACTCTGTGTAGCGTGCGTTAAGTCTGCTCGATAGCGCACGCAAACAACAACGCCTAGCGCACGCTAACGATGCATGGTCAGTACTTCACTGACCAGCCAACCGACTCGTCTGATGGTCTAGCGTACGTTACATACCAAACGTAGCGCACGCTAACTCGTGCTCGATAGCACACGTTAATATTCATAGCATAGCGTGCGCTATCTATGCATGGCAGTTTACTGCTGAGCAGTAAACTGTTCTCGCCATGATTGAAACAATGAAATCTTCCGTGATAATTCATGTTACCTTCATGAATATAATGTACATACGTTTATGAATGATCTTACGGATAACAACAACTTCGGATTCAAGGGTATGCATACCATTATAAAACCATATTCCATTCCTACTTCAACTCTTCATACGACAATTCGAAAAGCTTAACGGTTGATATCAACACCTTATATCAATCAATATTATCATGCTGAAGTTGTTAGACGTTCTATCTATACTAGATAAATCCTTCCATGATCAAACCTTTAGATTTATCTAGCAATAAGGATGTTAACGTCTAGTCCAAGATTACTATGAAATCATCTATTATATTCGGTTTACCAATGATAGAAGCTTCTATTCACATATTCAGTGTAATAAGATTCGAATCATGATGATTATAATCAAGGTATTCAAGGCTTATTCATCTCACTATTCCAAACCTGATATACTTGGATAATTCATCTATGAAAATCCATATCTTGATAATATGATCATCCAAATCGTTAGAATCCAATTCTAAGTCTTGAGATAGATTGAACATACCTTAATATGATGAAAATCTCTGAACCGTAGGGTAGAATCCAACTCCGGTTGGTTGTATGCCACTTCAAGGTGCTATTCCACTTCAATGAATATTCCCAAGTGATAACCAATATACAAACACCAACAAGATGTGTTCTAAGTGTATAGGAGTATTATTACAGCTCTCTGAACTCTCAAGGTTGAGGAATGGGCGAAAGAAATGAAAGCCAAAACGGTTGTTGTCCCATTTATAATATTCTGCATTATTGACAAGTTGGCGCACGCTACCAAGCATTCCTTAGCGTGCACTAATAATGGTTGACTTCAGAATTGTCCGGGTGCGTCCGCGGGAATCTTATCCGGACCCATGTCCCGGCTGGCGCATGTGCTAGCCGTCCCGCTCAATAATTTAGTTCTTAGCGCACGCAACTCCTATCTTCATAGCGTGCGCTAATAATGGCCCGATAGCACGCGTTAAGATACATTCTTAGCGTGCGCTATCACGAGGTTGCATGAGCAATTTTTCATGTTTCTATACTTATGTACAATGATGTCAATGCACGAAATATCATACTCCAATAATCAAAACAACCAATCCGAATAATACATGGTTTGAATACAGATGAAATACACCGTAATAAATCCGGATATTACAGTAGCTGCATAAAATCACAACTGAGTTTACTCAACTAATATATTCAGGAAAATATTTTAGACAGTGTATCCACCCCCTAGATAGTCCTCTGAGTATCTGTGACCTACAGTAACCTATGTGTGTATCAGTACCCTATTATTTTGTTTATATTTGATATATATGTTATTCCTGAATAATGATGTGATATGATTATCCAGGTAAGGTTTGTTAACTGCATCAAATCACAACTGAGGTTACTCAACTAATATATTCAGGTAAAGATTTTAGGCAGTCTATTCACCCCGCCCTCTATAGTGTCCTCTGAGTATCTGTGACCTAGAGTGACCTAAGTGTGTATCAGTACCATTTTGTTTTGTTTATCTTTGATATACATGTTATTCCTGAATAATGACGTGATATGATTATTCATGTGAGATTTGTTAGCTGCATAAAATCACAGCTGAGGTTACTCAACTGATATATTCTAGAAAATATTTTAGATAGTCTATTCACCCCCCATCTAGACTGTCCTTTGAGTATCTGTGACCTACAATACTTTACTTGGGAAGCGCATATCACTAGGCAGGTTATCCAACCAGTTATTGCCCTGACAAGGGCTATGGGGTATGTTATTCGGGTAGTGTGTATCAGTACCCTATTGTTTTGTTTATCTTTGATATACGTGTTATTCATGAATAATGACATGATATGATTGTTCAAAAAGATTTGTTAACTGCATAAAATCACAGCTGAGGTTACTCAACTGATATATTCAGGTAAAGATTTTAGACAATCTATTCACCACCCCTCTAGATTGTCCTCTGAGTATCTGTGACCTAGAGTGACCTAAGTGTGTATAAGTACCCTTTTCTTTTGTTTATCTTTGATATACATGTTATTCGTGAATAATGACGTGATATGATTATTCATGTGAGATTTGTTAGCTGCATAAAATCACAGCTGAGGTTACTCAACTGATATATTCTGGAAAATATTTTAGACAGTCTATTCACCCCCATCTAGACTGTACTTTGAGTATCTGTGACCTACAATACTTTACTTGGGAAGCGCATATCACTAGGCAGGTTATCCAACCAGTTATTGCCCTGACAAGGGCTATGGGGTATGTTATTCGGGTAGTGTGTATCACTACCCTATTGTTTTGTTTATCTTTGATATACGTGTTATTCATGAATAATGACATGATATGATTATTCAAAAAGATTTGTTAGCTGCATAAAATCACAGCTGAGGTTACTCAAATGATATATTCAGGAAAAGATGTTAGACAGTCTATCCACCCTCCCTAGACTGTCCGTTGAGTATCTGTGACCCACAGTAACCTAAGTGTGTGTCAGTACCCTTTGTTTTGTTTATCTTTGATATACGTGTTATTCCTGAATAATGACGTGATATGATTATTCAGGTGAGGTTTGTTAGTTGCACAAAATCACAATTGAGGTTACTCAACTGATATATTCAAGAAAAGATTTTAGACAATCTATTCACCATCCCCCCATATAGACTATCCTCTGAGTATGTGTGACCTACAGTACTTTATTTCGGAAGCGTGTATCACTCGGCATGTTATCCAACCAGGTATTGCCTTGGTAAGGGCTTTGGGGTATGTTAGCTGCATAAAATCACAATTGAGGTTACTCAACTGATATATTCATGTAGAGATTTTAGACAGTCTATTCACCCCCCCTCTAGACTGTCCTCTGAGTATCTCTGACCTTGAGTGACCTAAGTGTGTATCAGTACCCTATTGTTTTATTTATCTTTGATATACGTGTTATTCCTGAATAATGACGTGAAGTGATTATTCATGTGAGGTTTGTTAGCTGCATAAAATCACAGCCGAGGTTACTCAACTGATATATTCAGGAAAAGTTTTAGATAGTCTATTCACGCCCCTCTATACTGTCATCTGAGCATCTGTGACTTACAGTACTTTATTCAGGAAGTGCGTATCACTCGGCGGGTTATCCAACCAGATATTTCCCCGACAAGGGTTTGGGGTATGTTATTCGGTAGCATGTATCAGTACCCTGTTGTTTTTTTATCTTTGATATACATGTTATTCCTAAATAATGACATGATATGATTATTCAGGTGAGGTTTCTTAGATGCATAAAATCACAGCTGAGGTTATTCAACTGATATATTCAGGAAAAGATTTTAGACAGTCTATTCACCCCCCCCCCTCTCTAGACTGTCCTACGAGTATCTGTGACCTACAATACTTTATTCGGGAAGCACGTATCACTCGGTGGTTTATCCAACCAGGTAATGCCCTGACAAGGGCCTTGGGGTATGTTAGCTGCATAAAATCACAACTGAGGTTACTCAACTGATGTATTCAGGAGTGAATTTTAGACAGTCTATTTACCCCCCCTCTAGACTATCCTCTGAGTATCTTTGACCTACAGTAACCTAAGTGTGTATCAGTACCCTATTGTTTTGTTTATCTTTGATATACATGTTATTCCTGAATAATGACGTGATATGATTATTCAGGTGAGGTTTGTTAGCTGCATAAAATCACAGCTGAGATTACTCAACTAATATATTCAGGAAAAGTTTTAGACAGTCTATTCATGCCACTCTATACTGTCATCTGAGCATCTGTGACCTACATTACTTTATTTAGGAAGCGCGTATCACTCGGCGGGTTATCCAACCAGGTATTGCCCTGACAAGGGCTTTACGGTATGTCATTCAAGTAGCGTGTATCAGTACCCTATTGTTTTTATCTTTGATATACATGTTATTCCTGAATAATGACGTGATACGATTATTCAGGTGAGGTTTGTTAGATGCATAAAATCACAGCTGAGGTTATTCAACTGATATATTCAGGAAAAGATCTTAGACAGTCTATTCACGCCCCCTCTCTAGACTGTCCTCTGAGTATCTGTGACCTACAGTACTTTATTCGGGAAGCGCGTATCACTCGGCGGTTTATTCAACCAGGTAATGCCCTGACAAGGGCTTTGGGGTATGTTAGCTGCATAAAATCACAACTGAGGTTACTCAACTGATATATTCAGGAGAGAATTTTAGACAGTCTATTTACCCCCCCTCTAGACTATCCTCTGAGTATCTGTGACCTACAGTAACCTAAGTGTGTATCAGTACCCTACTGTTTTGTTTATCTTTGATATACATGTTATTCCTGAATAATGATGTGATATGATTATTCATGTGAGGTTTGTTAGCTGCATAAAATCACAGCTGAGGTTACTCAACTGATATAATAAGGAAAAGTTTTAGACAGTCTATTCACGCCCCTCTATACTTTCTGGGATTCGGTGCCTAAAACGAAGGACCATCGGAAGCGGTATAACGAAAATTAATTCGATCTGAATCCCTACGAGGATCGATCGAGCTACGTATATACGAATATTATACGAAATCACAAGAGATATTAGAACCTCACCCTTGTAGTCCGTTGATTAAATGGATTCCTTCTCTTGATCTATTCCCCAAGGTTTAAACGAATTTCCCAACGATCCAAAGCACTCCAAGCACTTGAATGATCCAACGTCGAAATTACAACGCCTCTACTTTCCACGCGCCGGAGAAACGAACAGGATGACGTTCACCTTACTATCCTCGAAGGATACGGGTAGAGCTAAGTGATGAAGCTTTTAATTGTGATTATAGCACTCTAAGGTATAACTCAGTTTCTATCTTTTATTTCTCAATTTTCCTCCAAGAAAAATCAAGAACTTGTGAAGGAAAAATGGAATAAGACTTGGAGAAGATGATGAAGACTTTGAGAAAAGTTCTCTCTCTCTCTCACACTCTCTCTCACATTGGAATCAATGGGGTGATTAGAGATACAAGTCTTCCATCCTTTTATTCAACTCTCACCACATGCAACAACACATGCATATGTGTATTAGACCCACCATGACAATTATCATTCATTAAAGAATAGAACAAGAGTCCAAAAGGAAAGTGGGTGGAAATTTGGGGCGGCGGACCACGTAGAAAACGGACGAGTTCAGTTCATTTCGGACTCCCGTGAGTCCAAACAGATAAACTACGATTTTGTTCCGATGTATTTATATCGAACAATGAATACAATTAATTAATCATATCAAATACATAATAACTTAATTAATTTCTCCAAGAAATAATTATATTCATGAATTATATTTGTCACCCAGTAATTAATTTAATTCATTAGGCCGTAAATTAATTTATCTAATAAATCAATTTAAACATCCAATGTCCTAAATTTAGATATCCAATATCTAATATTCATTATGAGATAATTAGCTTGGTTCATTCCGTAGTCAATCCTATTGCGCGACTCGGTAGGTCCGTCTCAGTCAGCAATGGGAGGAACCAAAGAGTAGTAGCACCACCTAGCCAGCCTGGAGGCCTACACTGTACCCCAACTGAGAACGAATGATTGGGATCATTCAAGAACCATTCTGTCGTGAATACCAGTATATGAATAAACCCATCTTTCACATGTCCCGATCAAGTTATAGGGTCATGGTCAGTCAAACCTTATCTTTACTTAACGCTATGCATGCGTTAATACAAATCGAGATCATCGAGCTTTCGTGTATCCAATACAACTAGCTCCAATGCTTTGGCCAAAGACTTATGATCTCATCTGCCAAGAACTGCATAGGACATATAACCTGTTCACTAAGAGGAGAAAGAATTCTATCTTGGTATTTAGTAGGACCTGCTACTTGCCCATGAAGATGCACGTCGAGGTTGACCCCCGCCTCCCGGTTTACAGGGTCGAACTACTCTAATGAAAATCTTGACGTCACAAGCACATCCCTACTAAATCCTCAAGTCAAAGGTTCACGAATACCTATCACAACCTTTCGATTCCGTCATTGACTGTCTAGGAGTGAAATCCGTGTGACGAATCGAGGGTGAGTTAGTTCGAGTATACTAATCCAATTAGCATACCTATAACGTGTGCTCCCACTAACCATTAGTGATGGAAAGTCACTCTCCATGTCAAAGAACACGTCATACAAGTCTTCACATAAACTTAACGTCCAGTCAAGTTTCATCGACTTGCGAACGATTAAGTATTTGAGTATAAACCTTTCCAGTGCCGACCCCCTTATCCAATAAGGAGTGGAGCGTTTTGCTCTCAAATACACGGACTAGTTTCTATATATATATATATATATATATATATCTTTACGAGTAAGGAATGCCAATAAGTACCAGTAAATTAATAAAATTCCATTGCCTTATATTAATGTTTTACATAATTACAAGTACAATGCCCTCACTCAATACCCTCTGAGTGGCATTTGAGGGCATACTCCCAACAATACTGTCATCTGAGCATCTGTGACCTACAGTACTTTATTCAGGAAGTGCGTATCACACGGCGGGTTATCCAATCAGGTATTTCCCTGACAAGGGATTTGGGGTATGTTATTCGGGTAGCGTGTATCAGTACCTTATTATTTTTTATCTTTGATATACTTGTTATTCCTGAATAATGACGTGATATGATTATTCAGGTGAGGTTTGTTAGATGTATAAAATCACAGCTGAGGTTATTCAACTGATATATTCAGGAAAATATTTTAGACAGTCTATTCCCCCCTCTCTAGACTGTCCTACGAGTATCTGTGACCTACAGTACTTTATATGGAAAGCGCGTATCACTCGACAGTTTATCCAACCAGGTAATGCCCTGACAAGGGGTTTGGGGTATGTTAGCTGCATAAAATCACAACTGTTACTCAACTGATATATTCAGGAGAGAATTTTAGACAGTCTATTTACCCCCCCTATAGACTATCCTCTGAGTATATGTGACCTACAGTAACCTAAGTGTGTATCAGTACCCTTTTGTTTTATTTATCTTTGATATACGTGTTATTCCTGAATAATGACGTGATATAATTATTCAGGTGAGGTTTGTTAGCTGCATAAAATCACAGCTGAGATTACTCAACTAATATATTCGGGAAAAGTTTTAGACAGTATATTCACGCCCCTCGATACTGTCATCTGAGCATCTGTGACCTACATTACTTTATTCAGGAAGCGCGTATCACTCGGCGGGTTATCCAACCAGGTATTGCCCTGACAAGGGCTTTAGGGTATGTTATTCGGGTAGCGTGTATCAGTACCCTATTGTTTTTATCTTTGATATACATGTTATTCCTGAATAATGACGTGATATGATTATTCAGGTGAGGTTTGTTAGCTGCATAAAATCACAGCTGAGGTTACTCAACTGATATATTCAGGAAAAGTTTTAGACAGTCTATTCACGCCCCTCTATACTTGTTGGGATTCGGTGCCTAAAACGAAGGCCCATCGGAAGTGGTATAACGAAAATTAATTCGATCCGAATCCCTACGAGGATCGATCGAGATACGTATATACGAATATTATACGAAATCACAAGAGATATTAGAAACTCACCCTTGTAGTCCGTTGATTAAATGGATTCCTTCTCTTGAGCTATTCCCCAAGGTTTAAACGAATTTCCCTACGATCCAAAGCACTCCAAGCACTTGACTGATCCAACGTCGAAATTACAACGCCTCTACTTTCCACGCGCCGGAGAAACGAACAGGATGACGTTCACCTTACTATCCTCGAAGGATACGGGTAGAGCTAAGTGATGAAGCTTTTAATTGTGATTATAGCACTCTAAGGTATAACTCAGTTTCTATCTTTTATTTCTCAATTTTCCTCCAAGAAAAATCAAGAACTTGTGAAGGAAAAATGGAATAAGACTTGGAGAAGATGATGAAGACTTTGAGAAAAGTTCTCTCTCTCTCTCACACTCTCTCTCACATTGGAATCAATGGGGTGATTAGAGATACAAGTCTTCCATCCTTTTATTCAACTCTCACCACATGCAACAACACATGCATATGTGTATTAGACCCACCATGACAATTATCATTCATTAAAGAATAGAACAAGAGTCCAAAAGGAAAGTGGGTGGAAATGTGGGGCGGCGGCCCACGTAGAAAACGGACGAGTTCAGTTCATTTCGGACTCCCGTGAGTCCAAACAGATAAACTACGATTTTGTTCCGATGTATTTATATCGAACAATGAATACAATTAATTAATCATATCAAATACATAATAACTTAATTAATTTCTCCAAGAAATAATTATATTCATGAATTATATTTGTCACCCAGTAATTAATTTAATTCATTAGGCCGTAAATTAATTTATCTAATAAATCAATTTAAACATCCAATGTCCTAAATTTAGATATCCAATATCTAATATTCATTATGAGATAATTAGCTTGGTTCATTCCGTAGTCAATCCTATTGCGCGACTCGGTAGGTCCGTCTCAGTCAGCAATGGGAGGAACCAAAGAGTAGTAGCACCACCTAGCCAGCCTGGAGGCCTACACTGTACCCCAACTGAGAACGAATGATTGGGATCATTCAAGAACCATTCTGTCGTGAATACCAGTATATGAATAAACCCATCTTTCACATGTCCCGATCAAGTTATAGGGTCATGGTCAGTCAAACCTTATCTTTACTTAACGCTATGCATGCGTTAATACAAATCGAGATCATCGAGCTTTCGTGTATCCAATACAACTAGCTCCAATGCTTTGGCCAAAGACTTATGATCTCATCTGCCAAGAACTGCATAGGACATATAACCTGTTCACTAACAGGAGAAAGAATTCTACCTTGGTATTTAGTAGGACCTGCTACTTGCCCATGAATATGCACGTCGAGGTTGACCCCCGCCTCCCGGTTTACAGGGTCGAACTACTCTAATGAAGATCTTGACGTCACAAGCAGATCCCTACTAAATCCTCAATTCAAAGGTTCACAAATACCTATCACAACCTTTTGATTCCGTCATTCACTGTCCCGGAATGAAATCCGTGTGACGAATCGAGGGTGAGTTAGTTCGAGTATACTAATCCAATTAGCATATCTATAATGTGTGCTCCCACTAACCACTAGTGATAGAAAGTCACTCTCCATGTCAAAGAACACGTCATACAAGTCTTCACATAAACTTAACGTCCAGTCAAGTTTCATCGACGTGCGAATGATTAAGTATTTGAGTATAAACCTTTCCAGTGCCGACCCCCCTTATCCAATAAGGAGTGGAACGTTTTTCTCTCAAATACACGGACTAGTTTCTATATATATATTTACGAGTAAGGAATGCCAATAACTACCAGTAAATAAAGAAAATTCCATTGCCTTATATTAATGTTTTACATAATTACAAGTACAATGCCCTCACTCAACATCCTCTGAGTGGCATTCGAGGGCATACTCCCAACAATACTATCATCTGAGCATCTGTGACCTACAGTACTTTATTCAGGAAGTGCGTATCACTCGGCGGGTTATCCAATCAGGTATTGCCCTGACAAGGGATTTGGGGTATGATATTCGGGTAGCATGTATTAGTACCTTATTGTTTTTATCTTTGATATACTTGTTATTCTTGAATAATGACGTGATATGATTATTCAGGTGAGGTTTGTTAGATATATAAAATCACAGCTGAGGTTATTCAACTGATATATTCAGGAAAATATTTCAGACAGTTTATTCCCCCCCCCCTCTCTATACTGTCCTACGAGTATCTGTGACCTACAGTACTTTATTTGGGAAGCGCGTATCACTCGGCAGTTTATCCAACCAGGTAATGCACTGACAAGGGCTTTGGGGTATGTTAGATGCATAAAATCACAACTGTTACTCAAATGATATATTCAGGAAAGAATTTTAGACAGTCTATTTACCCCCCCTAGACTATCCTCTGAGTATATGTGACCTACAGTAACCTAAGTGTGTATCAGTACCCTTTTGTTTTGTTTATCTTTGATATACATGTTATTGCTGAATAATGACGTGATATGATTATTCAGGTGAGGTTTGTTAGCTGCATAAAATCACAGCTGAGATTACTCAACTAATATATTCGGGAAAAGTTTTAGACAGTCGATTCACGCCCCTCGATACTGTCATCTGAGCATCTGTGACCTACATTACTTTATTCAGGAAGCGCGTATCACTCGGCGGGTTATCCAACCAGGTATTGCCCTGACAAGGGCTTTAGGGTATGTTATTTGGGTAGCGTGTATCAGTACCCTATTGTTTTTATCTTTGATATACATGTTATTCCTGAATAATGACGTGATATGATTATACAGGTGAGGTTTGTTAGATGCATAAAATCACAGCTGAGGTTATTCAACTGATATATTCAGGAAAGGATTTTAGACAGTCTATTCACGCCCACTCTCTTGACTGTCCTCTGAGTATCTGTGACCTATAGTACTTTATTCGGGAAGCGCGTATCACTCGGCGGTTTATCCAACCAGTTAATGCCCTGACAAGTGCTTTGGGGTATGTTAGCTGCATAAAATCACAACTGAGGTTACTCAACTGATATATTCAAGAGGGAATTTTAGACAGTCTATTTACCCCCCATCTAGACTATTCTCTGAGTATTTGTGACTTATAGTAACCTAAGTGTGTATCAGTACCCTATTTTATTGTTTATCTTTGATATACGTGTTATTCCTGAATAATGACGTGATATGATTATTCATGTGAGGTTTGTTAGCTGCATAAAATCACAGCTGAGGTTAATTAACTGATATATTCAGGAAAAGTTTTAGACAGTCTATTCACGCCCCTCTATACTTGTTGGGATTCGGTGCCTAAAACGAAGGCCCATCGGAAGCGGTATAACGAAAATTAATTCGATCTGAATCCCTACGAGGATCGATCGAGCTACGTATATACGAATATTATACGAAATCACAAGAGATATTAGAAATGCACTCTTGTAGTCCATTGATTAAATGGATTCCTTCTCTTGAGCTATTCCCCAAGGTTTAAACGAATTTTCCTGCGATCCAAAGCACTCCAAGCACTTGAATGATCCAACATCGAAATTACAACGCCTCTACTTGCCACGCGCCGGAGAAATGAAATGGATGACGTTCACCTTGCTATCCTCCAAGGATATGGGTAGAGCTAAGTGATAAAGCTTTTAATTGTGATTATAGCACTCTAAGTGTATAACTCAGTTTCTATCTTTTATTTCTCAATTTTCCTCCAAGAAAAATCAAGAACTTGTGAAGGAAAAATGGAATAAGACTTGGAGAAGATGATGAAGACTTTGAGAAAAGTTTTCTCCCTCTCTCACTCTCTCTCACGTTGGAATCAATGGGGTGATTAGAGATACAAGTCTTCCATCCTTTTATTCAACTCCCACCACATGCAACAACACATGCATATGTGTATTAGACCCACCATGACAATTATCATTCATTAAAGAATAGAACAAGTGTCCAAAATGAATGTGGGTGGAAATGTGGGGGGGTGGACCATGTAGAAAACGGACGAGTTCGGTTCGTTTCCGACTCCCGTGAGTCCAAGCAGATAAACTACGATTCCGTTCCGATGTATTTATATTGATAAATTAATCCAATTAATTAATCATATCAAATACATAATAACATAATTAATTTCTCCAAGAAATAATTATATTCATGAATTATATTTTTCACCCAGTAATTAATTTAATTCATTAGGCCGTAAATTAATTTATCCAATAAATCAATTTAAACATCCAATGTCCCAAATTTAGATATCCAATATCTAATATTCATTATGAGATAATTATCTTGGTTCATTCCGTCGTCAATCCTATTGCGCGACTCGGTAGGTCCGTCTCAGTCAGCAATGGGAGGAACCAAAGAGTAATAGCACCACCTAGCCAGCCTGGCGGCCTACACTGTACCCCAACTGAGAACGAATGATTGAGATCATTCAAGAACCATTCTGTCGTGAATACCAGTATAAGTATAAACCCTCCTTTCACATGTCCCGATCAAGTTATAGGGTCACGGTCAGCCAAACCTTATCTTTACTTAACGCTATGCAAGCGTTAATGCAAATCGAGATCATCGAGCTCTCGTGTATCCAATACAACTAGCTCCAATGCTTTGGCCAAATACATATGATCTCATCTGCCAATAACCGCATAGGACATATAACCCGTTCACTAACAAGAGAAAGAATTCTATCTTGCTATTCAGTAGGACCTGCTACTTGCCCATGAAGATGCACGTCGAGGTTGACCCCTGCCTCCCGGTTTACAGGGTCGAACTACTCTAATGAAAATCTTGACGTCACAAGCACATCCCTACTAAATCCTCAAGTCAAAGGTTCACGAATACCTATCACAACCTTTCGATTCCGTCATTGACTGTCCCGGAGTGAAATCCATGTGACGAATCGAGGGTGAGTCAGTTCGAGTATACAAATCCAATTAGCATACCTATAACGTGTGCTCCCACTAACCATTAGTGATCGAAAGGCACTCTCCATGTCAAAGAACACGTCATACAAGTCTTCACATAAACTTAACGTCCAGTCAAGTTTCATCGACTTGCGAACGATTAAGTATTTGAGCATTAAACCTTTCCAGTGCCGACCCCCTTATCCAATAAGGAGTGGAACGTTTTTGTAATGCCCCAACCCGGCAAGGGTAGAAACATTACAATATGGTTTCACATCAGATACACACAAGTCCAAACCAAGCAGTGGAAGTCTTAAAATAAACATCAAAAGAGTATCAAAGGGGACTAAACGACATCCAAGTGTCCCCAAATCCAAACAAAGGAAGGTACAAATACAAATGTCCAAAATCCGGAAATACGATAAATAAAACAAAGTTCATTATTCAAAGAAACTCTAGGGTAGGTCCACACGCTCTCATCCCCAAAGCTAAACCCCGCTCCTAGCTTAAGTACCTGCCGCATGGAAAAGAAACGTGGCTGAGCATAAAAGCTCAGTGAACAGATATGTAGGTAACAAGCAAACAAGATATAATGACTAATCGAAGAAACAAGAAGATAGATTACATATGGTGTCAATAGGAATTCAAAAGGTTATCAAGGTTAAGTAGGAAAAAGTTACCAAGTTAAATATCAAGGATTATCAAGTCGAAATATCAAGAATTAACAAGTTTCAAGATTTCAGTATTTAAACCACAGGCCCAAGCAAGTATCCAAGTAACCAAGTCAAGTAACCCAAGTTGGAGTGATCAACTCCCAAGCTGTGAAGGGTCGCATTGCACGCAAGCCCAATCACCAAGTAATATATATAATGTAGTCCAAGTCATAACATAATGGCCGTAGCCCAAGCAAGTATCAAGCAAGGCAAATCTAGGATGCATCCACACGCCCCTGTAAACAAGTCATAATCATAGCAGTAGTCGATAATCAAGTAGGGACGGTGGGGGACATCTCTCCAACTCCACTAGAGTACATAACATTGGTGCATCAATGCTATGGTTGTGGCTACCCCACAACAAGTAATACCTGGGTAAATACTGAAGGATCATGCACTCAAGGTTCAATTCAAAGTATAAGTGCCAAATCACAATCACATAAACACAGTTCCATATCAAAGGAATCAAATAATCGAATCAAACACAAGGGAACATAGCAATGGCTTTGGGAAATCCTAAGATGAACAAAGATCAAGATAAAGAGTCATGAGAGAGAAAAGGAGCCTCTTACTGAAAGAGGTATAATATCTGTACCTTAGTCCAACACAAAGCAAGGTCACAAAACAATCAAAGAGAGAAATGGATCACTCCTGCTTCACCGAACCTAAAAAAATGGATACGAATCAAGACGAATTCATTTCATATAAGTTACCTATTTTAGTTACCTTTCCATTTTTAGAAACTTTCCATATTTAGTAGCTTTCCAAGTGTAGTAGGTTTCTATATTTAGTAAGTTTACTGATTCAGAAATATTAGTCATCCATGACTATAATTAACATTTGGATAAGTTAAGTGTTCAAAGTAACGAATGTGTAAGATTAGGGTTTACTATGATAGTTTAATATGTTTTAGGGTTGATTATGTAAATATAAAATTTTAGGGTTTATAGTGCAATTATTATAAAATTAGGATATAAAGTGTAAGTATTATAAAGTTTACATGGTTTCACAAGTCAAACCCTTATTTAGCCTTTTAACCTCAACAGGTCACAACTTTTACGAATTTTAAACCACATCATAACTCAAAGATAAAATTTACAAAAATTGACAGAGATACTTCAATATCTTAAGAGTCTACTTGAATTTTTCCAGAATTTATTTCTATGTATATATACCCTTAAAAAAATCATTTACCAAGACCTGTCCAGAAAATGAACTGCAGAAACACCTTGAAAGTTGGCCCTTGGTTAACACATTTAAGCACTTGAGAAAAATTTATAAAAATTCCAGAAGGTCAGAAATATACCAAATATCACTCCTACAAAAGGAGAGCCCTTAACTCTTCATGGTTTGAAAATGAAAAATTCCATACTCCAACTGATTTTATGTTCCCAAAACTCAGGTTTGACACACGATCCCATAAAATTCAAAAAGCTTAGCTCCCGACCTCAAATGACCATGAAACTTATATTCCCAGAAGGTAGGCAATCAGTAATTATGTTTAGACTCAAGAATCTCGGAAAAAAACGTTAGGATCATTTTTTTTTATCAACCTTACAAACCGACCCAAAATTCTGGTCAGCATGCAGTCGAGACAGAAACAAACCTTAATCCCCAAATCCCTTATCAAACTCGGTTAGACCAGATTTAAACCATAACCCTTTTCGATCACACTCACCCATTTAACCCTTACTCCATTCAAAACAGATTCAGATTCGTTAATATATATTAGACCACAAAACCATTGTAATTAAACCCTATATATCACAACAAGTATTTTGATTTTGAAACCTACATATAGGCTGATTTATATAGGTTATCTATTAGGTTATGTCAAAAAAAATCAGGTCACTATCCTCCTATCACACGTTAACATCACCAGAATATAGGTCGATTTACAGCAGCCTTCAAATCATCATTTTATGTGAACTAATATGTTTTATGTGAAGTTTTAAATTCGTATAACCCTTGTATCTTTTAGAACCGATCAGCAAGCAACCAACATATGGAACAAATGCATTCAAGAACATGTCAAGAGTGAATTGAACAAAGTTATATGTGAGTACCTCTTAATGATCGAATGGAGGGAAAGAAGCAGAACTAAGACCCCAAGTCCGAACCAAAACAAAGCCAATTCACAACCCTCTGGCAAGTCAAACACCTAGCAACAAACGACGCTACATCTTGCTTCATCCCACTCCACCAGAAGTGCTGTTTCAAATCCCGGTACATTTTAGTAGACCCCGGATGTATGGTGAAGGGAGAACTGTGAGCTTCTGACATAACTGTCTCACAAAGTTCGGGATCACTCGGAACACAAAGGCGATCTCCTAACCAAACAATACCATCATCATCAACTCGAAACTCAGACTGTTTCCCTTCTTCAACATTCTGAACAATGGCCCATAACTCACCATCATCACGCTGAGCTTCCTTAATCTTCAAGATCAAGTTAGACTCAACATTCAAACTAGCCCAATAACCATCGCGTCCAGGCAAACAAAACTCCACCTCCATGAGTTCAAAATCATGCAAAATCTTAGGCTCAAATTTCAGACTAGCCACTATACCCGACTTACGACTAAGAGCATCAGCAACTACATTAGCCTTTCCCTGGTGATACTGAATGTTGGTGTCATAGTCCTTAAGTAACTCCAACCATCTACGCTGTCTCATATTCAACTCCTTCTGGGTAAATATGTATTTGAGACTCTTATGATCAGTGAAGATATCAACAGAGTCCCCATACAGATAGTGTCGCCAGATCTTAAGAGCAAAGACAACTGAAGCCAATTCTAAGTCATGCGTAGGGTAATTCACCTCATAAGGTTTCAACTGGCGGGAGGCATACGCGATCACCTTCCCGTGCTGCATCAAAACACAACCTAACCCCTTCTTGGAAGCATCACTATAAATCTGATATCCGCCTGTACCAGATGGAATTGTCAAAATGGGAGCCGACACAAGTTTCTGCTTCAAGGTCTCAAAACTCTCCTCCTGCTTATCGGTCCACTCAAATTTCAACCCCTTCCTCATCAACTTAGTCAAAGGTGAGGCAAGTTGGGAGAATCCCTCGACAAACCTCCGATAGTAACTGGCCAAACCAAGGAAACTCGTGATCTCAGTCACCGTAGTAGGTCTCGGCCATTTAGTGATGGCCTCAACCTTTGTCGGGTCCATAGTAATGCCACCAGCAGATACAACATGACCCAGGAAGGCAACTCGACGAAGCCAGAACTCACACTTGGAGAATTTAGCATACAACTTCTCCTGTCTCAAAATCTGCAAAACCGTACTAAGATGCTGTTCGTGCTCCTCCTCGGACTTCGAATAGACCAAAATGTCGTCAATGAATACGATCACAAATTTATCAAGAAAGGAGCTGAATACACGGTTCATAAGATCCATGAACACTGCCGGAGCATTAGTGAGTCCGAAAGGCATAACCAAGAACTCATAGTGCCCATAGCGTGTTCGAAAAGCAGTCTTAGGAATATCCTGCTCTTTAACACGAAGCTGATGATAACCGGGCCGAAGGTCAATTTTAGAAAAACATTTAGCCCCTTGGAGCTGGTCAAACAAATCGTCAATACGAGGCAAAGGATAACGATTACGAATAGTAATACGATTCAATTCCCGGTAATCTATACACAACCTCATACTACCATCTTTCTTCTTTACAAATAGGACAGGTGCTCCCCACGGGGATACACTCGGACGAATGAATCCACTCTCAAGGAGTTCCTGTAGTTGATCTTTCAACTCCTTCAATTCGGTAGGAGCCATACCATAGGGAGCCTTAGAGATGGGTTCCGCACCCGGAATTAAGTCAATACCAAATTCTATGTCACGATTAGGAGAAAGGACCGGAAGTTCATCCGGAAACACATCAGCAAAATCACAGACCACACGAGTACTGTCGATAGTAGGACTCTCCATCGAAGTGTCCTAAATAGAAGCAATAAAACCCAAACAACCATGGGATATCAAAGTACGCGCTTTCAAAGAAGATATGATCTTAACAGATCGAAGTGGTTGAGAACCTGAGTACACAAATTCGGGCTCACACAAATCGCCAAATATAACCTTTCGCGCATGACAGTCAATAGTGGCTCGATGAGTAGACAACCAATCCATGCCAAGAATCAAATCAAAATCACACATGTCAAGCGGAAGAAGATTAGCCGGACGGATACGATCATCAAAACGTAGCGGACAATCAATAAACTCATGATCAATGATAACGTTATTTTTCATCGGCGTAGAGATTGATAAGGGATTCATTAATGGTGTTGGGGTTAATTTCAATTTCTTAGAGTAAGTGATAGATATAATCGAATGAGTTGCGCCAGTATCAAACAAAACAAATGCGGTAAAATCACCAATATGCACAAAACCCGTAATAGTACCTGAAGACTTACCTGCCTGCTCGCGAGTAAGGGAGTGCACACGGCCTGTGGAAGTAGATGGTTGAGAAAAGCCTAAAGGAACAATGCCGGTTTTCTTCGGGCAATCCTTTACCCGATGCTCAGTGGATCCGCACTCATAACAACCTCCCGATGCTTTGCGGCAAGTCCCGGAGTGTACCTTACCACAAGATGGGCAAGTAGGTGGGGGTGGAAAATTTTCAGCATACCTCTGCTGACCTGAGGAGTTTCCCGAACGATACTGCTGGTGCGAGAATCCAGAACCCGAATACCTGTTATGCTGGTTACCCCTAGAAAACTGCCTCTGGTTGGTGCTTCCAGACCTGTCACCCTGTCTACCAGAAGACCTGAAATCCGAACCCCTCTGCATCTGCCGACCATGATCATGCCCCTGGTTAAACTGTCCCCTGTGCTCATACTGACGGTCCGAACGACTATGGTGATCAAAACTCGCCGGAACGACCCGATGGTCGAACCCGTGATCTTGACCAAGCCCCGAAGACCCAGACTGAATTCTCTCACCATCACGAGTCCGTTTATTGGACGTTCCACCCTCATACAACAGCTCAATGTTTCGTGCCGCATCACAAACCATCGACACATCAGCATAATCCGTATTAACAATACGGTCAAGTATCTAATGCTTCAAACCCCACTTATAGTGACGAGCCTGCCTAGCTCCATCCCCTGACACAGTAGGCCCCACGAAGCTAGCCAACCTGAGAAAACGCTCCATATACTCTGCCGCATTCTCCCGATCCAACTGATAAATGGTACCATACTCTCTCTCGTATCGCTGCTGTTCCGATAGAGGGATGAACCTCTTGTAGAAGGCCTCACGAAACGCCGCCCAAGTACATGTCTCAACAAAACCATCACCCTTCGCCTGAACATACGACATCCACCCGTTGAGGGTGTCACCATCAAACTTGAAAGCTGCTAAACGAGCTTTCACTCCATCAGGACAACCAATCACCTGAAACAACTTCTCACAATGGGTAATCCAATCACCAGCTTCAGTCGGAGTGGTAGCTGACAAGAAGGGATTGGAATTCAGTTTGTTGAAACGTTTAATCCACACATGAATGCCCTCGTTGCTGCTTCCAGCCCCATCACGACGTTCATTACGCAAATTCTCAATAGCAGCAGCAACGGCTTGAGCAACAATCTCATCAATGTTGGGAGGGTTAGCGTCACCACTTCGAGTGTTCACCATCTAAAACGATATCAAACGGTTAGAGAAAACAAATGAATATGAACACGGAAAAGAAGGACGAAACGAAAGCCTAGGGTCTACCCAAATCCTCACAGGTCAAGGCCTAAGCCGCAAAGATCCAAACCTGTCGCTCCGATACCATAAATTGTAACGCCCCAACCCGGCAAGGGTAGAAATATTACAATATGGTTTCACATCAGATACACAAAAATCCAAACCAAGCAGCGGAAGTCTTAAAATAAACATCAAAAGAGTATCAAAGGGGACTAAACGACATCCAAGTGTCCCCAAATCCAAACAAAAGAAGGTACAAATACAAATGTCCAAAATCCGGAAATACGATAAATAAAACAAAGTTCATTATTCAAAGAAACTCTAGGGTAGGTCCACACGCTCTCATCCCCAAACCTAAACCCCGCTCCTAGCTTAAGTACTTGCCGCATGGAAAAGAAACGCGGCTGAGCATAAAAGTTCAGTGAACAGATATGTACGTAACAAGCAAACAAGATATAATGAATAATCGAAGAAACAAGAAGATAGATTACATATGGTGTCAATAGGAATTCAAAAGGTTATCAAGGTTAAGTACGAAAAAGTTACCAAGTTAAATATCAAGGATTATCAAGTCGAAATATCAAGAATTAACAAGTTTCAAGATTTCAGTATTTAAACCCCAGGCCCAAGCAAGTATCCAAGTAACCAAGTCAAGTAACCCAAGTTGGAGTGATCAACTCCCAAGCTGTGAAGGGTCGCATTGCACGCAAGCCCAATCACCAAGTAATATATATATATAATGTAGTCCAAGTCATAACATAATGGCCGTAGCCCAAGCAAGTATCAAGCAAGGCAAATCTA
This sequence comes from Orobanche coerulescens, assembly GCA_033398695.1. Classification (NCBI taxonomy): domain Eukaryota; kingdom Viridiplantae; phylum Streptophyta; class Magnoliopsida; order Lamiales; family Orobanchaceae; genus Orobanche; species Orobanche coerulescens. Next base: position 91,168,362 of record CM065807.1, read on the forward strand.
GGATGCATCCACACGCCCCTGTAAACAAGTCATAATCATAGCAGTAGTCGATAATCAAGTAGGGACGGTGGGGGACATCTCTCCAACTCCACTAGAGTACATAACATTGGTGCATCAATGCTATGGTTGTGGCTACTACACAACAAGTAATACCTGGGTAAATACTGAAGGATCATGCACTCAAGGTTCAATTCAAAGTATAAGTGCCAAATCACAATCACATAACCACAGTTCCATATCAAAGGAATCAAATAATCGAATCAAACACAATGGAACATAGCAATGGCTTTGGGAAATCCTAATATGAACAAAGATCAAGATCAAGAGTCATGAGAGAGAAAAAGAGCCTCTTACTGAAAGAGGTAGAATATCTGTACCTTAGTCCAACACAAAGCAAGGTCACAAAACAATCAAAGAGAGAAATAGATCACTCCTGCTTCACCGAACCTAAAAAAATGGATACGAATCAAGATGAATTCATTTCACATAAGTTACCTATTTTAGTTACCTTTCCATTTTTAGAAACTTTCCATATTTAGTAGCTTTCCAAATGTAGTAGGTTTCTATATTTAGTAAGTTTACTGATTCAGAAATATTAGTCATCCATGACTATAATTAACATTTGGATAAGTTAATTGTTCAAAGTAACGAATGTATAAGATTAGGGTTTACTATGATAGTTTAATATGGTTAGGGTTGATTATGTAAATATAACAAGTTTAGGGTTTATAGTGCAATTATTATAAAATTAGGATATAAAGTGTAAGTATTATAAAGTTTACATGGTTTCACAAGTCAAACCCTTATTTAGCCTTTTAACCTCAACATGTCACAACTTTTCCGAATTTTAAACCACATCAGAACTCAAAGATAAAATTTACAATAATTGACAAAGATACTTCAATATCTTAAGAGTTTACTTGAATTTTCCCAGAATTTATTTCTAAGTATATATACCCTTACAAAAATCATTTACCCAGACCTATCTAGAAACTGAACTGCAGAAACACCTTGAAAGTTGGCCCTTGGTTTTCCCATTTAAACACTTGAGAAAAATTTACAAAAATTTCAGAAGGTCGTAAATATACCATATATCACTCCTACAAAAGGAGAGCCCTTAACTCTTCATGGTTTGAAAATGAAAAATTCCATACTCCAACTGATTTTATGTTCCCAAAACTCAGGTTTGACACACGATCCCATAAAATTCAAAAAGCTCAGCTCCCGAACTCAAATGACCATGAAACTTATATTCCCAGAAGGTAGGCAATCAGTACTTATATTTAGACTCGAGAATCTTGGAAAAACACGTTAGGATCATTTTTTTTTTATCAACCTTACAAACCGACCCAAAAATCTGGTCACCATGCAGTCGAGACAGAAACAAACCTTAATCCCCAAATCACTTATCAAACTCGGTTAGACCAGATTTAAATCATAACCCTTTTCGATCACACTCACCCATTTAACCCTTACTCCATTCAAAACAGATTCAGATTCGTTAATATATATTAGACCACAAAACTATTGTAATTAAACCCTAGATATCACAACAAGTATTTTGATTTTGAAACCTACATATAGGCTGATTTATATAGGTTATCTATTAGGTTGTTATGTCTAAAAAAATCAGGTCACCATCCTCCTATCACACGTTAACATGACCAGAATATAGGTCGATTTACAGCAGCCTTCAAATCATCATTTTATATGAACTAATATGATTTATGTGAAGTTTTAAATTCGTATAACCCTTGTATCTTTTAGAACCGATCAACAAGCAACCAACATATGGAAAAAATGCATTCAAGAACATGTCAAGAGTGAATTGAACAAAGTTATATGTGAGTACCTCTTAATGATCGAATGGAGGGAAAGAAGCAGAACTAAGACCCCAAGTCCGAACCAAAACAAAGCCAATTCACAACCCTCTTAAAACCAGGGTTATACACGATCAAAACCACAACTTTATCACCCTGTTGTCACCAAATTCGAATGGAGAAGATGGGAGAAAATGCTTCAGCCGCCAAGTTACATTGTAGTGTTTTCTTGTATGTGAAAATAATTGGGTGAGAAGAAACCGTATAGTGTGATGAGGTATAATAGGGAGGAGCGTGTTATATTGGAGGAAAGGATCAATTAGAACCGAAATTCATGGGATTCTTTAGACTAGGCAATTCGTGATTTCCAGGAGGTTGAATGGGCCTAGATTTTCATGTTACTTTTAAGTATTAAGTCCCCATGTATTTATGTCTTATAATTTGTAATCTATCTTGGCCCAAAAGAATGATAACAAAACGTGTACATGTTCTTGGGAATTCAAAGTTAAGTGTTTAAATTACTTAAGTTACAATGTATAGTTTAAACATCTTTTAATAGTTTTTAGGACTTCAATTACTTAGGTTTAAGTTTATAGTCATCTTACACTTTTAAAGTTGGAGGGGTAATTTGGGAACTTTACATGTTTGAGATTTTAGGGTTTTACAACTATTCCCCTCTAGAAAGAAAACTTCGTCCGCGAAATTGGAATGAAAACGGAATGAAGACATACCAGACTACGAAAAGAAATGAGGATAATTGGCTCGCATAGATTCCTCGGTTTCCCAGGTAGCCTCGCGAGCTGGGTGATTCTTCTAGAGGATTTTAACAAAATGAATGACTTTATTTCTCATGACTCTCTCCTGTCTATCAAGAATGGCTTCCGGTTCTTCCGGAAGTGACATGTCTGGTTGAATCTGATCCAAAGGATATGACACCACATGTAAAGGATGATAGTTGTACCCCCGCAAAAGAGATACGTGAAAAACGTTATGCACATGAGCAAGCTGAGGTGGAAGAGCCGATCGATAAGACACCTCGCCAACACGTTCAAAAATCTCGAAAGGACCAATAAAACGAGGACTCAATTTGCCCTTAATACCAAAACGTTTGACGCCGCGAAAAGGAGACACCTTCAAAAATACTCGGTCGCCAACCTGAAACTCTAATTCGCGTCGATGCTTGTCGTCATAACTCTTCTGTCTAGACCTGGCTTCCTTAAGCCTCTCTTTAGCAATATTCACCTTCTCGTTGGTAATTTCTATCATCTCAGGACCCTCAATAATCCGTTCGCCTACTTCATCCCACATAGTAGGTGACCTACACTTGCGCCCATATAACATCTCGTAAGGTGCCATCCGAATACTAGAGTGCCAACTGTTGTTATACGCGAACTCAACTAAACATAAGTACTTGTCCGAACTGCCGGTCCAATCAAGTGCACAAGTTCGTAACATGTCTTCCAACGTTTGGATAGTCCTCTCCGATTGACCATCCGTCTGTGGGTGAAAAGCGGTACTGAACTTAAGGCGAGAACCCCAAGCCTTATGTAACATCTTCCAAAAACGCGAAGTAAACCTCGAATCTCTATCAGAAACAATCGAAATCGGTGTGCCGTGTAATCTAACAATCTCCTGTTGGAAAATTTCCGCCAACTTCGCTACACTATAATGTTTCTTGATCGGTAGGAAATGAGCTGACTTAGTTAGCCGATCAACGACCACCCAAATCGCATCATGTCCCTTACGTGTAACTGGTAAACCCGTAACAAAGTCCATCGTTATCTCTTCCCACTTCCACTGAGGAATCCCCAACGGCTGTAAAAGACCACTAGCTCTTTGGTGTTCAATCTTTACCTGCTGGCAAGTCAAACACCTAGCAACAAACGACGCTACATCTTGCTTCATCCCACTCCACCAGAAGTGCTGTTTCAAATCCCGGTACATTTTAGTAGACCCCGGATGTATGGTGAAGGGAGAACTGTGAGCTTTTGACATAACTGTCTCACGAAGTTCGGGATCACTCGGAACACAAAGGCGATCTCCTAACCAAACAATACTGTCATCATCAACTCGAAACTAAGACTGTTTCCCTTCTTCAACATTCTGAACAATGGCCCATAACTCACCATCATCACGTTGAGCTTCATTAATCTTCAAGATCAAGTTAGACTCAACTTTAAAACTAGCCCAATAACCATCGCGTCCAGGCAAACAAAACTCCACCTCCATGAGTTCAAGATCATGCAAAATCTTAGTCTCAAATTTCAGACTAGCCACCATACCCGACTTACGACTAAGAGCATCAGCAACTACATTAGCCTTTCCCGGGTGATACTGAATGTTGGTGTCATAGTCCTTGAGTAACTCCAACCATCTACGCTGTCTCATATTCAACTCCTTCTGGGTAAATATGTATTTGAGACTCTTATGATCAGTGAAGATATCAACAGAGTCCCCATACAGATAGTGTCGCGAGATCTTAAGAGCAAAGACAACTCCAGCCAATTCTAAGTCATGCGTAGGGTAATTCACCTCATAAGGTTTAAACTGGCGGGAGGCATACGCGATCACCTTCCCGTGCTGCATCAAAACACAACCTAACCCCTTCTTGGAAGCATCACTATAAATCTGATATCCGCCTGTACCAGATGGAAGTGTCAAAATGGGAGCCGACACAAGTTTCTGCTTCAAGGTCTCAAAACTCTCCTCCTGCTCATCGGTCCACTCAAATTTCAAGCCCTTCCTCATCAACTTAGTCAAAGGTGAGGCAAGTTGGGAGAATCCCTCGACAAACCTCCGATAGTAACCGGCCAAACCAAGGAAACTCCTGATCTTTGTCACCGTAGTAGGTCTCGGCCATTTAGTGATGGCCTCAACCTTTGTCGGGTCCATAGTAATGCCACCAGCATATACAACATGACCCAGGAAGGCAACTCGACGAAGCCAGAACTCACACTTGGAGAATTTAGCATACAACTTCTCCTGTCTCAAAATCTGCAAAACCGTACTAAGATGCTGTTCGTGCTCCTCCTCGGACTTCGAATAGACCAAAATGTCGTCAATGAATACGATCACAAATTTATCAAGAAAGGAGCTGAATACACGGTTCATAAGATCCATGAACACTGTCGGAGCATTAGTGAGTCCGAAAGGCATAACCAAGAACTCATAGTGCCCATAGCGTGTTCGAAAAGCAGTCTTAGGAATATCCTGCTCTTTAACACGAAGCTGATGATAACCGGACCAAAGGTCAATTTTAGAAAAACATTTAGTCCCTTGGAGCTGGTCAAACCAATCGTCAATACAAGGCAAAGGATAACGATTACGAATAGTAATACGATTCAATTCCCGGTAGTCTATACACAACCTCATCCTACCATCTTTCTTCTTTACAAATAGGACAGGTGCTCCCCACGGGGATACACTCGGACGAATGAATCCACTCTCAAGGAGTTCCTGTAGTAGATCTTTCAACTCCTTCAATTCGGTAGGAGCCATACGATATGGAGCCTTAGAGATGGGTTCCGCACCCGGAATTAAGTCAATACCAAATTCTATGTCACGATTAGGAGGAAGGCCCGGAAGTTCATCTGGAAACACATCAGCAAAATCACGGACCACACGAATACTGTCGATAGTAGGACTCTCCATCGAAGTGTCCTGAATAGAAGCAATAAAACCCAAACAATCATGGGATATCAAAGTACACGCTTTCAAAGCAGATATGATCTTAACAGATCGAAGTGGTTGAGAACCTGAGTACACAAATTCAGGCTCACACAAATCGCCAAATATAACCTTTCGCGCATGACAGTCAATAGTGGCTCGATGAGTAGACAACTAATCCATGCCAAGAATCAAATCAAAATCACACATGTCAAGCAGAAGAAGATTAGCCGGACGGATACGATCATCAAAACGTAGCGGACAATCAATAAACTCATGATCAATGATAACATTATTTTTCATAGGCGTAGAGATTGATAAGGGATTCATTAATGGTGTTGGGGTTAATTTCAATTTCTTAGAGTAAGGGATAGATATAATCGAATGACTTGCGCCAGTATCAAACAAAACAAATGCGGTAAAATCACCAATATGCACAAAACCCGTAATAGTACCTGAAGCCTTACCTGCCTGCTCGCGAGTAAGGGAGTGAACACGGCCTGTGGAAGTAGATGGCTGAGAAAAGCCTAAAGGAACAATGCCGGTTTTCTTCGGGCAATCCTTCACCCGATGCTCAGTGGATACGCACTCATAACAAGCTCCCGATGCTTTGCGGCAAGTCCCGGAGTGTATCTTACCACAAGATGGGCAAGTAGGTGGGGGTGGCAAATTTTCAGCATACCTCTGCTGACCCTAGGAGTTTCCCGAACGATACTGCTGGTGCGAGAATCCAGAACCCGAATACTGCAGGCTTTGGTTACCCTAGAAAATCGCCTCGGTTGGTGCTTCTGCACACACCCTGTCTACCAGAAGACCTGAAATCCGAACCCCTCTGCATCTGCCGACCATGATCATGCCCCCGGTTAAACTGTCCCCTGTGCTCATACTGACGGTCCGAACGACTATGGTGATCAAAACTCTGCTCAGAACGACCCCGATGGTCAGAACCCCGGTGATACTGACCCGAAGCCCCCGAAGACCCAGACTGAATTCTCTCACCATCACGAGTCCGTTTATTGGACGTTCCACCCTCATACAACAGCTCAATGTTTCGTGCCGCATCACAAACCATCGACACATCAGCATAATCCGTATTAACAATACGGTCAAGTATCCAATGCTTCAAACCCCACTTATAGTGACGAGCCTGCCTAGCTCCATCCCCTGACACAGTAGGCCCCACTAAGCTAGCCAACCTGAGAAAACGCTCCATATACTCTGCCGCATTCTCCCGATCCAACTGATAAATGGTACCATACTCTCTCTCGTATCGCTGCTGTTCTGATAGAGGGATGAACCTCTTGTAGAAGGCCTCACGAAACGCCGCCCAAGTACATGTCTCAACAAAACCATCACCCTTTGCCTGAACATACGACGTCCACCAGTTGAGGGCGTCACCATCAAACTTGAAAGCTGCTAAACGAGCTTTCACTCCATCAAGACAACCAATCACCTGAAACAACTTCTCATAATGGGTAATCCAATCACCAGCTTCAGTCGGACTGGCAGCTGACAAGAAGGGATTGGGCTTCAGTTTGTTGAAACGTTCAATCCACACATGAATGCCCTCGTTGCTGCTTCCAGCCCCATCACGACATTCATTATGCAAATTCTTAATAGCAGCAGCAACGGCTTGAGCAACAATCTCATCAATGTTGGGAGGGTTAGCGTCACCACTTCGAGTGTTCACCATCTAAAACGATATCAAACGGTTAGCGAAAACAAACGAATATGAACACGGAAAAGAAGGACGAAACGAAATCCTAGTGTCTACCCAAATCCTCACAGGTCAAGGCCTAAGCCGCAAAGATCCAAACATGTCGCTTCGATACCATAAATTGTAACTCCCCAACCCGGCAAGGGTAGAAACATTACAATATGGTTTCACATCAGATACATACAAGTCCAAACCAAGCAGCGGAAGTCTTAAAATAAACATCAAAAGAGTATCAAAGGGGACTAAACGACATCCAAGTGTCCCCAAATCCAAACAAAAGAAGGTACAAATACAAATGTCCAAAATCCGGAAATACGATAAATAAAACAAAGTTCATTATTCAAAGAAACTCTAGGGTAGATCCACACGCTCTCATCCCCAAAGCTAAACCCCGCTCCTAGCTTAAGTACCTTCCACATGGAAAAGAAACGCGGCTGAGCATAAAAGCTCAGTGAACAGATATGTAGGCAACAAGGAAACAAGATATAATGAATAATCGAAGAAACAAGAAGATAGATTACATATGGTATCAATAGGAATTCAAAAGGTTATCAAAGCTAAGTAGGAAAAAGTTACCAAGTTAAATATCAAGGATTATCAAGTCGAAATATCAAGAATTAACAAGTTTCAAGATTTCAGTATTTAAACCCCAGGCCCAAGCAAGTATCCAAGTAACCAAGTCAAGTAACCCAAGTTGGAGTGATCAACTCCCAAGCTGTGAAGGGTCGCATTGCACGCAAGCCCAATCACCGAGTAATATATATAATGTAGTCCAAGTCATAACATAATGGCCGTAGCCCAAGCAAGTATCAAGCAAGGCAAATCTAGGATGCATCTATACGCCCCTGTAAACAAGTCATAATCATAGCAATAGTCGATAATCAAGTAAGGACGGTGGGGGACATCTCTCCAACCCCACTAGAGTACATAACATTGGTGCATCAATGCTATGGTTGTGGCTACTCCACAACAAGTAATACCTGGGTAAATACTGAAGGATCATGCACTCAAGGTTCAATTCAAAGTATAAGTGCCAAATCACAATCACATAACCACAGTTCCATATCAAAGAAATCAAATGATCGAATCAAACACAAGGGAACATAGCAATGGCTTTGGAAAATCCTAATATGAACAAAGATCAAGATCAAGAGTCATGTGAGAGAAAAGGAGCCTCTTACTGAAAGAGGTAGAATATTTGTACCTTAGTCCAACACAAAGCAAGGTCACAAAACAATCAAAGAGAGAAATGGATCACTCCCGCTTCACCGAACCTAAAAAAATGGATACGAATCAAGACGAATTCATTTCACATAAGTTACCTATTTTAGTTACCTTTCCATTTTTAGAAACTTTCCATATTTAGTAGCTTTCCAAATGTAGTAGGTTTCTATATTTAGTAAGTTTACTAATTCAGAAATATTAGTCATCCATGACTATAATTAACATTTGGATAAGTTAAGTGTTCAAAGTAACGAATGTGTAAGATTAGGGTTTACTATGATAGTTTAATATGTTTTAGGGTTGATTATGTAAATATAACAAGTTTAGGGTGTAACACCCCGAGATATTCGGAATAATTACAGCGCCGTAAACCCTTTAAGTAAGGATTTACAAGGCTAATTAAAAAGGAAAGTAAATATAGGACATCAATACTGCGGAAATTCAAGTTTGTGAAAACGTACACTGGTTCAATGAGTAATTAATACAACCATATCGAATTAATATCAATAAGACACGCGTACTCGAGTACAGAAACCAAACCAAGAAAACAAATCTCCAATAACAATAAACATCACTGAACCCCTTCGTCGTCACGTGGTACTGTGGCTGTTTCCCTGCTCCTTGGCTACCTGAACATCAAAACAAATGTCCACCCCCAAAGGGGTTAGCAAAACGATGCTAGTACAAGTATCATATTAAACAATTCGAATATGCATCAACAATACATAACAAGATACACCGCACGGACTTCCGCTACCGGAATCCGACAATGCGAATCTACAAGATTCCATTACACAGCATGGGTATTCCAATGATCCAGCGCCCTCAGCATAGATCCCAAGATGATCCCGTCGGACCAACACAAGGTGGAAATAACCCGTCCAATGATCCAGCGCCCTCAGCCTAGATCCCAAGATGATCCCGTCGGACCAACACGAGGTGGACATCCGATCCAGCGCCCTCAGCATAGATCGTACAACGTATACAAACACAACTCATGCATACACATATGCCAAATCATTATGTTCATCAACATGAACATATAAACACTATATAACGAATACCATGGCAAATCAATGAAGTAAATATCATGTTCAACATCATGAATAATCATACGCATGCTCCAAAAATACCAATATTAACATATCACGATACTTGCCTCGAAGATGGCACGAACGATATACTTCAATGATCTCAACCCACTCGAAGGTCGCCTCCTTCGATCAACGTAGCAAGCTCGAACCTTAACAAAAGGAATGATATACAAATCATCTCAAGTCGAACAATGGCCTAACAATTCGGCCTACGGCCGAAAAGCTCAAAATAAACAAGCTGTCTGGATTGCTTAGCGCGCGCTACGTACTCTACGTAACGTGCGCTAAGCCGGACTGTTAGCGTACGCTATCGTATAAGACTAGCGTGCGCTAGCCACGGACTGGCAGTCTGACTCGGCTGGTCTCATAACGTACGCTACGTACGTTTCGTGCGTTAACCGAACCTCGATAGCGCACGTTAACTCACACATGTTAGCGTGCGCTAATCTTGCATGGCAGAATACTGCAAACCGAAAACTGGGTTGAATGGTGAAGAACTCATGAATTCTACCGTGATGATACAAGTTATCCTCGGGCATATCATGCTAATAAGGTTTGTGGAAGTTTTATGATTATGAAATACAAATATACGGATAGTCATCTCAATATCATAATCCATCTACGATCTTCAAGAAATAATCTAAGTTCCGATCGTCTTACGTTCCAAAACACATGATTCCAACGTGTACAACGTAGCAACTGGGTAATATCCGATTACTGGTCATAAATCGATTTGAACATGCTTAGGAGTCCTTATAATAAGATGTTTCAAAGGTTCATACGATATATAGTGCCGATACGTCAAAAGTATCCTTCTAACATGTGATGACCGATTATAACGAAATACTTGCTATCCAAACATGATTCAAACTTCCTTAGGAATATTACTAACATCGGTGAAGAATCACCTACCTCAAAGCAGTGAAGAACACGGAGGAAAATGAAGCAATCCAACACCGAAGGCTTGAACACCAATCTCCAATGATATACGATCTTCAATCTCGAACTAGGAGGTTGATACGAAGTGTTTAGGACGAAGGGAGTTATGTTCTAAGTGTAAGAGTTCGGGTTATGGGAGGAGAAAGAACTGAAATCACGAATAGATGTCATCCTATTTATAATAAATGGCTATTAGCGCGCTAGTCCTCGCCGTAGCGTGCGCTAACGGCTGTCGACTTAATCGAGTCAGCACTTAGCGTGCGCTATTCACATGCTCGTAGCGTGCGCTAAGGCGTTGACTTGGCTTTTCCCAAAGCCGTCCAGGTTCATTCGACACAATCCGACAAGGGTCCCCCGGCCAGATCTCACCTACCGCACGTCTCAATCAATCTGACCACGCATAGCGTGCGCTAATGATCCCCCGTAGCGTGCGCTATGAATCCCTGTTAGCGTACGCTACACGCAGCCTGTAGCGTGCGCTACATGCACAGAATTTCAACCTTTAAATCACATACACGAAATTATGCGCTCGACAACAATGGATTATGAAATACGGAGAATAGTACTCAGACAAAAGTACAATCATTACAATATCACAAGTTCCAATTACATAACAGAAATCTCGGGTATTACATCCTTCCTCCCTAAAAAGAAGTTTCGTCCCGAAACTTAGGATGAAAACAACTCCGGATATTTAGCCTTCATACCGTCCTCCATTTCCCAAGTGGCCTCTTCGACTCCATGTCGTGACCATAGTACTTTAACCAAATGTATTGGTTTATTCCTCAATTGTTTGATCCGGCTCTCAAGTATCTTGATTGGTTTCTCTTCGAAAGTGCCATCATTAGCTATCTCGATCTCGTCGAAATCAATGACGTGACTGGGGTCCGGTACATACTTCCGCAGTTGGGATACGTGAAACACATTGTGAACATGACTCAGCGATGGCGGTAAGGCCAACCGGTATGCTAAATCCCCAACTCTCTCTAGGATCTCAAATGGTCCGACATATCTCGGACTAAGCTTGCCTCTTCTCCCAAAACGGAAAATCCCTCGTGTAGGAGACACCTTCAATAGTACGTGGTCCCCAGCGTCTAACTCTAGAGGGCGACGACGTACATCGGCATAAGACTTCGCCGACTGGGCGTCAGCAGTCTCTCTCGAATCAAAGCTATCTTCTCTTGAGTCTGAATAATCAATTCCGGTTCCGTCCCGATCAAATCCGAAGAATCATCCCAACTCAGGGGTGATCGGCATCTTCTCCCGTACAAAGCTTCAAATGGTGCCATCTTAATTGAAGCATGCCAACTATTATTGTAGGTGAATTCAACTAATGGCAAATGAACTTCCCAATCAGTTGACCAATCCAAAGCACAGGCTCTAAGCATGTCTTCTACGGTTTGAATAGTCCTTTCGGACTGGCCGTCTGTTTGGGGATGATAAGCTGTGCTAAAGTTGAGCTCAGTCCCCAAAGCCTTGTGAACTGCTTTCCAGAAGTGCGACACGAAACGACCATCTCGATCCGAAATAATGGTCTTCGGCGTCCCATGCAATCTGACTATCTCCGCAATAAATACTCGCGCCAATCTCTCGGGTCCCCATGTATCTTTGATTCCTAGGAAATGAGCCGACTTGGTTAGTCGATCAACTATAACCCAAATCATGTTCATTCCCGTTCTAGTCCTTGGCATACTGGTGATGAAATCCATCGAGATGTCCTCCCACTTCCATTCGAGGATCTAAGCGGCCTTAACATTCGGCAGGTCCGATGTTCGATCTTAACTTGCCGACAAGTCAAGCACTTCAAACGTACTGCCACGCCCTTCTTCATATTCCCCACCGTAAATTTTGTTTTAAATCCTTATACATCTTACTGCTGCCCGGGTGAATAGAATAGGGCGCGCTGTGAGCTTCCTTCAGAATAGTCCGTCTCAAATCATCATCATCGGGAACGCAAAGTCAACTCTGAAATCTCAGAACTCCATCATCTTGTATCACGAATCCTGGGGCTTTTCCTTTCTTTACTTCATCACATAATCGAAGGATCAGAGAATCGTCCAACTGCTTAGACTTGATCTCCTCGACTAGTGATGAAGTCAGTTCCATCACATAAAGTTGTCCTTGGATTTCTGGTGCCCATACTTCAATCCCCTCGCATCGCCTCGTTGAATACTGGTTTGGGATGTGAGAGTTTCCAACACTCGAAGAGAAACAGGTTTACGGCTCAAAGCATCGGCTACTACATTTGCTTTCCCCGGATGATAGAGAATCTCCAAGTCGTAATCCTTGAGCAATTCCAGCCACCTTCTCTGCCTCATATTTAATTATTTCTGACTGAAAATGTATTTGAGGCTCTTATGATCTGTAAAGATCTGACAATGAGTGCCGTACAAATAATGTCGCCAGATTTTCAAGGCAAAGACCACAGCTGCTAGCTCCAGATCATGAGTCGGATAATTAACTTCGTACGGTTTCAATTACCGAGAAGCATAAGCAATCACTTTATCCTTCTGCATCAACACACAACCCAGACCCTGATTTGAAGCGTCGCTGTATACCATGAATCCATCAGTTCCCTCTGGCATTGCTAATATAGGTGCTGTCGTCAGTCTCCTCTTAAGTTCGTCAAAACCAGCCTGGCATTTCTCATCCCACGTGAACTTTTGAGTTTTCTGTAATAGCTGAGTGAGCGGACGAGCAATTTTGGAAAATCCCTCTACAAAGCGGCGATAATATCCAGCAAGTCCTAAGAAGCTTCGGACTTCTTTCACATTTTTGGGAGCTTCCCACTCCAAGATTGCTTCGACTTTCTTCGGGTCCACCTGAACTCCGTCGGATGATATCACATGCCCAAGGAAGGTTACTTCCTTAAGCCAGAATTCGCATTTAGAAAGCTTAGCATACAGCTGTTCCTTTCTCAAGATGCTCAAAACCACACGTAAATGTTCAGCATGTTCCCCTGCGTCCCTCGAATATATCAAAATGTCGTCAATGAAAACGACCACAAATTTATCCAAGTACTCCAAGAATACCTGATTCATCAATTGCATGAATACCGCAGGAGCATTGGTAAGTCCAAATGGCATCACTACAAATTCATAATGCCCGTACCGGGATCTGAAAGCAGATTTCGGTATATCTGATCCCTTAATTCTCAACTGATGGTATCCTGATCGCAAGTCAATCTTCGAGAATACCCTTGCCCCTTGCAGTTGATCAAACAAGTCGTCGATCCGAGGTATAGGATACTTATTCTTGATCGTCATTTTGTTAAGCTCCCTGTAATCAATACACAATCGGAGGGATCCGTCTTTCTTAGGACAAAGAGAACGGGCGCTCCCCAAGGAGAAATGCTAGGTTGAATATAGCCCTTCAGTAACAATTCCTCCAGTTGCTTCTTGAGTTCATACATCTCGGTTGGCGCCATGCGGTATGGTGCCCTGGAAATAGGGGCTGCTCCAGGCTCCAATTCGATGGTGAATTCCACTTCTCTTTGCGGAGGTAACCCTGGTAGCTCGTTAGGAAATACATCTGAGAACTCATTCACAACTGAAATAGACGAGAGCTCTACTCCTTCCTCCTTCCTCATAGCATAACACCAAAGTCCATGACATCCCTGTTTCAGCAATTTTACGGCTTTCATTGCTTTGATCAATCTTCCCGAGCTTCCCGGTCTCCATCCTCGGAATAAGTGTTCAGACCCGTCATCAGCAATGATAGAAATGACTCTCTCTCGGTAATTCAGGATAGCTCCATAACGGTTGAGCCAATCGTCTCCGAGAATTAAATCGTCACCGTAGATGTCAACAACAATGAGATTCGACGGCCAATCTCTCCCTCCTATAGATATTGGAAAATCTCTAGCCTCTAGGGTTCCCACAATTCTCTCTCCACTCGGCAATCCCACAACATACGGTTCACAATCAATTAAGCACGAGATTTTTAAACGATTTACAGCTTCAAAGATACAAAAGAATGAGTATCTCCGGAATCGAAAAAAACACAAACTGGATGCAAAAGGATCTGAATCGTACTGATGCAACAGCAGTGTTACGATCGTCATATCTCCTCATTTCAGACAGCGCGGAGGAACGGACCCGGACTGGATGTCTCTCTCTTCCCAACGTTCACTGCTGAAATCCACTCGCTATGTCTGGTTCACACTTATCTCCTTAGGAATCAGCCGGAGTGCGGGTACCAAAAGATCTAGTAGCGGCTCCACAGAAGGCCGCACGGTGCCCTTCTTGCCCACAATCGTAACAAGTCACAGAAGATGCGGGGCAATCACATCGAATATGCCCTGCTCGACCACAATTGTAGCATTTCCTTGATGCATCCGAAAGCTAGCGATGTTGTCCTAACTTCTTTCCGCCTTTAGAAGGATGTGGAGGTTTCCTAGCCAAATAAAAGGAAGACTGGCCCTTGCGGGCCCCACCACTCTTGTTTTATGCAAAGCTGCCGGTCACCTTCTGCTTCTTTGCCTCTACTGATTTCTCCACGTCCGCCTCTTTCATGTCGTAGGCCAGCGCTTTGTCTTGATACTGTCGCAACGTAGTACACTCGAATCCGGACATGTACTGCTGAATCTCCGGTTTCATCCGCATATCAAAATGAAAAATCTTTTCTGCCTCCGTTCTGACCAAGTGTCGCACACAAGTCAGCTGATGATTAAAAGTTTTAATTCCATCTGTCACAGATGCCTCCGAACTCTGTGGTGAGAAAAACTCTCGGATCTTTGCCTCTTTAACTGGACGAGGACAATACTGTGCTTCCATCATTAGTTTGAATTCCGTCCAATCCGCATTATGATCCTCGGGTCGAATAGCCTCCCACCAATCAAAGGCCTCCCGGTCGGAAAATCTTGGGCAATGGGAACCTTCCGGTCCTCGGGACAGTTAAGACCCGCGAATATCTTCTCCAACTCCTTGAGCCAGTGATCCCAAGTAAATGCCTCAGCAGATCCGTCAAATTTTGGCGGGTGCAATTTAACCACCTCAGCAAGCCATCTCTCTCCCCGGTTATCCTCATGGTGCTGCTGTCCCATCGCCGTCTGCATGCGATCAACGACCTGAGCGAACTGGTTTATCTGCGCCACCACCTGTTGAAGCACTCCCGGCATGTTAGGATTTGCGTAATCATTCGCTGATCCTTGCTGCCCTCCAGAATGGGAATCGGTTCAACTAGCCGATATTTCGGGGGTAGTTGCGGAATCCTCATGTCTCATGTTACCACGTCTGCGTCCACGACCGCGTCCGCGTCCACGTCCTCCTCTCAACATACTGTAAACGCAATTTCTCAATATCCAGAACAAAATTTTTCGAAATAAAGTCCGTCAATACTCACAAAACAGTAATTAAGTAAAACGGTAGTATAAGAGATTAAGAGACTTACAACCACGGTCCACATGACGACTTCGGCTGAACAGTGATGTTACAAACGACCCGTAAATCAAATAACGTAAACAAACCCAACTAAAACCCGACTGCGAAGATATCCATGAATCTTAGCTCCGATACCATATTCTGTAACACCCCGAGATATTCGGAATAATTACAGCGCCGTAAACCCTTTAAGTAAGGATTTACAAGGCTAATTAAAAAGGAAAGTAAATCTAGGACATCAATACTGCGGAAATTCAAGTTTGTGAAAACGTACACTGGTTCAACGAGTAATTAATATAACCATATCGAATTAATATCAATAAGACACGCGTACTCGAGTACAGAAACCAAACCAAGAAAACAAATCTCCAATAACAATAAACATCACTGAACCCCTTCGTCACGTCGATCTTGTGTTGTTTCCTGCTCCTTGGCTACCTGAACATCAAAACAAATGTCGACCCCCGAAGGGGTTAGCAAAACGATGCTAGTACAAGTATCATATTAAACAATTCGAATATGCATCAACAATACATAACAAGATACACCACACGGACTTCCGCTACCGGAATCCGACAATGCGAATCTACAAGATTCCATTACACAGCATGGGTATTCCAATGATCCAGCGCCCTCAGCATAGATCCCAAGATGATCCCGTCGGACCAACACGAGGTGGAAATAACCCGTCCAATGATCCAGCGCCCTCAGCCTAGATCCCAAGATGATCCCGTCGGACCAACACGAGGTGGACATCCGATCCAGCGCCCTCAGCATAGATCGTACAACGTATACAAACACAACTCATGCATACACATATGCCAAATCATTATGTTCATCAACATGAACATATAAACACTATATAACGAATACCATGGCAAATCAACGAAGTAAATATCATGTTCAACATCATGAATAATCATACGCATGCTCCAAAAATACCAATATTAACATATCACGATACTTGCCTCGAAGATGGCACGAACGATATACTTCAATGATCTCAACCCACTCGAACGTCGCCTCCTTCGATCAACGTAGAAAGCTCGAACCTTAACAAAAGGAATGATATACAAATCATCTCAAGTCGAACAATGGCCTAACAATTCGGCCTACGGCCGAAAAGCTCAAAATAAACAAGCTGTCTGGATTGCTTAGCGCGCTACGTACTCACGTAGCGTGCGCTAAGCCGGCTATTAGCGACGCTATCGTATAAGACTAGCGTGGCGCTAGCCACGATCGCGATCGACTGGTCTCATAACGCACGCTACGCACGCCGATGCGTTAACCGAACCTCGATAGCGCACGTTAACTCACACATGTTAGCGTGCGCTAATCTTGCATGGCGAATCGCAAACCAAAATCGGGTTGAATGGTGAAGAACTCATGAATTCTACCGTGATGATACAAGTTATCCTCGGGCATATCATGCTAATAAGGTTTGTGGAAGTTTTATGATTATGAAATACAAATATACGGATAGTCATCTCAATATCATAATCCATCTACGATCTTCAAGAAATAATCTAAGTTCCGATCGTCTTACGTTCCAAAACACATGATTCCAACGTGTACAACGTAGCAACTGGGTAATATCCGATTACTGATCATAAATCGATTTGAACATGCTTAGGAGTCCTTATAATAAGATGGTTCAAAGGTTCATACGATATATAGTGCCGATACGTCAAAAGTATCCTTCTAACATGTGATGACCGATTATAACGAAATACTTGCTATCCAAACATGATTCAAACTTCCTTAGGAATATTACTAACATCGGTGAAGAATCACCTACCTCAAAGCAGTGAAGAACACGGAGGAAAATGAAGCAATCCAACACCGAAGGCTTGAACACCAATCTCCAATGATATACGATCTTCAATCTCGAACTAGGAGGTTGATACGAAGTGTTTAGGACGAAGGGAGTTATGTTCTAAGTGTAAGAGTTCGGGTTATGGGAGGATAAAGAATCAAATCACGAATAGGATGTCAGTCTATTTATAATAAATGGCTATTAGCGCGCGCTAGTCCTGCTCGTAGCGTGCGCTAACGGCTGTCGACTTAATCGAGTCAGCACTTAGCGTGCGCTATTCACATGCCTGTAGCGTGCTCTAAGGCGTTGACTTGGCTTTTCCCGAAAGCCGTCCAGGTTCATTCGACACAATCCGACAAGGGTCCCCCGGCCAGATCTCACCTACCGCACGTCTCAATCAATCTGACCACGCATAGCGTGCGCTAATGATCCCCCGTAGCGTGCGCTATGAATCCCTGTTAGCGTACGCTACACGCAGCCTGTAGCGTGCGCTACATGCACAGAATTTCAACCTTTAAATCACATACACGAAATTATACGCTCGACAACAATGGATTATGAAATACGGAGAATAGTACTCAGACAAAAGTACAATCATTACAATATCACAAGTTCCAATTACATAACAGAAATCTCGGGTATTACATAGGGTTTATAGTGCAATTATTATAAAATTAGGATATAAAGTGTAAGTATTATAAAGTTTACATGGTTTCACAAGTGAAACCCTTATTTAGCCTTTTAACCTCAACAGGTCACAACTTTTCCGAATTTTAAACCACATCAGAACTCAAAGATAAAATTTACAAAAATTGACAGAGATACTTAAATATCTTAAGACTCTGCTTGAATTTTCCCAGAATTTATTTCTAAGTATATATACTCTTACAAAAATCATTTACTCAGACCTGTCCAGAAAATGAACTGCAGAAACACCTTGAAAGTTGGCCCTTGGTTTACCTATTTAAACACTTGAGAAAAATTTACAAAACTTCCAGAAGGTCACAAATATACCAAATATCACTCCTACAAAAGGAGAGCCCTTAGCTCTTCATGGTTTGAAAATGAAAAATTCCATACTCCAACTGATTTTATGTTCCCAAAACTCAGGTTTGACACACAATCCCATAAAATTCAAAAAGCTTAGCCCGACCTCAAATGACCATGAAACTTATATTCCCAGAAGGTAGGCAATCAGTACATATGTTTAGACTCAAGAATCTCGGAAAAACACGTTAGGATCATTTTTTTTATCAACCTTACAAACCGACCCAAAAATCTGGTCAGCATGCAGTCGAGACAGAAACAAACCTTAATCCCCAAATCCCTTATCAAACTCGGTTAGACCATATTTAAACCATAACCCTTTTCGATCACACTCACCCATTTAACCCTTACTCCATTCAAAACAGATTCAGATTCATTAATATATATTAGACCACAAAACTATTGTAATTAAACCCTAGATATCACAACAAGTATTTTGATTTTAAAACCTACATATAGGCTGATTTATATAGGTTATCTATTAGGTTGTTATGTCAAAAAAAATCAGGTCACCATCCTCCTATCACACGTTAACATGACCAGAATATAGGTCGATTTACAGCAGCCTTCAAATCATCATTTTATGTGAACTAATATGATTTATGTGAAGTTTTAAATTCGTATAACCCGTGTATCTTTTAGAACCGATCAGCAAGCAACCAACATATG
Source organism: Orobanche coerulescens (assembly GCA_033398695.1). Taxonomy (NCBI): domain Eukaryota; kingdom Viridiplantae; phylum Streptophyta; class Magnoliopsida; order Lamiales; family Orobanchaceae; genus Orobanche; species Orobanche coerulescens. The sequence continues at coordinate 91,187,735 of CM065807.1, forward strand.
GAACAAATGCATTCAAGAACATGTCAAGAGTGAATTGAACAAAGTTATATGTGAGTACCTCTTAATGATCGAATGGAGGGAAAGATGCAGAACTAAGACCCCAAGTCCGAACCAAAACAAAGCCAATTCACAACCCTCTTCAAACCAGGGTTATACACGATCAAAACCACAACTTTATCACCCTTTTGTCACCAAATTCGAATGGAGAAGATGGGAGAAAATGCTTCAGCCGCCAAGTTACTTTGTAGTGTTTTCATGTATGTGAAAATAATTGGGTGAGAAGAAACCGTATAGTGTGATGAGGTATAATAGGGAGGAGCGTGTTATATTGGAGGAAAGGATCAATTAGAACCGAAATTCATGGGATTCTTTAGACTAGGCAATTCGTGATTTCCAGGAGGTTGAATGGGCCTAGCTTTTCATGTTACTTTTAAGTATTAAGGCTCCATGTATTTATGTCTTATAATTTGTAATCTATCTTGGCCCAAAAGAATGATAACAAAACGTGTACATGTTCTTGGGAATTCAAAGTTAAGTGTTTAAATAACTTAAGTTACAATGTATAGTTTAAACATCTTTTAATAGTTTTTAGGACTTTAATTACTTAGGTTCAAGTTTATAGTCATCTTACACTTTTAAAGTTGGAGGGTAATTTGGGAACTTTACATGTTTGAGATTTTAGGGTTTTACAATTTTGCTCTCAAATACACGGACTAGTTTCTATATATATATTTACGAGTAAGGAATGCCAGTAACTACCAGTAAATAAAGAAACTTACATTGCCTTATATTAATGTTTTACATAATTATAAGTACAATGCCCTCACTCAACATCCTCTGAGTGGCATTCGAGGGCATACTCCCAACAATATTGTCATTTGAGCATCTGTGACCTACTGTACTTTATTAAGGAAGCGCGTATCACTCGGCGGGTTATTTAATCAGGTATTGCCCAGACAAGGGATTTGGGGTATGTTATTCGGGTAGCGTGTATCAGTACCTTATTGTTTTCTATCTTTGATATACATGTTATTCCTGAATAATGACGTGATATGATTCTTCAGGTGAGGTTTGTTAGATGTATAAAATCACAACTGAGGTTATTCAACTGATATATTCAGAAAAAGATTTTAGACAGTCTATTCCCCCCCCCCCCTCTCTAGACTGTCCTACGAGTATCTGTGACCTACAGTACTTTATTTGGGAAGCGCGTATCACTCGGCGGTTTATCCAACCAGGTAATGCCCTGACAAGGGCTTTGGGGTATGTTAGCTGCATAAAATCATAACTGAGGTTACTCAACTAATATATTCAAGAGAGAATTTTAGACAGTCTATTTACCCCCCCTCTAGACTATCCTCTAAGTATATGTGACCTACAGTAACCTAAGTGTGTATCAGTACCATTTTGTTTTGTTTATCTTTGATATACGTGTTATTCCTGAATAATGACGTGATATGATTATTCAGGTGAGATTTGTTAGCTGCATAAAATCACAGCTGAGATTACTCAACTAATATATTCGGGAAAAGTTTTAGACAGTCTATTGACGCCCCTCTATACTGTCGTCTGAGCATCTGTGACCTACATTACTTTATTCAGGAAGCGCGTATCACTCGACGGGTTATCCAACCAGGTATTGCCCTGACAAGGGCTTTAGGGTATGTTATTCGGGTAGCATGTATCAGTACCCTATTGTTTTTTATCTTCGATATACTTGTTATTCCTGAATAATGACGTGATATGATTATTCAGGCGAGGTTTGTTAGATGCATAAAATCACAGCTGAGGTTATTCTACTTATATATTCAGGAAAAGATTTTAGACAGTCTATTCACCCCCCCTCTCTAGACTGTCCTACGAGTATCTGTGAACTACAGTACTTTATTCAGGAAGCGCGTATCACTCGGCGGTTTATCCAAACAGGTAATGCCCTGACAAGGGCTTTGGGGTATGTTCGCTGCATAAAATCACAACCGAGGTTACTCAACTGATATATTCAGGAGAGAATTTTAGACAGTCTATTTACCCCCCTTCTAGACTATCCTCTGAGTATCTGTGACCTACAGTAACCTAAGTATGTATCAGTACCCTATTTTTTTGTTTATCTTTGATATACGTGTTATTGCTGAATAATGACGTGATATGATTATCCAGGTGAGGTTTGTTAGCTGCATAAAATCACAGTTGAGATTACTCAACTAATATATTCGGGAAAAGTTTTAGACAGTCTATTCACGCCCCTCTATACTGTCATCTGAGCATCTGTGACCTACATTACTTTATTCAGGAAGTGCGTATCACTCGGCGGGTTATCCAACCAGGTATTACCCTGACAAGGGCTTTAGGGTATGTTATTCGGGTAGCGTGTATCAGTACCCTATTGTTTTTTTATCTTTGATATACATATTATTCCTGAATAATGACGTGATATGATTATTCAGGTGAGGTTTGTTAGATGCATAAAATCACAGCTGAGGTTATTCAACTGATATATTCAGGAAAAGAGTTTAGACAGTCTATTCACCCCCCTCTAGACTGTCCTCCGAGTATCTGTGACCTACAGTACTTTATTCGGGAAGCGCGTATCACTCGGCGGTTTATCCAACCAGGTAATGCCCTGACAAGGCCTTTGGGGTATGTTAGCTGCATAAAATCACAACTGAGGTTACTCAACTGATATATTCAGGAGGGAATTTTAGACAGTATATTTACCCCCCCTCTAGACTTTCCTCTAAGTATCTATGAGTTAGAGTAACCTAAGTGTGTATCAGTATCCTATTGTTTTGTTTATCTTTGATATACGTGTTATTCCTGAATAATGACGTGATATGATTATTCCGGTGAGGTTTGTTAGCTGCATAAAATCACTGCTGAGATTACTCAACTGATATATTCAGGAGAGAATTTTAGACAGTCTATTTACCCCCCTTCTAGACTATCCTATGAGTATCTGTGACCTACAGTAACCTAAGTATGTATCAGTACCCTATTTTTTTGTTTATCTTTGATATACGTGTTATTGCTGAATAATGACGTGATATGATTATCCAGGTGAGGTTTGTTAGCTGCATAAAATCACAGCTGAGATTACTCAACTAATATATTCGGGAAAAGTTTTAGACAGTCTATTCACGCCCCTCTATACTGTCATCTGAGCATATGTGACCTACATTACTTTATTCAGGAAGTGCGTATCACTCGACGGGTTATCCAACTAGGTATTACCCTGACAAGGGCTTTAGGGTATGTTATTCGGGTAGCGTGTATCAGTACCCTATTGTTTTTTATCTTTGATATACATGTTATTCCTGAATAATGACATGATATGATTATTCAGGTGAGGTTTGTTAGATGCATAAAATCACAGCTGAGGATATTCAACTGATATATTCAGGAAAAGAGTTTAGACAGTCTATTCACCCCCCCTCTAGACTGTCCTCCGAGTATCTGTCACCTACAGTACTTTATTCGGGAAGCGCGTATCACTCGGCAGTTTATCCAACCAGGTAATGCCCTGACAAGGCCTTTGGGGTATGTTAGCTGCATAAAATCACAACTGAGGTTACTCAACTGATATATTCAGGAGAGAATTTTAGACAGTATATTTACCCCCCCTCTAGACTATCCTCTGAGTATCTATGACTTAGAGTAACCTAAGTGTGTATCAGTACCATATTGTTTTGTTTATCTTTGATATACGTGTTATTCCTGAATAATGACGTGATATGATTATTTAGGTGAGGTTTGTTAGCTGCATAAAATCACTGCTGAGATTACTCAACTGATATATTCAGGAAAAGTTTTAGACAGTCTATTCACGCCCCCCTATATTGTCATCTGAGCATTTGTGACCTACAATAATTTATTCAGGAAGCGCATATCACTCGGTGGGTTATCCAACCAGGTATTGCCCTGACAAGGGCTTTGGGGTATGTTATTCGGGTAGCGTGTATCAGTACCCTATTGTTTTTTATCTTTGATATACATGTTATTCCTGAATAATGACGTGATATGATTATTCAGGTGAGGTTTGTTAGATGCATAAAATCACAGCTGAGGTTATTCAACTGATATATTCAGGAAAAGATTTTAGACAGTCTATTCCCCCCCTAGTGTAACACCCCCAGGGCCATCCAGGAATATTACAGCGCTGTGGGCCCAAAAACAGAATCCACAAGGCTGAAGGAAATTTTCGCAAACATTTACAAACGTCCATGAGGCTAACGACAATATTATCTATTTAAAACATTCAATGAATTAATAAAATCCGTTTATCAAAAAACCATCGTAAATTCTCATTTGAAACCACAAGGCCCGAAATGCCAAAGCTCAACAGTTTAAAAACATACATTAAGCTATCGCTTACACGTACCGACATAATAGATTTAGAAAACGATTTTCAAAGTAACCTAAGTTACCAGATACCAAAAGGCCACTTTAAAATACTCATGCAGTGGAAAAGACAACCAATTAAAAATACTGTAGAAGCGGAATACAAGAACTGATCAGGAAACTCAATACACAAATTCATGCCCTAGCCAGTATCCTCCGGGAAGCTCATCTCTCCACGACCGCTACAAGCTTGATAATCCAAGAGCCTAAAAAGAAAGCCCACGACGAGGACAACCATAATATCCAACAATGATAACCATCACATCACATCAATAATCACATACCAATGAAAATACTAAGTAAGAATACGACTAATGTAATCTTACCGCCATAACTTTACCAACTCGTGATAATAATTACCAAAGTTCACATCTCGTATCCTTTCAACAACACAATAAGCTCATACCTAAATATCTGTAATGTATCTCAACAATACCCAAGGTTCTCAAAACATTATCATAACTTGCGATACGAAAATTATACCAACTCTGGCCAATTCAGTCCATCGGATAACGTCGAGAATTCCAATACGATAATTGGTTGTCCATCAAAGGCAAGTACCAAAGGAAATACGGAACATACCTCAAAATACGAAATACCATGACAATCACGTCAGTCTAATCCGAGATCAGATCAACACTACATACGGATATGGTCCTAACACCAGACCTACAAATGTATACTCATATGACAACGTCAATATGCTCACAACAATAACAACAACGTATACTTATGGCAAATCCATAATATACATATGCACAACAATAACACATAGGTAATCCGATGATCCAGCGTTCACTGTCTAGATCCCCCGATGATCCTGTCAGACCAACACGAGGTGGAAAAACCTGTCCGATGATCCAGCGCACACTAGCATAGATCCCCCGATGATCCCGTCAGACCAACACGTGGTGGACATACGACAATAATGCACAACTGCACAAAACAACAGTACACAACGCATGACAACAACAATGGACAAATGCATGATAGCAATAATACACGAATGTATCACAACATGATTGACACAAATGACAAAAATGATTAGAGTACTTGCCCTGAGTCCTTCGAGGGCGATCTCAATGTCTAAACCATCACCAACCATTATTCCGAATATTCGACAATCCAAAATGTCACGGAAGGTAGATAATTCACGACTTCGTCTATACCACAATATATCCTCGATACTAAGTATACCAACAACAAAATGTAAATCATATACATTATGATTTAATTCCAAAAACTCGAATACGACTTATAATCCCAAATCTCCTGTGATTATGATTATAAACATTGCTATACGAATTATAAACGAATGAAACAGAAACAATTCATATATTATAAACTGAGCAAGTAATAACTTGCCTCGATACCGATGAAGCCGTTACCAATTCCTTGCCGTAGTCTATGGACTCCTTAGCCCCGACCAAAGCAATCTACAAACATTCTCGAGTACGACCGCAAAGCATGGTTCTAATCACCGATCAATAATCTCAAACTATTACAATAATTCGATAAACAACAATTTCGATAACAATCAACAATCCAATCAACAAACCAATGGTTCTACAATATCTCGATTAATCACTAGTCTGATCAATCCAATTCAAACTATAATGAATTCATAACCACAACACGAAAATACTGCACTGTCTGCCTACTTAGCGCACGTTAAACACATAACGTAGCGTGAGCTAAGTCGCTCCCGTTAGCATGCGCTAGCCATTAAGCTTAGCGTGTGCTAATGCTGTACAATTGCATACATTCCAAGCATCGACTAACACCTTGCGACTATGAATACGAATGGAAATCATCCTCCAAGATTAACAATAACTTTTCCAAATTTAATCTCATCACCATACTCGAAATCATATTCGTGTTCTTATACGAATATTATATCAAAACACATATTTTAGCTCTAGATACGAATATCCCATATTCATATCCAAAACAGCAACACCTCATATACATAATCATCATATCATATTGTTGCTACCCAAAATCTTATCCGGAGATGATATTGCTAGAATGGTCGAGTAACAAACAAATGCGAGAGCACATCCGTGGGGAAAGTAAATAACACAAGATTTGTCGGGGTTGTTAGTCCCAGGCTTGAATGCTCTCGCGAGATATTATTAATACAAATACTTGGGAGTACAAATATTAATGTTAGAGTACAATTACAATGAGTGTAAAGACTCTAGTTATCTTAGCTAACGATTGCTGAAGATTGCCGGAAGAACCAGAGATGATGCTCTGTGAGTTGTTGTATCAACAATGGAGTGCTGTGACGACTGTGAGAAATCGTGACGACTGTGAGAAATAGACGGTCTCTCACAGTGTGTTTTAGCTGAATGTTTGAGGTCCTGGACTTGCGAGTCTCTTCGAATCTGAACTATAGGGAGTTCTTGCCTCTACCGACCGTCTTTTGGTTCAAGAGAGAAAGCCGAGAGGAGATAACTTTCTGAACTTTTTAGTGAACTTTTTTCAACCTTTCTCCAGTTGCTGGAGGTTTTCTATTTATAGAACTGGGAGACACTGGGTGATCGTCTTCGCTGTATTATAATAAGCGGGTGTTGGTCCCAAGAATGATGAAGGCAGTACTCACTGAACCAACACGAGTCTTTTCTAGCGCGCTTTGTCCTCACTCACGCGCACCTGAGAAACTTCCCAGGGAGTCACCCATCCCATAACTACTCCAGGCCAAGCACGCTTAACTTTGGAGTTTCTATGAGATGGCTACCAGAAAATTAGATGCATCTTGTTGGTATGAGTAGTCCAAATCAATTCATTTATCCACTTTCTAGTGCAGATCTCACAGGTCGAATTGCCAGCATCTCAGCCCCATAGTCTAGAAACCTCCGTGAACTAGATTTGATCACACAGCCCTCTAGCGGCTGGATTCATTCACACAGTCCTCCAATACTTGACATCAGCATATGTTCCACCTCCGTTTACTTCCGCTGCGCCAGTATCTCAATTCCAGCATACTAGATTTGATCACATAGCCCTCCAGCACCTGACAACCTCCACTGCGCCAGCATCTCAGTTATGGCTAAGTGGCAATATCTGCTGCATGCCCGCCTCTCAGTTCCAACATTCTGGCAGCCTCTATTTTAGGATACTCTGAGGGAATCCGCACCCGTGACTTGCTCCGATACCAATTGTTGGTCCCAAGAATGATGAAGACTGTCCTCACTGTACCAACACGAGTCTTTTCTAGCGCGATTTGTCCTCACTCATGCGCACCTGAGAAACTTCCCAGGGGGTCACCCATCCCATAACTACTCCAGGCCAAGCACGCTTAACTTTGGAGTTTCTATGAGATGGCTACCAGAAAAAAAGATGCATCTTGTTGGTATGAGTAGTCCAAATCAATTCATTTAACCACTTTCTAGTGCAGATCTCACAGGTCGAATTGCAAGATGCGCCTCGTGCATTTTTAAGCCCATGCAGGCAGGATGCTGGACCGAATCCCAACAGCGGGCGATCGTCTTTAGCACATGGGTTGGTCTCCCTAAAGTCCGCAGAAGTTGCTGGCTGCCAGAAGTGCGAACCAATGAGAGGCTAACATGCGTCTATGTCGCTGTCTTGGGAGGCACTACTTAGGACCTTTCGGCGGGTCTGTCGGTAGGTGAGGCCGTCCTTGTCACTGACAGCTGCTGATGGGCTGGAGTCAACGATCCATGTTCTGCGGCACCTTTCGCGGATCTGCACATGGGTCCTTGCTTCGTGATCCAGTCATCGTAGACTTTGACGGACGATTGCCTTGTTCGTGGCACAGGACGTCGTCTTTGGTCGGGCACCAGAGTCGATCGCTAGGTGCCAAAAGGTGATCGCCTTGGGAGTCGATCGCTAGATACTCGAAGGTGGACTATTATCTTCGTTTTGGCAAGTTTTCCGTAGCTCATTTGGTCGTGAACTCGGTCGCTCGGCCCTTATACCGATCGTCGTCGAGGCGTATAAATCTCCGCACAACACATATCATACTTAATCTGAAATACAACCTCATATCATGATTCATATGAAATCAACATAATTCGGAAATCCACCTTTCATCGGGTTTAAACGAAACACAATTCTTAAAGTATGGAGAATCTTAATTAACAACCCAGAACTCTTATCAAAATCCCATTAAATCTTATATAACATCATCACAAGATAATCCAACTCGCTCCCTCACAAGTAATCATCCTTAAAAACGAACCACTATCAAAGGGATACGAAATTACCTTGTATAGATGAACCAAGAAGAAGAACAATTGACCTCCTTTCCAAGAATCATGAATAAGTTCAAGAGCAAGGCTTTAATCCATGCTCTCCACCTTACTCTTGTTAACGATCATCATCTCTTAGTGTTGGGAACCTCAAATACTTCTCAAGGCTCTCTCTATCGGTTCACATGAAGAAATGGATGGAAATGACGAATAATGGCCAACTGCACTAATATATATACTATACATTATTAACGTACGCTAACATCTTCATCTAACGTACGTTACACGCTTAGCATGCGCTAACTGTCTTTGTTTAGCGTGCGCTATCGTAGTCCAGACGCTACTGCCTTGCTTCACACATCAGCTTACGTATGTAATGCCCATGCAATAACGTACGTAAATTACACTGTCTAGCGCACGCAAATTCTTGGACCTTAGCATGCGCTAATCGTAGTTGACTTGCTATAGTCTGCACCTACCCCCGTGTCCCCGCGTGCCGAAGCACTAACGAGGATAAAATTCCTTTTTGTCCGATCTACAGTTAGCGTGCATTAAGCCTATGCTTAGCGTGCGGTAATCCTTCATAACAAACATCTGTTGACCTTATCGGAACATGCGCCGAAAGTAACCTCACAAAGCCAAGATTCCCTTTGATCTGTTCTGCACTAGCGTGCGCTATCCTTTGCCTTTAGCGCGCACTAAACCTGCACGATAGCGTGCGCTATGCTTGAATATTAGCGTGCGCTAATAAGGCTATACATAGCCATTGACACTGATCTTGATCGTCGATTCAATATACCGAATATGTATACACAACACACTATATCCTCAAATACAATTGTCGACCAAGTACGACAATTATACCAATACAGATGTCTTAGTCCTTCATTTATTTTATCCATACTATACAGATTCCACGCTGTACAACATAACTCGGATAAAATAATATTAAACAATAGTAGTAGAAATTCCGGATATTACATACTATACCACTTAAAATAAGTTTTGTCCTAGAAACTTGCAATCCGACATAGAAAACAAACAAACCGTTCAACAAAAATATTCTGAAACCATCACAAAAACGATCAATCATTATCATTACTGAATAACCAAAACAATATACTTACATATGCGCAAAGTCGACGATCTCCTGAGATACTAGCAAGTGACTCCACTGTAAAGCTTCAATACGCTTAGAATCAAAATTCCATGAGTCTTAACAAAATATATCATCTTCGGATGAAATAATCCATCTGTTACAAATCCTGTCTACCTGATTACACAATCAAATCCAAATCTGCCAGAAACCAATAATATATGATACATATGTGAAACATCTGTCCAACACAATAGCAACAAGTCCCGAAATATCGACACAAAATCTGAATGCTCAGATGATCACTAGCAATGATCAACCAATAAATTATCCGAGAATATCATCGACATGCTAAACTCTAATACGACCAATCCAAAGGTCAAAATACAATCGAGAATATCATCAACATGATAAACTACAATATGACCAACCAGCGGTCAAAACACAATCGAGAATATCATCATGATAAACTCTAATATGACCAACGAACGGTCAACGATAATCAAGAATACCTTCACACGGTAAGCTCCAACATGGTCAACACAGAACCACATAAATAGATATACGAAAGAATAACATTCTCAAAACGACACACCAATCACATATAGTAGATTGCAATAAACACACCTGACTGTCAAACATACTCCTCGGCATACGAACAACCAATCATAAACCGACGAACATATCCAATCATACATGGAGTGGGAATGACCACTCAATATCCAAAACCACCAGAATGGGGTCACCATCCCCAAATCTACACTTACAGAGAAATCATTCAAAAATCATTATGGTAAAATCGCACTACTACTATACTAATGGAATCGCATAGCACATATGTCCCGGTTTCAGAAAATCCAAAGCTCCAAAATCATATTCTGTACCTGAATCTACAATACACAGCATATTCTTCTTATCCGATAAATCAACCGATCATCCCTGGATAACCAAACTACCATACTGAAGTTCGAATCTCTATTCATCGTTCCATACTGATGTCTTATACAGTTCGTGAGTCACACTCAGAACTTCACCATGATATGTAATATTCACTAAATGCGTATGTATATCAATCACATTTTCAAAACCAGTTTGAAATCATATAGTCTTGTCAAGAAGACCAATTTTCGAAAGTTCTTTCAAAAATTTCAAAGCTCAAAACATAAATTTTGGTAAGCCACAAAATCAATTTTTGAAAAATTAAATCAGCTTGCTGGTGTCAAGTATTCGATAACAGTTTCCTTCGAATCCACACGATTTCGAAGTTTAAAATGAAAACTATGCAAATGATGGACTACATCCATACTCCTGTATACCAACTCAGCTCATCACCAATTCCACTGACATTCCATTGGAAAACCACACGATAGAGTTCCAAAATCTCAATGTATAAACTCCGACAAAAACTTCTTTTCAACATGAACCATTAACCCACCCCGCATCACCTCAATTATGCATTGACAAAATGTGGAAACAATTCAACACAGCGAAAGACTTCCCGAGAAGTTTCATTTGAACAGTATATCAAAATTGCGAAAGGCAGAAACGAAATAGATAAACGATTGATAAAGTGTTTTACAAATCTCGGGTGTTCTAAGAAAACAGAAAAGCCTTTTGAAACATTAGGCTCTCAGCCCATATTTCGTTCCGCATTACAAGAAGTTTAAAAGTTGAAAACCTTTTTGTAGACCTCAAGTCCTAAGTTATAAAACTATTTCAAAATCGATTGGGTCTCGTCCCAAAAATCATTTTCCGTAAAACATTCGTAGAACATTCATTATGAAAAGTATCATTTTCAATTGCTCGAAAATAGTTCCATATATCTCAAAATGAACTAACATGACTACATGTTCTTCTCAACCATTCGTAACATCTTTCCCAAATACACAACTCCATTCCAAAGTTTAACCGACATATGATTTCCAAAATCATAGATTCTCAAGATCATCAATTCTGTCCCAACTTTATCATCTCATACTGTAACGTATAATATCTTTCTAAATCTCTAAACATATCAACATAGAATGGCAATAAATCTCAATGGAATTAAAAAAATCTGGGTTTTACACAATATATCGATTAACCACTAGTCTGATCAATCCAATTCAAACCATAATGAATTGATAACCACAACACAAAAATACTGCGCTGTCTGCCTACTTAGCGCACGTTAAACACATAACGTAGCATGCGCTAAGTCGCTCCCGTTAGCGTGCGCTAGCCAGTAAGCTTAGTGTGCGCTAATGCTGTACAGTTGCATACATTCCAAGCATCGACTAACACCTTGCGACTATGAATACGAATGAAAAGGAAATCATGATCCAATATTAACAATAACTTTTCCAAATTCAATCTCATCACCATACTCGAAATCATATTCGTGTTCTTATACGAATATTATATCAAAACACATATCTTAGCTCTAGATACGAATATCCCATATTCATATCCAAAACACCAACACCTCATATACATAATCATCATATCATATCATACTTAATCTGGAATACAACCTCATATCATGATTCATACGAAATCAACATAATTCAGAAATCCACCTTTCATCGGTTTTAAACGAAACACAATTCTTAAACTATGGAGAATCTTAATTAACATCCGAGAACTCTTATCAAAATCCCATTAAATCTTATATAACATCATCACAAGATAATCTAACTCGCTCCCTCACAAGTAATCATCCTTAAAAATGAACCACTATCAAAGGGATATGAAATTACCTTGTATAGATGAACCAGGAAGAAGAACAATTGACCTCCTTTCCAAGAATCATGAATAACATCAAGAACAAGGCTTTTATCCATGCTCTCCACCTTAATCTTGTTAACAATCATCATCTCTCAGTGTTGGGAACCTCAAATACTTCTCAAGGCTCTCTCTATCGGTTCACATGAAGAAATGGATGGAAATGACGAATAATGGCCAACTGCACTAATATAAATACTGTACATTAATAACGTACACTAACATCTTCATCTAACGTACATTACACACTTAGCGTGCGCTAACTGTCTTTGTTCAGCGTGTGATATCGCAGTCCAGAGGCTACTGCATTGCTTCGCACATCAGCTTACGTATGTAATGCCCATGCAATAACGTACGTAAATTACACTGTCTAGCGTACGCAAATTGTTGGACCTTAGCATGCGCTAATCATAGTTGACTTGCTACAGTCTGCACCTACCCCCGTGTCCCCACGTGCCGAAAGCACTAACGAGGATAAGATTCCTTTTTGTCCAATCTACAATTAGCGCGTGCATTAAGCCTATGCTTAGTGTGCGCTAATCCTTCATAACAAACATCTGTTGACCTTATCGGAACATGCACCGAAAGTAACCTGACAAAGCCAAGATTCCCTTTGATCTGTTCTGCACTAGCGTGCGCTATCCTTTGCCTTTAGCGTGCGCTAAACCTGCACAATAGCGTGCGCTATGCTTGAATATTAGCGTGCGCTAATAAGGCTATACTTAGCCATTTACACTGATCTTGATCGTCGATTCAATATACCGAATACGTAAACACAACACACTATATCCTCAAATACAATTGTCGACCAAGTACGACAATTATACTAATACAGATGTCTCAGTCCTTCATTTATTTTATCCATATTGTACAGATTCCACGCTGTACAACATAACTCCGATAAAATAATATTAAGCAATAGTAGTAGAAATTCTGGATATTACATCTAGACTGTCCTCCGAGTATCTGTGACCTACAGTACTTTATTCGGGAAGCACGTGTCACTCGACAGTTTATCTAACCAGGTATTGCCCTGACAAGGGCTTTGGGGTATGTTATTCGGGTAGTGTGTATCATTATCTTATTGTTTTGTTTATCTTTGATATGTGTTATTACTGAATAATGACGTGATATGATTATTCGGGTGAGGTTTGTTAGCTGCATAAAGTCACAGTTGAGGTTACCCAACTGATATATTCAGGAAACGATTTTAGACAGTCTATTCACCCCCCTCTAGACTATCCTATGAGTATCTCTGACCTACAATACTTTATTCAAGAAGGGCGTATCACTCGGCGGGTAATCCAACCAGGTATTGATGTGACAAGGGCTTTAGAGTATGTAAGCTACATAAATTCACAGCTGAGGTTACTCAACTGATACATTCAGGAAAATATTTTTTACAGTCTATTCACCGACTCCCCCATCTAGACTGTCCTCTGAGTATTTGCAGTAACCTAAGCTTGTATCAGTACCTTATTATTTTTTATCGTTGATATACGTTTTATTCCTGAATAATGACGTGATATGATTATTCACGTGAGGTTTGCTAGATGCATAAAATCACAGCTGAGGTTACTCAACTGATATATTTAGGAAAATATTTTAGACAGTCTATTCACCCCCCTAGACTGTCCTCTGAGTATATGTGACCGACAGTAACCTAAGTGTGTATTAGCACCCTATTGTTTTGTTTATCTTTGATATACATGTTATTCCTGAATAATGACTTGACATGATTATTCAGGTGAGGTTTGTTAGCTGCATAAAATTACAGCTGAGTTTACTCAACTGATATATTCAGGAAAATATTTTAGACAGTCTATTCACCCATCCCCCCTCTAGACTGTCCTCTGAGTATCTATGATTGAAAGTACTTTATTCGGGAAGCACGTATAACTCGGCGGGTTGTCCAACCAGGTATTGACCTGACAAGGGCTTTTGGGTATTTTATTCGCTTAGTATGTATCAATACCCTATTGTTTTGTTTAATTTTGATATACGAGTTATTCCTGAATAATGACGTGATATGATTATTCAATTGAGGTTTGTTAGCTGCATAAAATCACATTTGAGGTTACTCAACTGATATATTCAGGAAAATATTTTAGACAGTCTATTCACCCCCTATGTGCTGGCCTCTGAGTATCTCTGACCTACAATACTTTATTCAAGAAGGGCGTATCACTCGGCGGGTAATCCAACCAGGTATTGACCTGACAAGGGCTTTAGGGTATGTAAGCTACATAAAATCACAGCTGAGGTTATTCAACTGATATATATTCAGGAAAAGATTTTAAACAGTCGATTCACCCCCACTAGACTGTCCTCTGAGTATCTATGACCTACAATACTTTATTCCAGAAGAGCGTATCACTCGGCGGTTTATCCAACCAGGTATTGCCTTGACAAGGGCTTTAGGGTATGTTAGTTGTAACACCCCAAACTAGGCGGATATTACAGTGCCGTGGACTCCAGACTGGGACCCACTAGGCGAATGAAAATGAATGAATTACACAGGGTAAATGTAGTACCGAACCACATTACAACATTAATTACTCCGATGAGGAGTTTCATACAACACACCCAAGATAATACAGAATACATGTATATGTTATATGGAGATAAAATATACAACACTGAGTAAAGTGAGTATTCAAACGGAATGTCTACAGCGGAATAAAATGAAGGAAACATAAATGACTGAAAAGGCTGGGGCCCCCTACTAGTATCATTGGGACTCCTCGCCGTCAACGTGCTCTCCCCGTGCTTTTGCCTTGCCGTGACCTGAAAAACAATATCCCCCAACGGGGTCAGTTACACAGAACAACAATCCTCAAGAGTTGAATGAACACAATCCTGTTGAAAACATACGCAATCAAACATGCTATATGAATCAACTAACAGTACGACTCAAAGAATGGCGCCACACTACACCCGGGATGGAAATTTGTCCGTGCACAAGCCACCAACGAGTGTCGATCGAATACACGTGTGGTCTTGTACCTAATCAGTCTAACGAAGCAATCAACTCGTGTGCACAGTCCAATGTGAGGCCAACAACCAACACACGACTTAAATGTGCCCGACATGAAAATCCTACACATACCAACCGGCACGCCAGTATGACCCGGAATGCCACGATATAACAAAAGTGACATCGAAAATCAATAATGACTCACCAAGATGAAATGATAGTGAAATGAATTACAACTCAATGAAATGATTGGGAACCGTCGTTCCTCGTGAATGAAGTGATTAAGTGACAATTACAATTCTCAATACGGTTAGTACCTTATGAATGAATTATGATTATGAATGAACAACAACGAAAGGAATGAATATCCTTTTAACCGAGTAAGAATTAACTTACACAACACCGATAAAGAATGTCCGACCATGAACAACGTCCTAAATGAAATTTCGGTCGCTTGAACAACCTTGAATAACACAATTACCAATAATCGGTTTATACACGTATTAAACATGATTTAACAAACTCAAACGTTGATACAACAATATCCAAACTCATAGATGCACTATAACGAATACGTTGTAAATATCCTTCCCGTTGGTTACAACCAAACCCAAATTATCTAAACCAACTATCAAATGATTGATTCAAACCAGCAAAAACAATATCAATGGCATCAATAATCCAATAAGAATCCATAATTCAAGATTACAACAACATCAATCGAAAAATCCCCGAATTAACCGAAGTCAACCCCAAGGGTTCTTGAAATAATTCCCAAAATAGCCATTAAATCTGTAGGAATGCATTCATCCTAGGTATATAATCCATATCTAACGTATTCCAACAACAATCCAAGCTTACACGAAGAAATCGGAAGGAAAAACCCAAAACTCTGAAATTCTAGATCCAAGAGATTAATACCTTGATTTGATGTGATGAGGATGATGAAATGATGATTAATCCGAATGGTAAGCTTGAAAATGATGATTGATGATTACACCTCGAGGAACACTCTCCAAATCGCCCGGAATCGCCCAAAACCGTAGAAGAAAGGAAGAGAAATAATAATTGATGAAGAAAGGACTGAACTGTCCTATTTATAGAAACACCAGTTAGCGTGCGCTAGCTCCTGTGCGTAGCATGCGCTAACGGGTGTACTGGGTAGTCCAGTACCCTCTGATCGCAACTGTAGTGTGCGCTATGTACCTTTTGTAGTGTGCGCTACAACCATGTATTAGCGTGCGTTAACACCAAAGGTTAGCGTGCACTAACGAATTATCTGATGCCCAGTACTGGAGTCCAGAACCTCCTGTTCTCTGATCTGATCTCGGTAGTGCGCACTACACACAATATTTAGCGTGCGCTACTACACCGTTTGCGTACGCTAAACCCACTCATAGCGTGCGCTAGGCATATATCCAAAGCAGTCCAGTAGCCACTGGACTCTGCCTGATCCGTCCTTAGCACGCGCTATACCGGCTGCATAGCGTGCGCTACTCCAGCCTACTAACGCGCGCTATTTACCATTCATAGCATGCGCTACTTATGACTCAACTGCAGTCCAGTGCCTTTTGGACTGCCTGCTTGAACATACTAGCGTGCGCTAGTGTTGAGAGGTAGCGTGCGCTACCCGTACTCAATTAGCGCACGCTAAAGATAGTACGTAGCGTGCGCTACTCCTCACACACAGCACACTATGAGAATGACAACGATGATAAACACCACACGATTCTCCAACTAGATTGATGATGAATGACGATACAATTACTCTGAACGATGAATACAATGATTGAATATGAGTGACGAATGATCATTAATGAGTGAAAAATACTGAGTAACAATTATTGAATGATAAATACTGAATGATAATGACTGAATTACAACTGGGTATTACATACACCCCCCCTTAAAAGAGTTTCGTCCCCGAAACTAAGGGTCAAAACAACTCGGGATAGCTCTTCCGCATACTATCTTCGGTTTCCCAATTAGCCTCTTCGAATCCGTGTCTAGACCACTGAATTTTAACCAAAGGAATCGTCTTGTTCCTCAACTATTTGATTCGCCGCACTAAAACTCGTATAGGACGCTCCTTGTATGAATCATCATCGGGGATCTCGATTTCGTCGAACTGAAGTATGTGACTCGGGTCGGAAACATACTTCCGCAACTGAGAGACGTGAAACACATTATGAATTTCGCTCAACGCCGGAGGTAGGGGCAATTGATAAGCTAACTCGCCTACTCGATCCAAAATCTCAAACGGTCCACTGAATATTGGGCTCAACTTCCCAAAACGGAAGATACCACGACTCGGGGAAACTTTGACCAAAACATGGTCACCTGTCTCGAACTCTAATGGCCGACGACGATTATCTGCATAAGATTTTTGTTGACTCTGAGCAGTCAACAAACGACTCCTGATCAAAGCTATCTTCTCACGGGCGGCTATAAGCATATCGGGCTCAGTGCCGATTAATTCTGATAAGTCATCCCAACACAAAGGAGATCGACAACGACGACCGTACAAGGCCTCGTAAGGTGCCATCTTAATCGAAGAATGCCAACTATTATTGTACGTGAACTCGATCAACGGTAGTTGGCATTCCCAATCATCTTTCCAATCCAGGACACATGCCCTCAACATGTCCTCCAAAGTCTGAATAGTCTCCTCTGATTGTCCGTCGGACTGAGGATGAAAAGTTGTACTGAGATTAAGCTGAGTTCCCATAGCACGATGAACCGATTTCCATAAATGAGACACAAATCGTCCATCACGATCGGAAACGATACTTTTGGGAGTACCATGCAGTCTCACTATCTCTTTGATAAACAACTGGGCAAGTCTCTCGGGACCCCACGTATCCTTAATCTCAAGGAAATGAGATGATTTAGTTAAGCGGTCCACAATCACCCAGATTGTATTCATGCCACGACGATTCGTCGGCAAACTCGTGATGAAATCCATAGAAATATCTTCCCACTTCCATTCTGGAATAGGGAGCGGTTTCAGTATACCCACCGGTCGCTGATGTTCAATCTTGACTTGTTGACAGGTTAAGCATCTCGAAACAAATTCCGCGACTTCTCGATTCATATTACTCCACCAGTAATTTTGTTTCAAATCTTTATACATCATGCTAGACCCCGGATGAACGGAATAAGGGGTAGCATGAGCTTCTCTCAAAATCGAGTTTTTCAACTCGTCATTTGCCGGTACGCACAACCGATTCTTAAAACGTAAAACTCCATCCTCGTGGACCACAAACCCGGGGGCTTTCCCCTGAGTCACATCCTCTCGAATGCGTAACAAAAATGGTTCTGAACCCTAATTCTCCCTGATCGCCTCCTCAAGTGGCGATGAAATCTCCAACGTACAAAGTTGCCCTTGTACTCGCTGTAACCATACCTCGATCTCTAGTCTCAGAAATTCCTGCTGAAGTTCCTTCTGAACTGTTAATCGAGCAAGCATCTGCTCCTGAACGGACTTACGACTCAAGGCATCGGCGACAACGTTCGCCTTGCCCGGGTGGTAAAGGATCTCGATATCATAATCTTTGATTAGTTCCAACCACCGCCTCTGTCGCATATTAAACTCCTTCTGAGTAAATATATACTTTAAACTCTTATGATCGGTGAATATCTGACAGGTAACGCCATAAAGATAATGATGCCAAATCTTTAACGCAAATACCACGGCTGCTAACTCCAGGTCGTGGGTCGGATAATTAACCTCGTAAGGTCTCAATTTCCGTGAAGCATAAGCAATAACTTTCCTGTTCTGCATGAGTACACATTCGAGACCCTGTCCGGACGCATCACTATAGACCACAAATCCTTCCGTCCCTTGCGGTAAAGAAAGGATAGGTGCTGAAGTTAACCAGCTCTTGAGTTCCTCAAAACTCTGTTGACTCGCGTCGGACCACGTGTATTTCTTATCTTTCCGTAAAAGGTTCATCATGGGTTGAGCGATTTTAGATAATCCCTCCAAAAATCATCGATAATAACCCGCTAATCCGAGGAAACTTCGGATTTCCTTAACATTCTTCGGAGGTAGCCAATCCCGAATAGCCTCCGTCTTTTGAGGGTCGACACGAACTCTGTCTGATGAAATTACATGTCCGAGAAACGTCACTTCGGACATCCAGAACTCACATTTGGAAAGCTTTCCAAAAAGTTGCTCTCGTCTCAACACGTCGAGTACTTGATGAAGGTGAAACTCGTGTTCCTCCCGGTCATGAGAATAAATCAAAATGTCATCAATAAAGACAACCATGAATTGATCCAAATAGTCGATGAAAACCTGATTCATTAACTCCATGAAGACCGCAGGTGCATTAGTTAATCCAAACGGCATAACCACAAACTCATAATGACCATAGCGTGTTCGGAACTCCGTCCTTGCGATATCCGACTCTCGAATCCGCAACTGATGATACCCAGATCTTAAGTCGATCTTGGAAAATACTGAAGCTCCCTGAAGTTGATCCAAAAGATTATCGATACGGGGTAGAGGATACTTATTCTTGATCGTCACCCTGTTCAACTCCCGATAAGCAATACACAAGCGAAACGAACCATTCTTCTTATTGACAAACAACACTGGTGCTCCCCACGGGGACGCACTCGGTCGGATATAACCTTTCTCGAATAACTCCTCAAGTTGGTTCTTAAATTCCTACATTTCGGTTGGGGCCATCCGGTACGGTGCCTTTGATATCGGGGACGTACCGGGCTCCAACTCAATCGTGAATTCCACATCTCTCTGTGGAGGCAAACCAGGTAACTCCTCTGGAAAAACATCGGCATATTCCCTCACTACCGGAATATCCGTCAACATTACTGGTGATTTCTCGGTTTTGGTCATATAGCACCAATAACCAACACACCCCTGACTGAGTAATTTCACTGCTTTCATCAAGTTAATAACCTTACCAGAACAGTCGGGATTATCTCCCTGAAAAACACATTCAACCCCATCATCTGAAATGATAGTGACCATACACTTACGGACACTAATGATGGCATTGTGATGATCCATCCAATCAATTCCCAAAATGACGTCGTCTCTCGGTAAATCCACCATGATTAAGTCTACTAACAAATCATGGCCATGAAGCATAATCGGACAATCCTTAATCTCATGATTACCGATAATTCTTCTACCATCAGGTAGACCAATGACATAAGGCTCACAACTAGTAGCACTACCCAGACGTAGTCTACTCAAGCATGACTCGGAAATGAATGAATGCGATGCACCAGTATCAAAAAGGGTACACACAGGTTGAGATAGAATATCGAGTGTACCTGAGATCATCCGGGCCTCTGGATCGTCGGTCTTCTTCATCTCATAAATTCAGGGCTTTCCGGCCCCCGAGCCGGACGCTCCCGTCTGATAGCTCTTGGCTCCGCCTTTATTAGCTCCTGTAATCTTGAACGACATTGGTAGTGGCACGATTACGCACGGCTGAATGTCACGGGGCCTGAGATGGCCAGAGTCGGTTTAGAGTCCTTCGGCGACGGGCCCTATGCCCAGCAATCCCACAGTTGTGGCACGTGACAGTCTGTTTCGGACATTTGGTGCTGAAATGACCCTGTTCTTCACAGTTGAAACAGGTGATGGCCGAACTGGCCACTCGTGACTGAGATTCCGCGGTTTTAGGCACCATAGGAGGTCGCTCAGAAAAAGTAGAGCCCGCACGTGGTTTCTTGGCCTGACTACCGTCAGAGTGATTACGGTTCTTAGACTTCTTGCCAGCAGATGAAGGTTGTTGCTTAGCAACCTCTTTAGCAGTAAGCTCATAAGTGAGAGCTTTCTCGATGAATTCGTCCAGAGTGGTGCAATTATAATTAAGCAACTGTAGCCGCATTCGAGGTTTCAGCCTCTTGCTGAAATACTTGATCTTGTCCGCCTCAGAGTGAATGATAGATGAGGCGAACGGAAGAAGTTCCTGAAAATTTTCGGCGATGGCGAGAACATCATCGTCCGCTGAAAGGTCGGGAGTGACTAATTCCGACAACTTAGCCTCCCTGAGTGGGGCTGGATAATACCTCTCCATCATGAGAGTTCTGAACTGATCCCAAGTACATGATCCGTTGGTGGGCTTCAACGATAACCACCATGAATGAGCGCTCTTACCAAGATAGTAGGTCGCAACTGAAACTTTAGGCCCTTCATGGCAATCCACCATAGCAAATAACTTCTCAAAATGCTCAAGTCAATGAACAATATCCGCCGGTTCAGATGAGCCTCTAAGGTAGGTGGTCGCTGGCGAGAGATATCGCCAATGATACTGCTTACACCCTTCTCTTGCCTCTGAGGTGGTGGCGGAGGAGCCTGTTGATTTTGAGTAGTTGAGTTATGCATTGTCTCCATTAGTTGTGCCATCTGAGTCATTTGGGCCATCATGCCCTGCATAAAAGCGAGTGGGTCAACCCGAACACCTTCTGACTGAGCTGTGTCCCGGGTACGACTCCCCTATAGTGAATGATCACGCCTAGGTGAGTGAGTGGGAGCGTCACTGCTCGATGAGTTAGCATTATTCCTCGCATTCGCACGTGTATTCACACGAGCTCTCGGGTTTCGGCCTGCACCACGGCCTCTTCCCCCACGTCCTCTGCCAGCTCTTTCCATACTGAAGTGGAAAGTCGTATGATAATTATATATCTCGCATGAATATTACATTATGATTATTTTCTGAAATGATGAAAATGAGCATACGCGCTCAAGTACAACGATTACATGAATGATCAACTGAAATGACGTGATTATCTAATGAAATTATTGAAATGAATATCTTGAAAAGGTTAACAAGATTAATGATATGATCCTCAAGATCAACAACTGAACAATGAAATGAACTGAGTGATTAATGAATTCACATGATCGACTTGATCACAAATGAAAATGATAAATGAAGAAATCTTACTGTCCTTTGGTCTGAAGGGCTCGGCTCTTGCACAGGTCACACATGACGCGAAAGTCCAATGATACTAGTATGATGAACGATGATTTCAAATGAGACATGATGCGGAAGGTAGTATTCAAAACCACGCCCCGATACCAACTCTGTAACACCCCAAACTAGGCGGATATTACAGTGCCGTGGACCCCCGACTGGGACCCACCAGGCGAATGAAAATGAATGAATTACATAGGGTAAATGTAGTACCAGACCACATTACAACATTAATTACTCCGATGAGGAGTTTCATACAACACACCCAAGATAATATAAAATACATGTATATTTTATATGGAGATAAAATATACAACACTGAGTAAAGTGAGTATTCAAATGGAATGTCTGCAGCGGGATAAAATGAAGGAAAGATAAATGACTGAAAAGACTGGGGCCCCCTACTAGTATCATTGGGACTCCTCGCCGTCAACGTGCTCTCCCCGTGCTTTTACCTTGATATGACCTGAAAAACAATATCCCCCATCGGGTTCAGTTACACAGAACAACAATCCTCAAGAGTTGAATGAACACAATCCTGTTGAAAAAATACGCAATCAAACATGCTATATGAATCAACTAATAGTACGGCTCAAAGAATGGCGCCACACTACGCCCGGGATGGAAATGTGTCCGTGCACAAGCCACCAACGAGTATCGATCGAATACGCTTGTGGTCTTGTACCTAATCAGTCTCACGAAGCAATTGACTCGTGTGCATAGTCCAATGTGAGGCTAACAACCAACACACGACTTAAATGTGCCCGACATGAAAATCCTACACATACCAACTGGCATGCCAGTATGACCCAGAATGCCACGATATAACAAAAGTGACATCGAAAATCAATAATGACTCACCGAGATGAAATGATAGTGAAATGAATTACAACTCAATGAAATGATTGGGAACCGTCGTTCCTCGTGGATGAAGTGATTAAGTGACAATTACAATTCTCAATATGGTTAGTACTTTATGAATGAATTATGATTATGAATGAACAACAACGAAAGGAATGAATATCCTTTTAACCGAGTAAGAATTAACTTACACAACACCGATAAAGAATGTCCGACCATGAACAACGTCCTAAATGAAATGTCGGTCGCTCGAACAACCTTGAATAACATAATTACCAATAATCCATTCAATACACGTATCAAACATGATTTCACCAACTCAAACGTCGATACAACAATATCCAAACTCATAGATGCACTCTAACGAATACGTTGTAAATATCCTTCCTGTTGGTTACAACCAAACCCAAATTATCGAAACCAACTATCAAATGATTGATTCAAACCAGAAAAAACAATATCAATGGCATCATTAATCCAATAAGAATCCATAATTCAAGATTACAACAACATCAATCAGAAAATCCCCGAATTAACCGAAGTCAACCCCAAGGGTTCTTGAAATAAGTCCCAAAATAGCCATTAAATCCATAGGAATACATTCATCCAAGGTAGATAATCCATATCTAACGTATTCCAACAACAATCCAAGCTTACACGAAGAAATCGGAAGGAAAAACCCAAAACTCCGAAATTCTAGATCCAAGAGATTAATACCTTGATTTGATGTGATGAGGATGATGAAATGATGATTAATCCGAATGGTAAGCTTGAAAATGATGATTGATGATGATTACACCTCGAAGAACACTCTCCAAATCGCCCAGAATCACCCAAAACCGTCGAAGAAACGAAGAGAAATGATAATTGATGAAGAAAGGACTGAACTGTCCTATTTATAGAAACACCAGTTAGCGTGCGCTAGCTCCTGTGTGCATCGTGCGGTAACGGGTGTACTGGGTAGTACAGTACCCTCTGATCGCAACTGTAGTGTGCGCTACGTACCTTTTGTAGCGTGCGCTACAACCATGTATTAGCGTGCGTTAACACCAAAGGTTTGCGTGCGCTAACGAATTATCTGATGCCCAGTACTGCAGTCCAGAACCTCCTGTTCTCTGATCTGATCTCGGTAGCGTGCGCTACACACAATATTTAGCGTGCGCTACTACACCGTTTGCGTACGCTAAAACCACTCATAGCATGCGCTAGGCATATATCCAAAGCAGTCTAGTAGCCACTGGACTCTGCTGATCCGTCCTTAGCGCTATACCGGCTGCATAGTGTGCGCTACTTCAGTCTACTAACGCGCGCTATTTACCATTCGTAGCGTGCACTACTTATGACTCAACTGCAGTCCAATGCCTTTTGGACTGCCTGTTTGAACATACTAGCGTGCGCTAGTGTTGAGAGGTAGCGTGCGCTACCCGTACTCAATTAGCGCATGCTAAAAAGAGTACATAGCATGCGCTACTCCTCACACACAGCACACTATGAAAATGACAACGATGATAAACACCACACGATTCTCCAACTAGATTGATGATGAATGACGATACAATTACTCTGAACGATGAATACAATGATTGAATATGAGTGATGAATGATCATTAATGAGTGAAAAATACTAAGTGACAATTACTGAATGATAAATACTGAATGATAATGATTGAATTACAACTGGGTATTACATTAGCTGCATACAATCGCAGCTGAGGTTACTCAACTGACATATTCAGGAAAAGATGTTAGACATATTCTTCACCTCCCCTAGACTATCCTCTGAGTATTTGTGACCTACAGTAACCTAAGTGTGTATCAGTACCCTATTATTTTGTTTATCTTTGATATACATGTTATTTCTCAATAATGACGTGATACGATTATTTAGGTGAGGTTTGTTAGCTGCATAAAATCACAACTGAGGTCACTCAATTAACATATTCAGGAAAAGATTTTAGACAATCTATTTACCCCCTCTAGACTGTCCTATGAGTATCTATGACCAACAGTACTTTATTCGGGAAGCACATATCACTCGGCGGGTTATCCAACCAGATATTACCCTGACAAGGGCTTTGGGGTATGTTATTCGGGTAGTGTGTATCATTACCCTATTGTTTTGTTTATATTTGATATACGTGTTATTTATGAATAATGACATGATATGATTATTGATAGAGATTTGTTAGCTGCATAAAATCATAGCTGAGGTTACTCAACTGATATATTCAGGAAAAGATTTTCGAAAGACTATTCACCCCCCTATAGACTGTCCTCTGAGTATCTATTACCTACAGTACCTTATTCGGGAAGCACGTATCACTCGGCGGGTTATCCAACCAGGTATTGCCCTGACAAAGGCTTTGGGGTATGTTATTCGGATAATGTGTATCATTACCCTATTGTTTTGTTTATCTTTGATATACTTTTATTCATGAATAATGACATGATATGATTATTCAGAGATATTTGTTAGCTACATAAAATCACAATTGAGGTTACTCGAACTGATATATTCAGGAAAAGATTTTAGACAGTCTATTCACCCCCTCCTCTCGACTGTCCGCTGAGTATCTGTGACCTAAAGTATCTTATTCGGGAAACGCGTATCACTCGGCGGGTTATCCAACCAAGTATTTCCCTGACAAGGGCTTTGGGGTATGTTATTCGGATAACGTGTATTAGTACCCTATTGTTTTGTTTATCTTTGATATTCGTGTTATTCCTGAATAATGACGTGATATGATTGTTCAAGTGAGGTTTGTTAGCTGCATAAAATAATAGCTGAGGTTACTCAATTGATATATTCTGGAAAAAAATTTAGACACTCTATTGACACACCCCCACTAGACTGTCCTCTGAGTATTTCTGACCTACAATACTTTATTTGGGAAGCGTGTATCAATCGGTGGGTTATCTAACCAGGTATTGCCCTGACAAGGGCTTTGGGGTATGTTAGCTGCATAAAATCACAACTGGGTTTACTCAACTGATATATTCAGGAAAATATTTTAGACAGTGTATCCACCCCCTAGATTGTCCTCTGAGTATCTGTGACCTACAGTAACCTATGTGCGTACCAGTATCCTATTATTTTGTTTATATTTGATATATATGTTATTCCTGAATAATGATGTGATATGATTATCCAGGTATGGTTTGTTAACTGCATAAAATCACAGCTGAGGTTACTCAACTGATATATTCAGGTAAATATTTTAGACAGTCTATTCACCCCCCCCCCCCTCTAGACAGTCCTATGAGTATCTGTGCCCTAGATTGACCAAAGTGTGTATCAGTACCTTTTTGTTTTGTTTATCTTTGATATACATGTTATTTATGAATAATGACGTGATATGATTATTCATGTGAGATTTTTTAGCTGCATAAAATCACAGCTGAGGTTATTCAACTGATATATTCAGGAAAAGATTTTAGACAGTCTATTCACCCCCCCTCTCTTGACTGTCCTCCGAGTCTCTGTGACCTACAGTACTTTATTCGGGAAACGCATATCACTCGGCGGTTTATCCAACCAGGTAATGCCCTGACAAGGGCTTTGGGGCATGTTAGCTGCATAAAATCACAACTGAGGTTACTCAACTGATATATTCAGGAGAGAATTTTAGACAGTCTATTTACCGCCCTCTAGACTATCCTCTGAGTATCTGTGACCTACAGTAACCTAAGTGTGTATCAGTACCCTATTATTTTGTTTATCTTTGATATACATGTTATTTCTCAGTAATGACGTGATACGATTATTTAGGTGAGGTTTGTTAGCTGCATAATATCACAGCTGAGGTCACTCAATTAACATATTCAGGAAAAGATTTTAGACAGTCTATTTACCCCCTCTAGACTGTCCTCTGAGTATCTATGACCTAAAGTACTTTATTCGGGAAGCACGTATCACTCGGCGGGTTATCCAACCAGATATTACCCTGACAAGGGCTTTGGGGTATGTTATTCGGGTAGTGTGTATCATTACCCTATTGTTTTGTTTATCTTTGATATACGTGTTATTCATGAATAATGACATGATATTATTATTCAGAGAGATTTGTTAGCTGCATAAAATCGTAACTGAGGTTAGTCAACTGATATATTAAGGAAAAGATTTTAGAAAGTCTATTCACCCCCCTCTAGACTGTCCTCTGAGTATCAATAACCTACAGTACTTTATTCGGGAAGCACGTATCACTCGGCGGGTTATCCAACCAGGTATTGCCCTGACAAGGGCTTTAGGGTATGTTATTTGGATAATGTGTATCATTACCCTATTGTTTTGTTTATCTTTGATATACTTTTATTCATGAATAATGACATGATATGATTATTCAGAGATATTTGTTAGCTACATAAAATCACAGTTAAGGTTACTCAACTGATATATTGAGGAAAAGATTTTAGACAGTCTATTCACCCCCTCCTCTCGACTGTCCTCTGAGTATCTGTGACCTAAAGTACTTTATTCGGGAAATGCGTATCACTCGACGGGTTATCCAACCAAGTATTTCCCTGACAAGGGCTTTGGGGTATGTTATCCGGATAATGTGTATCAGTACCTTATTGTTTTGTTTATCTTTGATATTCGTGTTATTCCTGAATAATGACGTGATATGATTATTCAAGTGAGGTTTGTTAGCTGCATAAAATAATAGCTGAGGTTACTCAATTGATATATTCTGGAAAAAAATTTAGACATTCTATTGACACACCCCCACTAGACTGTCCTTTGAGTATATGTGACCTACAGTACTTTATTCGGGAAGCATGTATCAATCGGTGGGTTATCTAACCAGGTATTGCCCTGACAAGGGCTTTGGGGTATGTTAGCTGCATAAAATCACAACTGGGTTTACTGAACTGATATATTCAGGAAAATATTTTAGACCGTGTATCCACCCCCTAGATTGTCCTCTGAGTATCTGTGACCTACAGTAACCTATGTGTGTACCAGTACCCTATTATTTTGTTTATATTTGATATATATGTTATTCCTGAATAATGATGTGATATGATTATCCAGGTATGGTTTGTTAACTGCAAAAAATCACAGCTGAGGTTACTCAACTGATATATTCAGGTAAAGATTTTAGACAGTCTATTCACCCCCCCTCTAGACTGTCCTATGAGTATCTGTGCCCTAGACTGACCTAAGTGTGTATCAGTACCTTTTTGTTTTGTTTATCTTTTATATACATGTTATTCCTGAATAATTACGTGATATGATTATTCATGTGAGATTTGTTAGCTGCATAAAATCACAGCTGAGGTTATTCAACTGATATATTCAGGAAAAGATTTTAGACAGTCTATTCACCCCCCCCCCCCTCTCTAGACTGTCCTCCGAGTCTCTGTGACCTACAGTACTTTATTCGGGAAGCGCATATCACTCGGCGGTTTATCCAACCAGGTAATGCCCTGACAAGGGCTTTGGGGCATGTTAGCTGCATAAAATCACAACTGAGGTTACTCAACTGATATATTCAGGAGAGAATTTTAGACAGTCTATTTATCGCCCTCTAGACTATCCTCTGAGTATCTGTGACCTACAGTAACCTAAGTGTGTATCAGTACCCTATTATTTTGTTTATCTTTGATATACATGTTATTTCTCAATAATGACGTGATACGATTATTTAGGTGAGGTTTGTTAGCTGCATAATATCACAGCTGAGGTCACTCAATTAACATATTCAGGAAAAGATTTTAGACAGTCTATTTACCCCCTCTAGACTGTCCTCTGAGTATCTATGACCTAAAGTACTTTATTCGGGAAGCACGTATCACTCGGCGGGTTATCCAACCAGATATTACCCTGACAAGGGCTTTGGGGTATGTTATTCGGGTAGTGTGTATCATTACCCTATTGTTTTGTTTATCTTTGATATACGTGTTATTCATGAATAATGACATGATATTATTATTCAGAGAGATTTGTTAGCTGCATAAAATCGTAACTGAGGTTAGTCAACTGATATATTAAGGAAAAGATTTTAGAAAGTCTATTCACCCCCCTCTAGACTGTCCTATGAGTATCAATAACCTACAGTACTTTATTCGGGAAGCACGTATCACTCGGCGGGTTATCCAACCAGGTATTGCCCTGACAAGGGCTTTAGGGTATGTTATTTGGATAATGTGTATCATTACCCTATTGTTTTGCTTATCTTTGATATACTTTTATTCATGAATAATGACATGATATGATTATTCAGAGATATTTGTTAACTACATAAAATCACAGTTAAGGTTACTCAACTGATATATTGAGGAAAAGATTTTAGACAGTCTATTCACCCCCTCCTCTCGACTGTCCTCGGAGTATCTGTGACCTAAAGTACATTATTCGGGAAATGCGTATCACTCGACGGGTTATCCAACCAAGTATTTCCCTGACAAGGGCTTTGGGGTATGTTATCCGGATAATGTGTATCAGTACCTTATTGTTTTGTTTATCTTTGATATTCGTGTTATTCCTGAATAATGACGTGATATGATTATTCAAGTGAGGTTTGTTAGCTGCATAATATAATAGCTGAGGTTACTCAATTGATATATTCTGGATAAAAATTTAGACATTCTATTGACACACCCCCACTAGACTGTCCTTTGAGTATATGTGACCTACAGTACTTTATTCGGGAAGCGTGTATCAATCGGTGGGTTATCTAACCAGGTATTGCCCTGACAAGGGCTTTGGGGTATGTTAGCTGCATAAAATCACAACTGGGTTTACTGAACTGATATATTCAGGAAAATATTTTAGACCGTGTATCCACCCCCTAGATTGTCCTCTGAGTATCTGTGACCTACAGTAACCTATGTGTGTACCAGTACCCTATTATTTTGTTTATATTTGATATATATGTTATTCCTGAATAATGATGTGATATGATTATCCAGGTATGGTTTGTTAACTGCAAAAAATCACAGCTGAGGTTACTCAACTGATATATTCAGGTAAAGATTTTAGACAGTCTATTCACCCCCCCTCTAGACTGTCCTATGAGTATCTGTGCCCTAGACTGACCTAAGTGTGTATCAGTACCTTTTTGTTTTGTTTATCTTTTATATACATGTTATTCCTGAATAATGACGTGATATGATTATTCATGTGAGATTTGTTAGCTGCATAAAATCACAGCTGAGGTTATTCAACTGATATATTCAGGAAAAGATTTTAGACAGTCTATTCACCCCCCCCCCCCTCTCTAGACTGTCCTCCGAGTCTCTGTGACCTACAGTACTTTATTCGGGAAGCGCATATCACTCGGCGGTTTATCCAACCAGGTAATGCCCTGACAAGGGCTTTGGGGCATGTTAGCTGCATAAAATCACAACTGAGGTTACTCAACTGATATATTCAGGAGAGAATTTTAGAAAGTCTATTTACCGCCCTCTAGACTATCCTCTGAGTATCTGTGACCTACAGTAACCTAAGTGTGTATCAGTACCCTATTATTTTGTTTATCTTTGATATACATGTTATTTCTCAATAATGACGTGATACGATTATTTAGGTGAGGTTTGTTAGCTGCATAATATCACAGCTGAGGTCACTCAATTAACATATTCAGGAAAAGATTTTAGACAGTCTATTTACCCCCTCTAGACTGTCCTCTGAGTATCTATGACCTAAAGTACTTTATTCGGGAAGCACGTATCACTCGGCGGGTTATCCAACCAGATATTACCCTGACAAGGGCTTTGGGGTATGTTATTCGGGTAGTGTGTATAATTACCCTATTGTTTTGTTTATCTTTGATATACGTGTTATTCATGAATAATGACATGATATTATTATTCAGAGAGATTTGTTAGCTGCATAAAATCGTAACCGAGGTTAGTCAACTGATATATTAAGG
Source organism: Orobanche coerulescens (assembly GCA_033398695.1). Lineage (NCBI taxonomy): Eukaryota > Viridiplantae > Streptophyta > Magnoliopsida > Lamiales > Orobanchaceae > Orobanche > Orobanche coerulescens. The sequence continues at coordinate 91,218,877 of CM065807.1, forward strand.
AAAAGATTTTAGAAAGTCTATTCACCCCCCTCTAGACTGTCCTCTAAGTACCAATAACCTACAGTACTTTATTCGGGAAGCACGTATCACTCAGCGGGTTATCCAACCAGGTATTGGCCTGACAAGGGCTTTAGGGTATGTTATTTGGATAATGTGTATCATTACCCTATTGTTTTGTTTATCTTTGATATACTTTTATTAATGAATAATGACATGATATGATTATTCAGAGATATTTGTTAGCTACATAAAATCACAGTTAAGGTTACTCAACTGATATATTGAGGAAAAGATTTTAGACAGTCTATTCACCCCCTCCTCTCGACTGTCCTCTGAGTATCTGTGACCTAAAGTACTTTATTCGGGAAATGCGTATCACTCGGCGGGTTATCCAACCAAGTATTTCCCTGACAAGGGCTTTGGGGTATGTTATCCGGATAATGTGTATCAGTACCTTATTGTTTTGTTTATCTTTGATATTCGTGTTATTCCTGAATAATCACGTGATATGATTATTCAAGTGAGGTTTGTTAGCTGCATAAAATAATAGCTGAGGTTACTCAATTGATATATTCTGGAAAAAAATTTAGACATTCTATTGACACACCCCCACTAGACTGTCCTTTGAGTATATGTGACCTACAGTACTTTATACGGGAAGCGTGTATCAATCGGTGGGTTATCTAACCAGGTATTGCCCTGACAAGGGCTTTGGGGTATGTTAGCTGCATAAAATCACAACTGGGTTTACTGAACTGATATATTCAGGAAAATATTTTAGACCGTGTATCCACCCCCTAGATTGTCCTCTGAGTATCTGTGACCTACAGTAACCTATGTGTGTACCAGTACCCTATTATTTTGTTTATATTTGATATATATGTTATTCCTGAATAATGATGTGATATGATTATCCAGGTATGGTTTGCTAACTGCAAAAAATCACAGCTGAGGTTACTCAACTGATATATTCATGTAAAGATTTTAGACAGTCTATTCACCCCCCCCCCCTCTAGATTGTCCTATGAGTATCTGTGCCCTAGACTGACCTAAGTGTGTATCAGTACCTTTTTGTTTTGTTTATCTTTTATATACATGTTATTCCTGAATAATGACGTGATATGATTATTCATGTGAGATTTGTTAGCTGCATAAAATCACAGCTGAGGTTATTCAACTGATATATTCAGGAAAAGATTTTAGACAGTCTATTCACCCCCCCCCCTCTCTAGACTGTCCTCCGAGTCTCTGTGACCTACAGTACTTTATTCGGGAAGCACATATCACTCGGCGGTTTATCCAACCAGGTAATGCCCTGACAAGGGATTTGGGGCATGTTAGCTGCATAATATCACAACTGAGGTTACTTAACTGATATATTCAGGAGAGAATTTTAGAGAGTCTATTTACTGCCCTCTAGACTATCCTCTGAGTATCTGTGACCTACAATAACCTAAGTGTGTATCAGTACCCTATTGTTTTGTTTATTTTTGATATACGTGTTATTCCTGAATTATGGCGTGATATGATTAATCAGGTGTGTTTTTTTAGCTGCATAAAATCACAGCTGAGATTACTCAACTGATATATTCAGGAAAAGTGTTAGGCAGTCTATTCATGCCCATCTATACTGTCATCTGAGCATCTGTGACCTACAGAACTTTATTCAGGAAGTGTGTATCACTCAGAGGGTTATCCAACCAGGTATTGCCCGGACAAGGGCTTTGGGGTATGTTATTCGGGTAGCGTGTATCAGTACCCTATTGTTTTTTATCTTCTATATACATGTTATTCCTGAATAATAACGTGATATGATTATTCAGGTGAGGTTTGTTAGATGCATAAAATCACAGCTCGGGTTATTCAACTGATATATTCAGGAAAAGATTTTAAACAGTCGTTTCTCCCCCTCTAGACTGTCCTCTGAGTATCTATGACCTACAGTACTTTATTCCGAAAGCGCGTATCACTCGGCGGTTTATCCAACCAGGTATTGCCTTGACAAGGGCTTTAGGGAATGTTAGTTGCATACAATCGCAGCTGAGGTTACTCAACTGATATATTTAGGAAAAGATGTTAGACAGATTCTTCACCTCCCCTAGATTCTCCTCTGAGTATTTGTGACCTACAGTAACCTAAGTGTGTATCAGTACCCTATTATTTTGTTTATCTTTGATATACGTGTTATTTCTCAATAATGACGTGATACGATTATTTAGGTGAGGTTTGTTAGCTGCATAATATCACAGCTGAGGTCACTCAATTAACATATTCAGGAAAAGATTTTAGACAGTCTATTTACCCCCTCTAGACTGTCCTCTAGGTATCTATGACCTAAAGTACTTTATTCGGGAAGCACGTATCACTCGGCGGGTTATCCAACCAGATATTACCCTGACAAGGGCTTTGGGGTATGTTATTCGGGTAGTGTGTATCATTACCCTATTGTTTTGTTTATCTTTGATATACGTGTTATTCATGAATAATGACATGATATTATTATTCAGAGAGATTTGTTAGCTGCATAAAATCGTAACTGAGGTTAGTCAACTGATATATTAAGGAAAAGATTTTAGAAAGTCTATTCACCCCCCTCTAGACTATCCTCTGAGTATCAATAACCTACAGTACTTTATTCGGGAAGCACGTATCACTCGGCGGGTTATCTAACCAGGTATTGCCCTGACAAGGGCTTTGGGGTATGTTATTTGGATAATGTGTATCATTACCCTATTGTTTTGTTTATCTTTGATATACTTTTATTCATAAATAATGACATGATATGATTATTCAGAGATATTTTTTAGCTACATAAAATCACAGTTAAGGTTACTCAACTGATATATTGAGGAAAAGATTTTAGACAGTCTATTCACCCCCTCCTCTCGACTGTCCTCTGAGTATCTGTGACCTAAAGTACTTTATTCGGGAAATGCGTATCACTCGACGGGTTATCCAACCAAGTATTTCCCTGACAAGGGCTTTGGGGTATGTTATCCGGATAATGTGTATCAGTACCTTATTGTTTTGTTTATCTTTGATATTCGTGTTATTCCTGAATAATGACGTGATATGATTATTCAAGTGAGGTTTGTTAGCTGCATAAAATAATAGCTGAGGTTACTCAATTGATATATTCTGGAAAAAAATTTAGACATTCTATTGACACACCCCCACTAGACTGTCCTTTGAGTATATGTGACCTACAGTACTTTATTCGGGGAGCGTGTATCAATCGGTGGGTTATCTAACCAGGTATTGCCCTGACAAGGGCTTTGGGGTATGTTAGCTGCATAAAATCACAACTGGGTTTACTCAACTGATATATTCAGGAAAATATTTTAGACCGTGTATCCACCCCCTAGATTGTCCTCTGAGTATCTGTGACCTACAGTAACCTATGTGTGTACCAGTACCCTATTATTTTGTTTATATTTGATATATATGTTATTCCTGAATAATGATGTGATATGATTATCCAGGTATGGTTTGTTAACTGCAAAAAATCACAGCTGAGGTTACTCAACTGATATATTCAGGTAAAGATTTTAGACAGTCTATTCACCCCCCCCCCCCCCCCCACTAGACTGTCCTATGAGTATCTGTGCCCTAGAGTGACCTAAGTGTGTATCAGTACCTTTTTGTTTTGTTTATCCTTTATATACATGTTATTCCTGAATAATGACGTGATATGATTATTCATGTGAGATTTGTTAGCTGCATAAAATCACAGCTGAGGTTATTCAACTGATATATTCAGGAAAAGATTTTAGACAGTCTATTCACCCCCCCCCCCCCTCTCTAGACTGTCCTCCGAGTCTCTGTGACCTACAGTACTTTATTCGGGAAGCACATATCACTCGGCGGTTTATCCAACCAGGTAATGCCCTGACAAGGGCTTTGGGGCATGTTAGCTGCATAATATCACAACTGAGGTTACTTAACTGATATATTCAGGAGAGAATTTTAGAGAGTCTATTTACTGCCCTCTAGACTATCCTCTGAGTATCTGTGACCTACAATAACCTAAGTGTGTATCAGTACCCTATTGTTTTGTTTATTTTTGATATACGTGTTATTCCTGAATTATGGCGTGATATGATTAATCAGTTGTGTTTTTTTAGCTGCATAAAATCACAACTGAGATTACTCAACTTATATATTCAGGAAAAGTGTTAGGCAGTCTATTCATGCCCATCTATACTGTCATCTGAGCATCTGTGACCTACAGAACTTTATTCAGGAAGCGTGTATCACTCGGAGGGTTATCCAACCAGGTATTGCCCAGACAAGGGCTTTGGGGTATGTTATTCGGGTAGCGTGTATCAGTACCCTATTGTTTTTTATCTTCTATATACATGTTATTCCTGAATAATAACGTGATATGATTATTCAGGTGAGGTTTGTTAGATGCATAAAATCACAACTGGGGTTATTTAACTGATATATTTAGGAAAAGATTTTAAACAGTCGTTTCACCCCCTCTAGACTGTCCTCTGAGTATCTATGACCTACAGTACTTTATTGCAAAAGCGCGTATCACTCGGCGGTTTATCCAACCAGGTATTGCCTTGACAAGGGCTTTAGGGTATGTTAGTTGCATAGAATCGCAGCTGAGGTTACTCAACTGATATATTTAGGAAAAGATGTTAGACAGATTCTTCACCTCCCCTAGATTGTCCTCTGAGTATTTGTGACCTACAGTAACCTAAGTGTGTATCAGTACCCTATTATTTTGTTTATCTTTGATATACGTGTTATTTCTCAATAATGACGTGATACGATTATTTAGGTGAGGTTTGTTAGCTGCATAAAATCACAGCTGAGGTCACTCAATTAACATATTCAGGAAAAGATTTTAGACAGTCTATTTACCCCCTCTTGACTGTCCTCTGAGCATCTATGACCTAAAGTACTTTATTCGGAAGCACGTATCACTCGGCGGGTTATCCAACCAGATATTACCCTAACAAGGGCTTTGGGGTGTGTTATTCGGGTAGTGTGTATCATTACCCTATTGTTTTGTTTATCTTTGATATACGTGTTATTCATGAATAATGACATGATATGATTATTCAGAGAGATTTGTTAGCTGCATAAAATCATAACTGAGGTCACTCAACTGATATATTAAGGAAAAGATTTTAGAAAGTCTATTCACCCCCCTCTAGACTGTCCTCTGAGTATCAATAACCTACAGTACTTTATTCGGGAAGCACGTATCACTCGGTGGGTCATCCAACCAGGTATTTCCCTGACAAGGGCTTTGGGGTATGTTATTTGGATAATGTGTATCATTACCCTATTATTTTGTTTATCTTTGATATACTTTTATTCATGAATAATGACATGATATGATTATTCAGAGATATTTGTTAGCTACATAAAATCACAGTTAAGGTTACTCAACTGATATATTCAGGAAAAGATTTTAGACAGTCTATTCACCCCCTCCTCTCGACTGTCCTCTGAGTATCTGTGACCTAAAGTACTTTATTCGGAAAATGCGTATCACTCGACGGGTTATCCAACCAAGTATTTCCCTGACAAGGGCTTTGGGGTATGTTATCCGGATAATGTGTATCAGTACCTTATTATTTTGTTTATCTTTGATATTCGTGTTATTCCTGAATAATGACGTGATATGATTATTCAAGTGAGGTTTGTTAGCTGCATAAAATAATAGCTGAGGTTACTCAATTGATATATTCTGGAAAAAAATTTAGACAGTCTATTGACACACCCCCACTAGACTGTCCTCTGAGTATCTATGACCTACAGTACTTTATTCGGGAAGCGTGTATCACTCGGTGGGTTATCAAACCAGGTATTGCCCTGACAAGGGCTTTGGGGTATGTTAGCTGCATAAAATCACAACTGGGTTTACTCAACTGATATATTCACGAAAATATTTTAGACAGTGTATCCACCCCCTAGATTGTCCTCTGAATATCTGTGACCTACAGTAACCTATGTGTGTACCAGTACCCTATTATTTTGCTTGTATTTGATATATATGTTATTCCTCAATAATGATGTGATATGATTATCTAGGTATGGTTTGTTAACTGCATAAAATCACAGCTGAGGTTACTCAACTGATATATTCAGGTAAAGATTTTAGACAGTCTATTCACCCCCCCTCTAGACTGTCCTATGAGTATCTGTGTCCTAGAGTGACCTAAGATATCAGTACCTTTTTGTTTTGTTTATCTTTGATATACATGTTATTCCTGAATAATGACGTGATATGATTATTCATTTGAGATTTGTTAGCTACATAAAATCACAGCTGAGGTTATTCAACTGATATATTCAGGAAAAGATTTTAGACAGTCTATTCACCCCCTTCTCTCGACTGTCCTCTGAGTATCTGTGACCTAAAATACTTTATTCGGGAAATGCGTATCACTCGACGGGTTATCCAACCAAGTATTTCCCTGACAAGGGCTTTGGGATATGTTAGCTGCATAAAATCACAACTGAGGTTACTCAACTGATATATTCAGGAGAGAATTTTAGACAATCTATTTACCGCCCTCTAGACTATCCTCTGAGTATCTGTGACCTACAATAACCTAAGTGTGTATCAGTACCCTATTGTTTTGTTTATTTTTGATATACGTGTTATTCCTGAATAATGACGTGATATGATTAATCAGGCGTGTTTTTTTAGCTGCATAAAATCACAGCTGAGATTACTCAACTGATATATTCAGGAAAAGTTTTAGGCAGTCTATTCATGCCCATCTATACTGTCATCTGAGCATCTGTGACCTACAGTACTTTATTCAGGAAGCGTGTATCACTCGGAGGGTTATCCAACCAGGTATTGCCCTGACAAGGGCTTTGGGGTATGTTATGTAACACCCCAAAAAGGCGGCTATTACAGTGCCGTGAATCCCACACTAGGACCCACCAGGCGATATTCAAAACAGATTAAACAAATATTATTTGTGATACCGAACCACAATGAATAGTCATTACTCCGATTAGGAGTTTATTAACATATGGCCAACGGCCTTATAATACACAGGATCCAAAAAAAACAAGTATAAACCATATGGAGATGGAAAATACTTCAAATATCAAATACAACCAAATAGAAATTTAAATGAAACAGGAAATAACATAACACGGTTTAACATAACCGGACAACAAAAGATGTGGGGGCCCCGAACTAGTATCCTTCGAACCCTTCGTCGTCGACATGCTCTTCCCGTGCCTTGTCTTTGCCTCAACCTAAAATACAATACAAGCATTTCGCCCAACACAGGGTCAGATATATATGATAATCAATTCTTCTGAAATTATACAATTCACATATATATAGATCTCAAAGAAATCATTCCGACTATCAATCATACCCCTCGGGCGTATGAAACAATCAGTCACAAGCATCCAATACTATGGACGATTAACAATATGGCTCAAGATGGACATCACAGTACGCCCGATCCGGAAATGTGTCCGTATATATGTCCGCCCCGTATACGGAATCCAGAATATATGTGGGACAATGTATATAATTAGCCTCACGAAACTACGTCTCGTGTGCACAGTCCAATGCGGAATAATATCCACGCATGACTATATATGTGCCTGGCTAAAAATCCTACACAATGACCAATCGGAACGCATATATGATTCCGGATATGTCACGATACAACATGACAACAAATTCAATAAATCACATATCCGATTAAGGATCAAGAAAACTCACCGAAGTGAAAATAAGGCCAACGAAATCAACGATTCAAAACGACGTACTTGGGAATGCAACCCCATGAAGAAAACGGAATAACGTCAAGGACAATGTCAAATCACGACAAACATTTCATGAACAATTCATACATATGAAAGATATAACCAATCAGAAGAATCTAATCATCATTATAACCAAGCAAGATAACTTGCCTCAAATCCGTAAGCGAAAGATAGTCCTTCTCCAAATGATCAAACGGACGGTATCCTCGGTTAAACACTCAATCGAACAAGCAACCTTGAATGAAACGTAATTCATTCAATAACATACTCACATAATATTAATATCAATTCATAGGAAACGACGCCCGCAACCTACTCGAATAATTCATTCCACCCTAATGAATACCTTAACAATTAATGAAAGGTTTCAATACATCTAATTCATCTTCCAAAATCATATTACCATACCAAAAGTGTCCTTTAATTCTCTTGTTATTCTATGAACAAAACATCTTCAATTTGCCAATAAAATTGGTTTAATCAAATTCTCATGTTCTACAACATCTACTATTATAAAAGGATAGTCATAATGAATTTGATACTCAATCTACCATGACAGTATCATTCATAAACAGCATCATCTTCTTAAGAACACTATCTATTTAGCATGATGATGAACCACATTCTAAGTTATCAACACATTAGATTAATGAAAAGTTATTGTTGTAATTATCAAGATCCTTATCATTCTTCAAAGACTTGTGAAGCTGAACCATAATGATTGTTAAAGCTCCTAATATTTCTGAACAAGATCATCTAATCCTATCTTTAACATTATCAAGTTCTTCCCAAGGTAATTAAATACCTAAAATGGTGTTTAAACACTCTTGATATCAAGTTCTTGATTAAATCCAGCTATGATGAAGCTAACCGATCCAACAATGTTCTACTGAGCTAAATTCATCCAGTAAGATGAGTAATGATAACTACAAACATGGTTACCATTACTACAACATCAAGAACTCATCTAATCTAAACCCTCATTTATCATATTCATCAAGAAGTGTTTAAAAAGTTTAATTATAACCATGTTTTACTTGCTTAATCTAACTCTAGGTGAAGTATACTTCGTCATTAATCATCAACATAAGAAAATAATGCAGAGAGGAAAGTACACCTACCTCCAGAAATGAAGAACAACTTCAATGCTATGAGAAAATATACTCCAAGCTCAAGAACAACTCCTAATCTCCAAGGAAATGAGCTCCACTCCAAGATTTAAGGCTTAGAAACAAGTTGGTGATGATATCGTTTTGGGAGTGCATAGGGACGATAAAATGGAGAGAGAATCGGTTTAGAGTTGTGAAGAAATGAAAAACAGGCTGGTCCTATAAATACACTGTACATACTTAGCGCACGCTATCGGAACAGTTTAGCGTACGCTAATGCACTTACGTACGCTAACTGGTCGATATTACGTACGTAAGCGGCTTAGAGTGGCTACTGTCTTGAATTTTCGCAGGTCGTTAGCGCACGCTAATGAGAAATGGGTTACGCACGCTAATAAAAGTTGATTTTAGCCGACATGACAGCTCAGACCTTGTTCACATGCATGCTAACGGCTAAGGATTTCACGTGCTGAAGTCAACTGATGCCAGATTCCCTCTTAGCGTACGCAACAGAGGAAACCTTACGCACGCTAAGGCACAGGATTAGCGTACATTAATCGTGCTATGTAGCGTACGCTACATCAACAGAAAAATTCGAAAATGCAACTCTCTAGTTAACATCGAATCATCCCATATGAAATGAAATAACAACGATATGAAATTCAAATCTATAATACCTCAACATAATACTAAATGCAACGATTCATGATAATCAGATTATCCGAATAATACAATGACAGGTAAAAATGAAAAGTTACAGTCGGATATTACATACTCCCCCCCTTAAAAAGAGTTTCGTCCTCAAAACTAAGGGGTAAATAACTCGGGGTATCTCGCTCGCATACTATCCTCGGTCTCCCACGTAGCCTCCTCGACTCCGTGTCGTGACCACTGAACTTTCAGTAGGGGAATTGTCTTGTTCCGCAACTGCTTGATCCTCCTCTCGAGTATCCATACAGGACGCTCCTCGTACGAATGATCCTCTGCTAATTCAATCTCTTCGAACTGAAGTACATGGCTCGGATCAGCAACATATTTCCTCAACTATGAGACATGAAACACGTTGTGAATCTTACTCAAAGTCGGTGGCAAAGCTAGTCGATAGGCCAGATCACCTACACGCTCCAAAACCTCAAACGGCCCACTGTACCTTGGGCTCAGATTGCCCCTCTTTCCGAAACGAAAAACACCTCGGGTAGGAGACAACTTCATTAACACATGGTCACCGACCTCGAAATCAAGCGGTCGTCGGCGGTGGTCAGCATAAGACTTCTGTTGACTTTGAGCCGTTAACAACCGACTCCTAATCAAAGTGATCTTCTCACGGGCTGCTAACAACATATCGGGTTCCGTACCCAGAGATTCTGACAGTTCGTCCCAGCACAAAGGGGACCTACAGCGACGGCCATACAATGCCTCATACGGTGCCATCTGAATCGAAGCATGCCAACTATTATTATAAGTGAATTCTACCAAAGGCAGTTGGGCTTCCCAATTGTTCTTCCAATCAAGAGCACATGCTCTCAACATATCCTCTAGAGTCTGGATGGTTCTCTCCGGCTGCACTACCTGGCAATGGATGAAAAGTCGTACTGAAATTCAACTGCGTGCCCATCGCACGATGAACTGCCTTCCAGAAGTGTGACACAAATCGCCCGTCACGGTCTGATACAATACTCTTGGGGGTACCGTGTAGTCTCACAATTTCCTTAATAAACAGCCGGGCCAATCTCTCGGGGCCCCACGTGTCCTTAATCTCCAAGAAGTGGGCTGATTTGGTCAGACGGTCCACAATCACCCAAATCGTATTCATTCCTCGACGACTCGTCGGCAAGCTAGTGATAAAATCCATAGATATGTCCTCCCATTTCCACTCGTGAATCGGGAGCGCCAAAGATTCTCGCGGTCGCCGGTGCTCAATCTTAACTCGGGCAGGTGTTAAACACCTCGAAACGAATTTGGCAACCTCACGTTTCATATTCCCCCACCAATAATTCTGCTTCAAATCCTTATACATCTTGCTAGAGCCCGGGTGAATAGAGTACTGGGTAGCATGGGCTTCCCTCATGATAGAGTTCCTCAACTCTTCGTCAGCGGGTACACAAACTCGATTTCTAAAACGTATCAATCCATCCTCGTGGATCACGAATCCAGGGGATTTCCCCTGGGTTACCTCATCCCGAACTCGAGATATGAATGGGTCCGTAATTTGCTTCGATTTGATCATATCATCAAGAGACGAAGAAATCTCAAGGGTGAAAAGTTGTCCCTGAACACGTTGTAACCAAACTTCAATTTCTGACCTCATAAGGTCCAACTTCAACTCTCTCTGTGCTGTCAAACGGCTCAGCATCTGCTCCTGCACAGTTTTATGGCTCAAAGCATCGGCAACCACATTTGCTTTACCCGGATGATAAAGGATCTCGACATCATAGTCCTTGATTAATTCTAGCCACCTTCTCTGCCTCATGTTCAACTCCTTTTGAGTAAAAATGTACTTTAGGCTCTTGTGGTCTGTAAAGATCTGGCAGGTAACTCCATAAAGATAGTGACGCCAGATTTTCAAAGCAAACACCACGGCTGCTAACTCCAAGTCATGGGTCGGATAGTTAACTTCATAGGGTCGCAATTGTCTCGATGCATAGGCAATCACTTTCCCTTCCTGCATTAGTACACATCCTGCACTCGTCTCGACGCGTCACTATACACCACAAATCCTCCCGTTCCTTTTGGTAAGACCAAAACAGGGGCCGAAATCAATCGACTCTTGAGCTCATCAAAACTCTTCTGACATGTTTCTGACCACAAATACTTCTTGTCCTTTCGAAGTAAGTTAGTCATTGGTTGCGCAATTTTAGAAAATCCTTCTACGAACCGTCGGTAGTAACCTACTAGGCCAAGGAAACTACGAACTTCCTTCACGTTCTTCGGTGGTATCCAATCTCGAATGGCTTCCGTCTTTTGTGGGTCCACTCTCACCCCTTCGGCTGATATAACATGCCCGAGAAAGACAACCTCAGGCATCCAGAATTCACACTTAGAAAATTTCCCATAAAGTTCTTCCCGCCTCAATGTATCGAGAACTTGGTGGAGGTGACGCTCGTGCTCTTCGTGGTCGCGAGAGTAAATCAGAATGTCGTCAATAAAAACGACTACAAAGCGATCCAGATAGTTAATAAAAACTCGATTCATCAACTCCATGAACACAAATGTGCATTAGTCACCCAAATGGCATCACCACGAACTCATAATGCCCATAGCGAGTACGAATCTTTGTCTTCGAAATGTCAGACTCTCGAATCCTCAACTGATGATAACCAGATCTCAAGTCGATCTTAGAAAACACGGCGGCTCCCTGAAGTTGGTCCAATAAATCATCAATACGAGGCAAGGGATACTTGTTCTTTATGGTTACCCTGTTCAGCTCACGGTAATCAATACATAAGCGTAGAAATCCATCTTTCTTCCGTACAAATAACACTGGTGCTCCCCAAGGGGACGCACTAGGTCGAATATAGCCTTTGTCAGTCAACTCCTCAAGCTGGTTCTTCAATTCCTGCATCTCAGTCGGAGCCATACGGTACGGTCCTTTTGAGAGCGGGGACGTACCTGGTTCTAACTCAATAATAAACTCCACGTCACGATGAGGAGGTAAGCCTAGAAACTCGTCTGGAAATACATCTGGGTAGTCTCGGACTACCGGAATGTCGACCAATTCAACTGTTCGATCTGCTGTTTTGGTCATGTAGCACCAATAACCAATACACCCTTGATTAAGCAGTTTCACTGCTTTCATAGCGCTGATGACTTTCCCAGAACGACTGGGATTATCACCTCGAAAAATACACTCGAAACCATCATCAGAAGTGACGGTGACCATCCGCTTGCGGACACTGAGTATTGCATCATGACGATCCATCCAATCGATACCCAAGATTATATCATCCTTAGGTAGATCGACTACAATCAGATTTGACAACCACTCACGGTCGTTCAAACGAATCGGACAGTCCTGGACTTTACGATTTCCAATAATTCTTCTACCATCAGGTAGACCAATCACGTAGGGCTCACAATCGATAACATGGTCTAGCGGCAAATGACTTAAACAAGAAGAAGATATAAAGGAGTGTGGCCTTTTGATTATCAAAAAGAACACATACAGTGGGAGTGGATCTCGAGTATACCGAAATCATCTTGGCCTAGGGATCGTCGCCTTTCTTCATCTCGTAAATCCTGGTTTCAGCGATTCCGGCACCAGGTGTACCACTTTGATTCCCACGGCCCATTCCCCTATTCGCCCCGGTGGTCTGATAGGAAGCGGACGGAGGCGTCCGGTTCTGGACAGAGGATTGAACTGGAGCATGAGACGCTACTGGATCATGTCCGGGCCCACTCCTGCAAAAACGAGCACGGTGACCATTCTTCCCACAAGTATGGCATGTGATGGCAGGCTTTGGGCATTTGAAGTTGATATGCCCCTGGCCCCCACAGTTATGACACACCACGTAAGAGGGAACCGCTCGAGAGTGCGATCCGGCAGGCTTTGACGCCATGGGTGGTTGATCAGAAGGGTTTAGCAATGACTGGGGCTTCGTGAATGTCCCCCGATTACTCTCAGTCTGGTTCGGGTTCTTGGACCTTTTGTTGTTGGACTGTGGTTGTTTCTTGGAAATCTCCTTCGCGGTGAGTTCGTACTCCAGAGCCTTCTCGATGAACTCTGGTAAGGTAGTACAGTGGTGATTCAACAGTTGCATTCTCATTAGGGGTTTGAGCCTCTTGAGAAAGTATTTGATCTTATCGGCCTCTGTTCGGATAATTGTCGTGGCAAAAGGAAGGAGTGCCTGGAATTTCTCAGCAACAGATAATACATCATCGTCTTCAGACGGGTCGGGGTTCAGTAGTTCCGACAGTTTGGCCTCACGGAGTGGCCCTGGATAGTAACGGTCTAGCATGAGGTTTTTAAATTCCTCCCAAGTGTAAACACCATCAACTGGCCTTACTGAAAGCCACCAGGTGTGAGCGCCTTTGCCAAGGTAATACGCGGCTACCGAAACACGATTCTCTTCCGGGCAGTCCACCATCTGGAAAAGTTTCTCAAAATGCTCGATCCAATGCACAATGTCAGCAGGCTCATAGGAGCCTTCAAAAGTCGGTGGTCGCTGGCGAGAGATGTCGCTGATAATCCGACTCACGGGTCTGCCAATCACATGAGGAGGATGAGCCCCCTGTTGCTGGCCAGTAGCGGCCCTCTGCATAGCTTCCATTAGTTGACCCATCTGGGTCATCTGTGTCATCATGCCCTGCATTACGACGTAAGGATCGACATGCGCATCCCCGCGTCCACTGTGGTGCGATTGTTCCCTAGAAGGTGAACCACTGTCTGCGGAACTCTGATCCGCATTCGCACGTCTGTTGGCTCGAGGTATCGGGATTCGGCCCCTTCCGCGGCCTCGTCCCCCTCTGCCACGACCTCTCAGGTTTCTTTCCATACTGAAAGAATCAATCATAGTGATAACCATAAGTACAGTTCAATATACTAAAATTCATGCTAAGTTAATAGCAACAAGGAATCACATATTCAAGGAAAACGGTTATCGATACCACAAATGTCGCACCGAATATCATATCGGTGTCAAGTCGAACAATTTCAATTGTATAATCAATTCAGCATTTACCTCGGATTATCAATCAGATAAATCCTGTCACAATTCCTCGAAATAACATGATCAACAAGGAGACCCATACTGATATAATATCATGCCAGTAATTAAATCATGGCTCATAAAGTACATACCGTATTTGGCTCGTAGGGTCAGGCGCTTGCACAGGTCACACGTGACACGAAGGTCTCTTGAGACTAGTTCATTTCTCAATGACTCATAAAAAAGGAAACAACTCTCCGATACCATCTTCTGTAACACCCCAAAAAGGCGGCTATTACAGTGCCGTGAATCCCACACTGGGACCCACCAGGCGATATTCAAAACAGATTAAACAAATATTATTTGTGATACCGAACCACAATGAATAGTCATTACTCCGATTAGGAGTTTATTAAAATATGGCCAACGGCCTTATAATACACAGGATCCAAAAAAAACAAGTATAAACCATATGGAGATGGAAAATACTTCAAATGTCAAATACAACCAAATAGCAATTTAAATGAAACAGGAAATAACATAACACGGTTTAACATAACCGGACAACAAAAGATGTGGGGCCCCCGAACTAGTATCCTTCGAACCCTTCGCCGTCGACATGCTCTTCCCGTGCCTTGCCTTTGCCTCGACCTAAAATACAATACAAGTATTTCGCCCAACACAGGGTCAGATATACATGATAATCAATTCTTCTGACATTATACAATTCACATATATATAGATCTCAAAGAAATCATTCCGACTATCAATCATACCCCTAGGGCGTATGAAACAATCAGTCACAAGCATCCAATACTATGGACGATTAACAATATGGCTCAAGATGGACATCACAGTACGCCCGATCCGGAAATGTGTCCGTATACATGTCTGCCCCGTATACGGAATCCAGAATATACGTGGGACAATGTATATAATTAGCCTCACGAAACTACGTCTCGTGTGCACAGTCCAATGCGGAATAATATCCACGCATGACTATATATGTGCCTGGCTAAAAATCCGACACAATGACCAATCGGAACGCAGATATGATTCCGGATATATCACGATACAACATGACAACGAATTCAATAAATCACATATCCGATTAAGGATCAAGAAAACTCACCGAAGTGAAAATAAGGCCAACGAAATCAACGATTCAAAACGACGTACTTGGGAATGCAACCCCATGAAGAAAACGGAATAACGTCAAGGACAATGTCAAATCACGACAAACATTTCATGAACAATTCATAAATATGAAAGATATAACCAATCACAAAAATCTAATCATCATTATAACCAAGCAAGATAACTTGCCTCAAATCCGTAAGCGAAAGATAGTCCTTCTCCAAATGATCAAATGGACGGTATCCTCGGTTAAACACTCAATCGAACAAGAAACCTTGAATGAAACGTAATTCATTCAATAACATACTCACATAATATTAATATCAATTCGTAGGAAACGACGCCCGCAACCTACTCGAATAATTCATTCCACCCTAATGAATACCTTAACGATTAATGAAAGGTTTCAATACATCTAATTCATCTTCCAAAATCGGATTACCATACCAAAAGTGTCCTTTAATTCTCTTGTTATTCTATGAACAAAACATCTTCAATTTGCCAAAAAAATTGGTTTAATCAAATTCTCATGTTCTACAACATCTACTATTATAAAAGGATAGTCATAATGAATTTGATGCTCAATCTACCATGACAGTATCATTCATAAACAACATCATCTTCTTAAGAACACTATCTATTTAGCATGATGATGAACCACATTCTAAGTTATCAACACATTAGATTAATGAAAAGTTATTGTTGTAATTATCAAGATCCTTATCATTCTTCAAAGACTTGTGAAGCTGAACCATAATTATTGTTAAAGCTTCTAAGATTTCTGAACAAGATCATCTAATCCTATCTTTAACATTATCAAGTTCTTCCCAAGGTAATTAAATACCTAAAATGGTGTTTAAACACTCTATGATATCAAGTTCTTGATTAAATCCAGCTATGATGAAGCTAACCGATCCAACAATGTTCTACTGAGCTAAATTCGTCCAGTAAGATGAGTAATGATAACTACAAACATGGTTACCATCACTACAACATCAAGAACTCATCTAATCTAAACCCTCATTTATCATATTCATCAAGAAGTGTTTAAAAAGTTTAATTATAATCATGTTTTACTTGCTTAATCTAACTCTATGTGAAGTATACTTCGTCATTAATCATCAACATAAGAAAATAATGCAGAGAGGAAAGTACACCTACCTCCAGAAATGAAGAACAACTTCAATGCTATGAGAAAATATACTCCAAGCTCAAGAACAACTCCTAATCTCCAAGGGAATGAGCTCCACTCCAAGATTTAAGGCTTAGAAACAAGTTGGTGAAGGTTGATATCGTTTTGGGAGTGCAGAGGGACGATAAAATGGAGAGAGAATCGGTTTAGAGTTGTAAAGAAATGAAAAACAGGCTGGTCTTATAAATAGACTGTACATACTTAGCGCATGCTATCGGAACAGTTTAGCGTATGCTAATGCACTTACGTACGCTAACTGGTCAATATTACGTACGTAAGCGGCTTACAGTGGCTACTGTCTTGAATTTTCGCAGGTCGTTAGCGCACGCTAATGAGAAATGGGTTACACACGCTAATAAAAGTTGATTCTAGCCGACATGACAGCTCAGACCTTGTTCACATGCATGCTAACGGCTAAGGAGTTCACGTGCTGAAGTCAACTGATGCCAGATTCCCTCTTAGCGTACGCAACAGAGGAAACCTTACGCACGCTAAGGCATAGGATTAGCGTACGTTAATCGTGCTATGTAGCGTACGCTACATCAACAGAAAAATTCGAAAATGCAACTCTCTAATTAACATCGAATCTGTAACACCCCAATTCACAAATGGGACATTACACGCCGTAGAACCCTCGTGAGGTCTACCAGGCTAACACATGACACATAAACCACAATATGATCCCAAATGATGCACTCCAAAAAGTACGTAAGGCCGTGGCCCCGGCCAAAACATTTTAACGGAGTATATGAATATAAGATAAAAACCAATTCATTGCCCACGCAGGGGACTTAAACCAAGTTTCAAAGTAATCAGTCTAACTTCAATACTCGACAATGCAATGACAAAACATAAAAATGCAGACTCGAGCCACATCATCAAGCCAGCCCATCCTTTGCATGCATGTCCCGTGCTTGCTCCTCAGTCCTCCCGGTACCTGAAATGCATAAGACGCATTTCCCCCATTTAAGGGGTTAGCATTCGAATAGCTAGTGCAAGTACACAATTACACAACATTATATACATACACAATTCAACGCAAACAATGCATTAGGAAAAATCATTTTGAAAATCAATATTCCGGAATATCACATTAACACCAAAACGGTATATCAACAAGTTTTCCACATCATAATTATCCACGCTTGGTAACTCGCGACCGTACCCATTAGTATCGGTCCCCAGAGGTCCCGTCGGACCGTCCCCAGGTGAGAAACCACTTCCGCGGCCGTACCCATTAGTATCGGCCCCCATAGGTCCCGTCGAACCGTCCCCAGGTGGAAGAACATCAACGCACGCACCCAAGTCCACTTCCGTGGCCGTACCCATTAGTATCGGCCCCCAGAGGCCCCATGCCATCCCCAGGTGGAAGAGTAACCAACACAATCCTCTCAAATCCGACGCGAAGGAAACGACAAAGGAATAGGTTACGGTCCGAACAATCCTCTCAAATCCGACCCTAACACAATAATGATATACAACCAATCTCAACATCATGAATACGAAGAAATTCATCCTAGTTCTACCCGTTGGGACAATTCATCGGACACCACGAGTGCATAAGGAAATGAAATCGGTCAATGGTGTAATAACGGGATTTCATCCCAACCAATAACAAGAAAACCAAGGGTCACGAGTATACTATCAAAATCTAACAACAACATCGGTTAATTCGGATTAAAACACAAGATCACCACCAAACCCTCCCTAAAATCATACTAGAGTCAAAGGAGTTCTTACCTCTTGAAGAATCAAGCACTCTAATCCGAAAACCACGTGTTAGATCCGCAATCCGAGCCACCCGATCGAAAAGAGATGAAGAAATTTACACAATTAAGTGATAGATGGAGGAAATCTCCATCTCAAGCCACTCTCTCTCGCACGGTTGAAGAAGGGAAGGGAAATGAGTGGCTCACGCTGAATAAAAACGTAGATATAGCGCTGACCGCGTTGTGTGCCGCGGCTCAAGCCCAGGCGTGCCGCGGCACGGGGCAAAATTGCGCCCAGTGATCGGCTGACCGCTCGTTGTGCCGCGGCTCATTCGAAGTGTGCCGCGGCGCAGATTCGGCGTGTGCCGCGGCCCTGCCGGACTGTGCCGCGGCACGCGGTACAGTCGGTTTTGGCCGGCAAGTGTCACACGGGTGTGCCGCGGCCGGACAAGTGTCTTTGCGGCTTGACTTCGGCTATGTGCGCGGCGCACAATCCTTGTGCCGCGGCACTGCAGATTTGCTCGGCCAACACCTGGGTGATGTGTGTGCCGCGGCGCACAATCCTTGTGCCGCGGCCCACACCCCCCCTCGGGTCCCAAAATGACGAAAAATGATCCGGAAAGAGAATAAAAGCAATAGGAATCGATATTTGGGCAACAATAACACGAAATGGAAGCACGGAACCCCAAAACGATCTGAGGTACGCAACCAAAGTCCAACAAGGAACAAATTCCCTAAACTTCTTGGAAATTACAAAGACGGCCCAAACATCCGAAAATCACAATACAACGTCGTATTAACAATCCGAAACTAACAACATGCTCTACTCAAACATACGAGCTCATGGAAGTAAGAAAATGATGAAATCGAACGAGTTTAACGAGAATCGAATACACATGAGACAAAATATAACACAAGATGAAATTACGTAAAAACATTATCGAGACCCGTCTAAACGGAAAAACTCCAAGAACAAAATAGGTTCAGAATTACAAAACAGTGCCAAGCGAGTTGTCCGAAACGAATATGCACCAAAAATAGAAATTACTAAAAATAGAAAACGCGGATATTACATTATCTCCCCCTAAAAATAAGTTTCGTCTCGAAACTTACAACACGAATAACTCGGGGTATCTCGACCTCATACTCTCCTCCGTTTCCCACGTGGCTTCCTCGGATCCATGCCTCGACCACTGCACTTTGACCAAAGGAATGGTTTTGTGCCTGAGTTGCTTAACTCGACGCTCTAAGATCTGAATCGGCCTATCCTCGAAGGTAATGTCGGGCCCCAACTCGATCTCTCCAAAATCAATAATATGGCTAGGGTCCGATACGTACTTCCTAAGTTGGGAAACATGAAATACGTTATGCACGTGGCTCAGGGACGGCGGCAAGCCTAATCGATACGCAAGCTCTCCGACTCTATCTAAAATCTCAAACGGCCCGATATATCTTGGACTAAGTTTACCCTTCCGACCGAAGCGGTAAACTCCCCGTGTCGGCGACACCTTAAGCAAGACGTGATCTCCCACCTCAAACTCCAACGGTCGGCGACGTGTATCGGCATAAGACTTCTGCCGACTCTGGGCCGTCAACAATCTACTACGAATCAGGGTAATCTTCTCCCTCGTCTCAACTATCATGTCGGGCTTGGTACCGATTAGCTCAGACGTATCATCCCAACACAACGGTGATCTGCACCTCCTTCCATACAAGGCTTCGAATGGTGCCATTTTGATCGAGGCATGCCAACTATTGTTGTACGTGAACTCGATCAACGGCAACTGTGTCTCCCAATCATCCTTCCAATCTAAGGCACAGGCTCTCAACATATCCTCTAATGTCTGGATCGTCCGCTCCGACTGTCCGTTAGTCTGAGGGTGGTAAGACGTACTGAGTCTCAACTCGGTCCCCAAAGCTCGGTGAACCGCCTGCCAAAAATGTGATACAAATCGGCCATCACGATCTGAAACAATACTCTTAGGAGTCCCATGCAATCTCACGATCTCCGCAATAAACACTCGGGCCAGCCTCTCCGGTCCCCAGGTATCCTTAATACTCAGAAAGTGAGCTGATTTGGTTAGTCGATCAACAATAACCCAAATCATGTTCATTCCGGTCCGAGTCCTAGGCATCCTGGTAATGAAGTCCATAGAGATGTCTTCCCATTTCCATTCCGGAATGGGAAGTGGTCGTAGCAACCCCGCGGGTCGCTGATGCTCAATCTTAACCTGCTGACAGGTCAAACACTTCTCCACAAACTTGCTAACATCCGTCTTCAAATTACTCCACCAGTAGTTGCTCCTCACATCCTTGTACATTTTACTCGTACCAGGATGTATGGAGTAAGGTGTAGCATGAGCTTCACTCAAGATCTTCTGTCTCAGCTCAACAACACTTGGTACACAAAGTCTGCCGCGAAACCTCAAAACTCCATCATCGTGAACCACAAATTCAGGGGCTTTCCCTTTACTCACATCCTCCCTCAGCTGGACTAAAAATGGATCATCATACTGTTTCGCCTTGATATCATCAGTCAAGGACGAAGTGATCTCCAACGCACATAACTGGCCCTGAACTCTTTGAACCCAAACCTCAATATTTTGGCAAATAAAATCCCGCTGGATCCTACTCTGCGGTGTAAGTACCTCTAACATCTGTAATGCCATCGGTTTCCGGCTCAACGCATCAGCCACTACGTTAGCCTTACCCGTGTGGTAAAGTATCTCGAGGTCGTAATCTTTAATTAGCTCCAACCACCTGCGTTGTCTCATATTCAACTGTTTCTGACTGAAGATATACTTCAGACTCTTGTGGTCCGTAAAAATCTTACAAGATGATCCATAGAGATAATGCCTCCATAGCTTTAAGGCGAAAACGACCGCAGCCAACTCCAAATCGTGCGTGGGATAATTTACCTCATAAGGTTTCAATTGGCGAGACGCATAAGCAATCACTCTGTCTCTCTGCATCAAAACACATCCTAGACCAAGGCCCGAAGCATCACTATACACTACGAAATCTTCGTTCCCCTGAGGTAATGCAAAAACGGGTGCGGTGGTCAAACTCTCTTTAACTCGTCAAAGCTGTCCTGCCTGTCTGCGGTCCACTTGAACTTCTGAGTTTTCTGGAGCAACTGAGTGAGTGGTCTAGCGATCTTAGAAAATCCCTCAACGAATCTACGGTAATAGCCGGCAAGACCCAGAAAACTCCTCACCTCCTTCACATTCTTAGGCGGCTCCCAAGCCATCACTCCCTCTATCTTCTGCGGATCTACCCGAACTCCCTCTGCTGAAATCACATGCCCGAGGAACGTCATTTCCTCGAGCCAAAACTCACACTTAGAGAACTTCGCGTACAACTGCTCAGCCCTCAAGGTGTCTAATACAATCCGGAGATGTAGGGCATGCTCCTCCCGAATTCGAGAATAGATAAGAATATCGTCGATGAAAACGACTACGAATTTGTCCAAATACTCAATAAAAACTTTGTTCATTAACTGCATGAACACTGCTGGGGCGTTAGTTAGCCCGAAAGGCATAACCACAAACTCGTAATGGCCATACCTCGTCCGAAAGGCAGCTTTCGGTATATCGATGTCCCGAATCCTCAACTGGTAGTAACCCGATCGCAAATCGATCTTCGAAAAGACCGTCGCCCCCTGAAGCTGATCGAACAAGTCGTCGATCCGGGGCAAAGGGTATTTATTTTTGATGGTCAACTTTTTTAATTCTCGATAATCGATGCATAAACGAAGCGACCCATCCTTCTTCTTAACAAAGAGTACGGGCGCACCCCAAGGCGATGCGCTCGGTCGAATATACCCTTTATCTAACAATTCTCCCAACTGATTCTTCAACTCTAACATCTCCGACGGTGCCATACGATACGGTGCTCGAGAAATAGAGGCTGCATTCGGCTCAAGATCGATAGGAAACTCCACCTCTCGCTGCGGTGATAATCCCGGCAAGTCGTCTGGGAAAACATCGGGATATTCACAAACAACTGGAATTGACGACATGTCAATTCCACCATCCTCCGCCTGCAGAGCGTAACACCAATAGCCGACACAACCCTGGTTCAGAAGTTTCATCGCCTTTAAGGCGCTAATCACACTCCCCGATCCTCCCGGCTTTCGACCGATGAGGGTATGCTCGGTGCCGTCCTCGGCTACTATCGAGATGGTACGAGTCCGATAGTTCATGATAGCACCGTGACGCTCTAACCAATCGTCCCCGAGGATTAAATCCTCACCCTTAAGGTCTATAACAATGAGATTCGAGGGCCAATCTCGGCTCCCGATCCTCACGGGGCAATCCCTAACTTCCCGGTCCCCAACCATACGATCCCCGCTAGGTGTACCCACCACAAACGGTTCACACTCAAACAAGCAGTTAAAGCCAATACGATTCACACAATCCGATGCAATAAAGGAATGGGTAGCACCCGAATCAAAAAGCACTAGCTGGATGAGTAAGGATCTGAGTGGTACTGACGCCACCGAATGTCCGCCTCCTGTGCGCCTCATCCGATACAATCGGGGTGGGCGAACCCGAACTCGAGGTGCACGCGATCCGGTGACCCCGACCCTACCACGACCCGAACCTGCGGAACATGAGTGGGTGGAATACCGTGATCCTTCGATCGGTAGTGGTAGTCGGAACTCTAGCGGCCCTGGTGGCCCTCTCGCAATGAGTGCCCGATGTCCGAGTGCATGCAAGTAAAGCAAGCAACTAACGGAAATGGACAATCCTTCATAACGTGCTCGGCCGCAATTAAAACAAACTCTCCCTTGAGTGCCACAGGCTGGACGAGCGGTTACCACAGGATCCACCGGCCGATGAAACGGCCTCTTCCCCGGTGTAAGAGCGAACGAGACCTCGAAGCTGTCACCTTTACGCCGAGAACCCGCCGGTAGTCTTCGCTTCTTAGCTTCCGTAACCGTCTCGATTAGGGACGGACCATCTCGATCGCTGGCGCGATCACAGTATTCCTTCAAAGTGGCACACATGAGCGGTGCCATACTCTGTCTGATATGCGGCTTCATGCGCATATTGAAGTAACGGATTTTATCAGCCTCCGTTCTCACTTTATCTCTTACGAAACCCAACTGCTGGTTGTAAGAAATGATGGCCTGAGAAATAGGCACATCCTAAGGTGTAGCGGTGAAGAACTCCACAATTCTGCGCTCCTTGACTGGCGGTTGACAATACTCTGCTTCCATAGCAGCCTTGAATTCCTCCCAAGTAGCTCGACGGTCTCTGGGCACAACGGCCTCCCACCATTCCGCAGCTTCCTTATCCAGGAGGTACTGGGCGATATGTACCCTCCTGTCTTCAGGGCAAGCTACGGCATCAAAGGTCCTGGACAACTGAAAGAGCCAATTCTCCCAACCGAGGGAGACAGAAGCTCCGGAGAAACGAGGAGGGTGCATCTTAGTCACCGTCTGAAGCCATTTACTAGCCTCCTCTTCAGGTGTCGGGGGTGGATTACGCGTCCGCCTGAGCTATTCGAGCAAGCCGAGCTACTAGCTGGCAAGTACGGCACTAGCCCGTCGGCATTATTACCCGACGGCACCGAGTGAGAGGCCGAGTCCGCAGAGGATCGAGAAAGTGAGCCCTCTTCATTATCGGCACCCGACCACGGCCTCGGCCGCGTCCCTAGCCGGGTCTACCACCACGACCTCTCAACATACTAGAGGAAGAATGAAAAGGACAAAATCAGAAAGATTCACAATTGACAAAGTTGGTATCACAATTCACAATCCCGAACAACGCAAGAAAACGAATTACAGGAATATAAGAGTTCGAGGAGACTTACAGCCACGGGTCGCACGAAAAGACGGTAGCATGATGATATTAGGCTCAACGACTGACTCTAAATGACGCCACTAACAGACCCAAAATTAACCGACAGCCTAGGTATTCAAAACCTAAGCTCTGATACCATAAATGTAACACCCCAATTCACAAATGGGACATTACACGCCGTAGAACCCTCGTGAGGTCTACCAGGCTAACACATGACACATAAACCACAATATGATCCCAAATGATGCAATCCAAAAAGTACGTAAGGCCGTGGCCCCGGCCAAAACATTTTAACGGAGTATATGAATATAAGATAAAAACCAATTCATTGCCCACGCAGGGGACTTAAACCAAGTTTCAAAGTAATCAGTCTAACTTCAATACTCGACAATGCAATGACAAAACATAAAAATGCAGACTCGAGCCACATCATCAAGCCAGCCCATCCTTTGCATGCATGTCCCGTGCTTGCTCCTCAGTCCTACCGGTACCTGAAATGCATAAGACGCATTTCCCCCATTTAAGGGGTTAGCATTCGAATAGCTAGTGCAAGTACACAATTACACAACATTATATACATACAAGATTCAACGCAAACAATTCATTAGGAAAAATCATTTTGAAAATCAATATTCCGGAATATCACATTAACACCAAAACGGTATATCAACAAGTTTTCCACATCACAATTATCCACGCTTGGTAACTCGCGACCGTCCCCATTAGTATCGGTCCCCAGAGGTCCCGTCGGACCGTCCCTAGGTGAGAAACCACTTCCGCGGCCGTACCCATTAGTATCGGCCCCCAGAGGTCCCGTCGAACCGTCCCCAGGTGGAAGAACATCAACGCACGCACCCAAGTCCACTTCCGTGGCCGTACCCATTAGTATCGGCCCCCAGAGGCCCCATGCCATCCCCAGGTGGAAGAGTAACCAACATAATCGTTCAATAAACCAGTTTACCTCATTCGCATCAAAACCGTACACACATAATGAAATATAATACATGTACTTGCCTTGGATAATACGACGCGAAGGAAACGACGAAGGAATAGGTTACGGTCCGAACAATCTTCTCAAATCCGACCCTAACACAATAATGATATACAACCAATCTCAACATCATGAATACGAAGAAATTCATCCTAGTTCTACCCGTTGGGACAATTCATCGGACACCACGAGTGCATAAGGAAATGAAATCGGTCAACGGTGTAATAACGGGATTTCATCCCAACCAATAACAAGAAAACCAAGGGTCACGAGTATACTATCAAAATCTAACAACAACATCGGTTAATTCGGATTAAAACACAAGATCACCACCAAACCCTCCCCAAAATCATACTAGGGTCAAAGGAGTTCTTACCTCTTGAAGAATCAAGCACTCTAATCCGAAAACCACGTGTTAGATCCGCAATCCGAGCCACCCGATCGAAAAGAGATGAAGAAATTTACACAATTAAGTGATAGATGGAGGAAATCTCCCTCTCAAGCCACTCTCTCTCGCACGGTTGAAGAATGGAAGGGAAATGAGTGGATCACGCTGAATAAAAATGCAGATATAGCGTTGACCGCGTTGTGTGCCGCGGCTCAGCTGAACTGTGCCGCGGCACAGGGCCAAAAATTGCGCCCAGTGATCGGATGACCGCTCGTTGTGCCGCGGCTCATTCGAAGTGTGCCGCGGCGCAGATTCGGCGTGTGCCGCGGCCCTGCCGGACTGTGCCGCGGCACGCGGTACAGTCGGTTTTGGCCGGCAAGTGTCACACGGGTGTGCCGCGGCCCGGACAAGTGTGCCGCGGCACTGACTCGGATGTGTGCCGCGGCGCACAATCCTTGTGCCGCGGCACACGGTACAGTTTGCTCGGCCAACAACTGGGTGATGTGTGTGCCGCGGCGCACAATCCTTGTGCCGCGGCCCACACCCCCCCTCGGGTCCCAAAATGACAAAAAATGATCCGGAAAGAGAATAAAAGCAATAGGAATCGATATTTGGGCAACAATAACATGAAATGGAAGCACGGAACCCCAAAACGATCTGAGGTACGCAACCAAAGTCCAACAAGGAACAAATTCCCTAAACTTCTAGGAAATTACAAAGACGGCCCAAACATCCGAAAATCACGATACAACGTCGTATTAACAATCCGAAACTCACAACATGCTCTACTCAAACATACGAGCTCATGGAAGTAAGAAAATGATGAAATCGAACGAGTTTAACGAGAATCGAATACACATGAGACAAAATATAACACAAGATGAAATTACGTAAAAACATTATCGAGACCCGTCTAAACGGAAAAACTCCAAGAACAAAAAAGGTTCAGAATTACAAAACAGTGCCAAGCGAGTTGTCCGAAACGAATATGCACCAAAAATAGAAATTACTAAAAATAGAAAACGCGGATATTACAGAATCATCCCATATGAAATGAAATAACAACGATATGAAATTCAAATCTATAATACCGCAACATAATACTAAATGCAACGATTCATGATAATCAGATTATCCGAATAATACAATGACAGGTAAAAATGAAAAGTTAGAGTTGGATATTACATGTTATTCGGGTAGCGTGTATCAGTACCCTATTGTTTTTTATCTTTTATATACATGTTATTCCTGAATAATAACGTGATATGATTATTTAGGTGAGGTTTGTTAGATGCATAAAATCACAGTTGGGGTTATTCAACTGATATATTCAGGAAAAGATTTTAAACAGTCGTTTCACCCACTCTAGACTGTCCTCTGAATATCTATCACCTACAGTACTTTATTCTAGAAGCGCATATCACTCGGCGGTTTATCCAACTAGATATTGCCTTGACAAGGGCTTTAGGGTATGTTAGTTGCATACAATCGCAGCTGAGGTTACTCAACTGATATATTTAGGAAAAGATGTTAGACAGATTCTTCACCTCCCCTAGATTGTCCTCTGAGCATCTGTGACCTACAGTAACCTAAGTGTGTATCAGTACCCTATTATTTTACTTATCTTTGATATACGTGTTATTTCTCAATAATGACATGATACGATTATTTAGGTGAGGTTTGTTAGCTGCATAAAATCACAGCTGAGGTCACTCAATTAACATATTCAGGAAAAGATTTTAGACAGTCTATTTACCCCCTCTAGACTGTCCTCTGAGTATCTATGACCTAAAGTACTTTATTCGGGAAGCACGTATCACTCGGCGGGTTATCCAACCAGATATTACCCTGACAAGGGCTTTGGGGTATGTTATTCGGGTAGTGTGTATCATTACCCTATTGTTTTGTTTATCTTTGATATACGTGTTATTCATGAATAATGACATGATATGATTATTCAGAGAGATTTGTTAGCTGCATAAAATCATAACTGAGGTTACTCAACTGATATATTAAGGACAAGATTTTAGAAAGTCTATTCACCCCCTCCTATCGACTGTCCTCTGAGAAACTGTGACCTAAAGTACTTTATTCGGGAAATGCGTATCACTCGACGGGTTATCCAACCAAGTATTTCCCTGACAAGGGCTTTGGGGTATGTTATACGGATAATGTGTATCAGTACCTTATTATTTTGTTTATCTTTGATATTCGTGTTATTTCTGAATAATGACGTGATATGATTATTCAAGTGAGGTTTGTTAGCTGCATAAAATAATAGCTGAGGTTACTCAATTGATATATTCTGGAAAAAAATTTAGACAGTCTATTAACACACCCCCACTAGACTGTCCTCTGAGTATCTGTGACCTACAGTACTTTATTCGGGAAGAGTGTATCACTCGGTGGGTTATCTAACCAGGTATTTCCCTGAGAAGGGCTTTGGGGTATGTTAGCTGCATAAAATCACAACTGGGTTTACTCAACTGATATATTCACGAAAATATTTTAGACAGTGTATCCACCCCCTAGATTGTCCTCTGTGTATCTGTGACCTACAGTAACCTATGTGTGTACCAGTACCCTATTATTTTTTTATATTTGATATATATGTTATTCCTGAATAATGATGTGATATGATTATCCAGGTATGGTTTGTTAACTGCATAAAATCACAGCTGAGGTTACTCAACTGATATATTCAGGTAAAGATTTTAGACAGTCTATTCACCCCCCCCCCCCCTCCAGACTGTCCTATGAGTATCTGTGTCCTAGAGTGACCTAAGTGTGTATGAGTACCTTTTTGTTTTGTTTATCTTTGATATACATGTTATTCCTGAATAATGACGTGATATGATTATTCATGTGAGATTTGTTAGCTACATAAAATCACAGCTGAGGTTATTCAACTGATATATTCAGGAAAAGATTTTAGGCAGTCTATTCACCCCCTCCTCTCGACTGTCCTCTGAGTATCTGTGACCTAAAATACTTTATTCGGGAAACTGCGTATCACTCGACGGGTTATCCAACCAAGTATTTCCCTGACAAGGGCTTTGGGATATGTTATCCGGATAATGTGTATCAGTACCCTATTGTTTTGTTTATCTTTGATATTCGTGTTATTCCTGAATAATGACGTGATATGATTATTCAAGTGAGGTTTGTTACATAAAATAATAGTTGAGGTTACGCAATTGATATATTCTGGAAAAAAATTTAGACAGTCTATTGACACACCCCCACTAGACTGTCCTCTGAGTATCTGTGACCTACAATAGTTTATTCGGGAAGCGTGTATCACTCGGTGGGTTATCTAACCAGGTATTGCCATGACAAGGGCTTTGATAGCTTCATAAAATCACAGCTGCAGGTATTCAACTGATATATTCCGGAAAAGATTTTAGTCAATCTCTTCACCCTGTAGCCTCTAGACTATCCTCTGAGTATCTGTGACCTACAGTACTTTATTCGGGAATCGCGTATCACTCGGCGGGTTATCCAACCAGGTATTGCCCTGACAAGGGATTTGGGGTATGTTATTCGGGTAGTGTGTATCAGTACCCTATTGTTTTCTTTATCTTTGATATACGTGTTATTCCTGAATAATGACGTGACATGATTATTCAGGCGAGGTTTGTTAGCTGCATAAAATTGCAACTAAGGTTACTCAACTGATATATTCATGAAATAATTTTAGACAGTCTATTCACCCCCCTCTAGACTGTCCTCTGAGTATTTGTGTCCTACAGTAACCTAAGTGTGTGTCAGTACCCCATTGTTTTGTTTATCTTTGATATACGTATTATTCCTAAATAATGACTTGATATGATTATTCAGGTGAGGTTTGTTAGTTTCATAAAATCACAGTTGGGGTTAGTCAATTGATATATTTAGGAAAAGATTTTATACAGTCTATTCACTCGCCCTCTCTAGACTGTCATGTGAGTAACTGTGACCAACAGTACTTTATTCGGGAAACGCGTATGACTCAGCTGTTTATCCAACCAGGTATTGCCCTGACTAGGGCTTTAGGGTATGTTATACGGGTGGTGTGTATCAGTACCCTATTCTTTTGTTTATCTTTGATACACATGTTATTCCTGAATAATTAAGTGATATGATTATTCAGGTGAGGTTTGTTAGCTGCATAAAAGCACAACTAAGGTTACTCAACTGATATATTCTAGAATAGATTTTAGACAGTCTATTCACCCACCTTTAGACTTTCCTCTGAGTATCTGTGACCTACAGTACTTTATTCAGGAAGCGCATATCACTCGGCGGGTTACCCAACCAGTTATTGCCGTGATAAGGGTGTTTGGGGTATGTTAGCTGCATAAAATCACAGCTGAGGTTACTCAATTTATATATTCAGGAGAAGCTTTTAGACAGTCTATTCACACCCCCCTCTAGACTGTCCTCTGACTATCTGTGACCTACAGCAACCTAAGTGTGTATCACTACCCTATTGTTTTGTTTATCTTTGATATACGTGTTATTCCTGAATAATGACATGATATGATTATTCAGGTGAGGTTTGTTAGCTGCATAAAATCAAAGCTGAGGTTACTCAACTGATATATTCAGGAAAAGATTTTAGACAGTTTATTCACTCCCCCTCTCTAGACTGTCCTTCGAGTAACTGTGACCAACAGTACTTTATTCGGGAAGCGCGTATCACTCAGCTGTTTATCCAACCAGGTATTGCCCTGACAAGGGCTTTGGGGTATGTTATAGGGGTAGTGTGTATCATTACCCTATTATTTTGTTTATATTTGATATATGTGTTATTCCTGAATAATGAAGTGATATGATTATTCAGGTGAGGTTTGATAGCTTCATAAAATCACAGCTGCAGGTATTCAACTGATATATTTCGGAAAAGATTTTAGACAATCTCTTCACCCTGTAGCCTCTAGACTATCCTCTGAGTATCTGTGACCTACAGTACTTTATTCGGGAATCGCGTATCACTCGGCGGGTTATCCAACCAGGTATTGCCCTGACAAGGGCTTTGGGGTATGTTATTCGGGTAGTGTGTATCAGTACCCTATTGTTTTGTTTAGCTTTGATATACTTGTTATTCCTGAATAATGACGTGACATGATTATTCAGGCGAGGTTTGTTAGCTGCATAAAATTGCAACTGAGGTTACTCAACTGATATATTCAAGAAAAGATTTTAGACAGTCTACTCATCCCTCTATAGACTTCCCTCTGAATATCTGTGACCTATAGTAACCTAAGTGTAAATCAGTACCCTATTGTTGTATTTATCGTTGATATACGTGTTATTCCTGAATAATGACGTGATATGATTATTCAGGTGAGGTTTGTTAGCTGCATAAAATCACAGTTGAGGTTACTCAACTAATATATTCATGAAAATATTTTAGACAATCTATTCACCCCCCTTTAGACTGTCCTCTGAGTATTTGTGACCTACAGTAATCTGAGTGTGTGTTAGTACCCTATTGTTTTATTTATCTTTGATATACGTGTTATTCCTGAATAATGACGTGATATGATTATTAAGGTCAGGTTTTTTAGCTGCATAAAATCTCAACTGAGGTTACTCAACCGATATATTCAGGAAAAGATTTTAGACACTCTATTCACCCTCCTAGACTGTCCTTTGAGTATCTGTGACCTACAGTACTTTATTCGGGAAGTGCGTATCACTTGGCAGGTTATCCAACCAGGTATCACCTTAACAAGGGCTTTGGTGTATGTTATTAGGGTAGTGTGTATCAGTACCCTATTGTTTTGTTTATCTTTGATGATATACGTGTTATTCCTGAATAATGACGTGATATGATTATTCAAGTGAGGTTTGTTAGCTACATAAAATCACAACTGAGGTTACTCAATTGATATATTCAAGAAAAGATTTTAGACAGTATATTCACCCCCATCTAGACTGTCCTCTGAGTATCTGTGACCTACAGTAACCTAAGTGTGTATCAGTACCCTATTGTTTTATTTATCTTTGATATACGTGTTATTCCTAAATAATGACGTGATATGATTATTCAGGTGAGGTTTGTTAGCGGCATAAAATCACGGTTGAGGTTACTCAACTGATATATTCATGAAAAGATTTTAGACAGTCTATCCAACCCCCTCTAGATTGTCCTCTGAGTATTTGTGACCTACAGTAACCTAAGTGTGTGTTAGTACCCCTTTGTTTTGTTTATCTTTGATATACATGTTATTCCTAAATGATGACTTGATATGATTATTCAGGTGATGTTTGTTAGTTTCATAAAATCAAAATTGAGGTTAGTCAACTGATATATTTAGGAAAAGATTTTAGACAGTCTATTCGCCCCCTAGATTGTCCTCTGAGTATATTTTACCGAAGTGTGTATCAGTACCCTATTATTTTGTTTATCTTTGATACACATGTTATTCCTGAATAATGAAGTGATACGATTATTCAGGTGAGGTTTGTTAGCTGGATAAAAGCACAACTAAGGTAACTCAACTGATACATTCAAGAATAGATTTTAGACAGTCTATTCACCCCCCTTTAGACTGTCCTCTGAGTATCTGTGACCTAAAGTACTTTATTCGGGAAGCGCATATCACTCGGCGGGTTACCCAACCAGTTATTGTCGTGATAAGGGTGTTTGGGGTATGTTAGCTGCATAAAATCACAGCTGAGGTTACTCAACTGATAGATTCAGGAGAAGAATTTAGACAGTCTATTCACACCCCCCTCTAGACTGTCCTCTGAGTATCTGTGACCTACAGCAACCTAAGTGTGTATCAGTACCCTATTGTTTTTTTATCTTTGATATACGTGTTATTCCTGAATAATGACGTGATATGATTATTCAGGTGAGGTTTGTTAGCTTCATAAAATCACAACCGAGGTTACTCAACTGATATATTCAGGAAAAGATTTTAGACAGTCTATTCACTCCCCCTCTCTAGACTGTCCTTCGAGTAACTGTGACCAATAGTACTTTATTCGTGAAGCGCGTATCACTCAGATGTTTATCCAACCAGTTATTGCCCTGACAAGGGCTTTAGGGTATGTTATACGGGTAGTGTGTATCAGTACCCTATTTTTTTTTTTATCTGTGATACACATGTTATTCCTGAATAATGAAGTGATATGATTATTCAGGTGAGGTTTGTTAGTTGCATAAAAGCACAACTAAGGTTACTCAACTGATATATTCAAGAACAGATTTTAGACAGTCTATTCACCCCCTTTAGACTGTCCTCTGAGTATATGTGACCTACAGTACTTTATTCAGGAAGCGCATATCACTCGGCGGGTTACCCAACCAGTTATTGCCGTGATAAGGGTCTTTGGGGTATGTTAGCTGCATAAAATCACAGATGAAGTTACTCAACTGATATATTCAGGAGAAGATTTTAGACAGTCTATTCACACCCCCTCCAGACTGTCCTATGAGTATCTGTGACCTATAGTAACCTAAGCGTGTATCAGTACCCTATTGTTTTGTTTATCTTTGATATACGGGTTATTCCAGAATAATGACGTGATATGATTATTCAGGTGAGGTTTGATAGCTTCAAAAAATCACAGCTGCAGGTATTCAATTGATATATTCCGGAAAAGATTTTAGACAATCTCTTCACCCTGTAGCCTCTAGAATATCCTCTGAGTATCTGTTATCTGTGACCTACAGTACTTTATTCGGGAGTCGCGTATCCCTCGGCGGGTTATCCAACCAGGTATTGCCCTGACAAGGGCTTTGGGGTATGTTATTCGGGTAGTGTGTATCAGTACCCTATTGTTTTGTTTAGCTTTGATATATGTGTTATTCCTGAATAATGACGTGACATGATTATTTAGGCGAGGTTTGTTAGCTGCATAAAATTGCAACTGAGGTTACTCAACTGATATATTCAAGAAAAGATTTTAGACACTCTATTCACCCCTCTATAGACTGCCCTCTGAGTATCTGTGACGTACAGTAACCTAAGTGTAAATCAGTACCCTATTGTTTTATTTATCGTTGATATACGTGTTATTCCTGAATAATGACGTGATATGATTATTCAGGTGAGGTCTGTTCGCTACATAAAATCACAGTTGAGGTTATTCAACTAATATATTCATGAAAATATTTTACACAATCTATTCACCCCCCTTTAGACTGTCCTCTGAGTATTTGTAACCTATAGTAACCTGAGTGTATGTTAGTACCCTATTGTTTTATTTATCTTTGATATACGTGTTATTCCTGAATAATGACGTGATATGATTACTATGTTGAGGTTTGTTAGCTGCATAAAATCACAAATGAGGTTACTCAACTGACATATTCAGGAAAAGATTTTAGACACTCTATTCACCCTCCTAGACTGTCCTTTGAGTATCTGTGACCTACAGTACTTTATTCGGGAAGTGCGTATCACTCGGCAGGTTATCAAACCAGGTATCACCTTAACAAGGGCTTTGGTGTATGTTATTAGGGTAGTGTGTATCAGTACCCTATTGTTTTGTTTATCTTTGATGATATACGTGTTATTCCTGAATAATGACGTGATATGATTATTCAAGTGAGGTTTGTTAGCTACATAAAATCACAACTGAGGTTACTCAATTGATATATTCAAGAAAAGATTTTAGACAGTATATTCACCCCCATCTAGACTGTCCTATGAGTATCTGTGACCTACAGTAACCTAAGTGTGTATCAGTACCCTATTGTTTTATTTATCTTTGATATACGTGTTATTCCTAAATAATGACGTGATATGATTATTCAGGTGAGGTTTGTTAGCGGCATAAAATCACGGTTGAGGTTACTCAACTGATATATTCATGAAAAGATTTTAGACAGTCTATCCAACCCCCTCTAGATTGTCCTCTGAGTATTTGTGACCTACAGTAACCTAAGTGTGTGTTAGTACCCCTTTGTTTTGTTTATCTTTGATATACATGTTATTCCTAAATGATGACTTGATATGATTATTCAGGTGATGTTTGTTAGTTTCATAAAATCAAAATTGAGGTTAGTCAACTGATATATTTAAGAAAAGATTTTAGACAGTCTATTCGCCCCCTAGATTGTCCTCTGAGTATATTTTACCGAAGTGTGTATCAGTACCCCATTATTTTGTTTATCTTTGATACACATGTTATTCCTGAATAATGAAGTGATATGATTATTCAGGTGAGGTTTGTTAGCTGGATAAAAGCACAACTAAGGTTACTCAACTGATACATTCAAGAATAGATTTTAGACAGTCTATTCACCCCCCTTTAGACTGTCCTCTGAGTATCTGTGACCTAAAGTACTTTATTCGGGAAGCGCATATCACTCGGCGGGTTACCCAACCAGTTATTGTCGTGATAAGGGTGCTTGGGGTATGTTAGCTGCATAAAATCACAGCTGAGGTTACTCAACTGATAGATTCAGGAGAAGAATTTAGACAGTCTATTCACACCCCCCTCTAGACTGTCCTCTGAGTATCTGTGACCTACAGCAACCTAAGTGTGTATCAGTACCCTATTGTTTTTTATCTTTGATATACGTGTTATTCCTGAATAATGACGTGATATGATTATTCAGGTGAGGTTTGTTAGCTTCATAAAATCACAGCCGAGGTTACTCAACTGATATATTCAGGAAAAGATTTTAGACAGTCTATTCACTCCCCCTCTCTAGACTGTCCTTCGAGTAACTGTGACCAATAGTACTTTATTCGTGAAGCGCGTATCACTCAGATGTTTATCCAACCAGGTATTGCCCTGACAAGGGCTTTAGGGTATGTTATACGGGTAGTGTGTATCAGTACCCTATTTTTTTTTTTATCTTTGATACACATGTTATTCCTGAATAATGAAGTGATATGATTATTCAGGTGAGGTTTGTTAGTTGCATAAAAGCACAACTAAGGTTACTCAACTGATATATTCAAGAACAGATTTTAGACAGTCTATTCACCCCCTTTAGACTGTCCTCTGAGTATATGTGACCTACAGTACTTTATTCAGGAAGCGCATATCACTCGGCGGGTTACCCAACCAGTTATTGCCGTGATAAGGGTCTTTGGGGTATGTTAGCTGCATAAAATCACAGATGAAGTTACTCAACTGATATATTCAGGAGAAGATTTTAGACAGTCTATTCACACCCCCTCCAGACTGTCCTATGAGTATCTGTGACCTATAGTAACCTAAGCGTGTATCAGTACCCTATTGTTTTGTTTATCTTTGATATACGGGTTATTCCAGAATAATGACGTGATATGATTATTCAGGTGAGGTTTGATAGCTTCAAAAAATCACAGCTGCAGGTATTCAATTGATATATTCCGGAAAAGATTTTAGACAATCTCTTCACCCTGTAGCCTCTAGAATATCCTCTGAGTATCTGTTATCTGTGACCTACAGTACTTTATTCGGGAGTCGCGTATCCCTCGGCGGGTTATCCAACCAGGTATTGCCCTGACAAGGGCTTTGGGGTATGTTATTCGGGTAGTGTGTATCAGTACCCTATTGTTTTGTTTAGCTTTGATATATGTATTATTCCTGAATAATGACGTGACATAATTATTTAGGCGAGGTTTGTTAGCTGCATAAAATTGCAACTGAGGTTACTCAACTGATATATTCAAGAAAAGATTTTAGACACTCTATTCACCCCTCTATAGACTACCCTCTGAGTATCTGTGACGTACAGTAACCTAAGTGTAAATCAGTACCCTATTGTTTTATTTATCGTTGATATACGTGTTATTCCTGAATAATGACGTGATATGATTATTCAGGTGAGGTCTGTTCGCTACATAAAATCACAGTTGAGGTTATTCAACTAATATATTCATGAAAATATTTTACACAATCTATTCACCCCCCTTTATACTGTCCTCTGAGTATTTGTAACCTATAGTAA
Source organism: Orobanche coerulescens (assembly GCA_033398695.1). Classification (NCBI taxonomy): domain Eukaryota; kingdom Viridiplantae; phylum Streptophyta; class Magnoliopsida; order Lamiales; family Orobanchaceae; genus Orobanche; species Orobanche coerulescens. Next base: position 91,255,513 of record CM065807.1, read on the forward strand.
CCTGAGTGTATGTTAGTACCCTATTGTTTTATTTATCTTTGATATACGTGTTATTCCTGAATAATGACGTGATATGATTACTATGTTGAGGTTTGTTAGCTGCATAAAATCACAAATGAGGTTACTCAACTGACATATTCAGGAAAAGATTTTAGACACTCTATTCACCCTCCTAGACTGTCCTTTGAGTATCTGTGACCTACAGTACTTTATTCGGGAAGTGCGTATCACTCGGCAGGTTATCAAACCAGGTATCACCTTAACAAGGGCTTTGGTGTATGTTATTAGGGTAGTGTGTATCAGTACCCTATTGTTTTGTTTATCTTTGATGATATACGTGTTATTCCTGAATAATGACGTGATATGATTATTCAAGTGAGGTTTGTTAGCTACATAAAATCACAACTGAGGTTACTCAATTGATATATTCAAGAAAATATTTTAGACAATCTATTCACCCACCTCTAGACTGTCATCTGAGTATCTGTGACCTATAGTAACCTAAGTGTGTATCAATACCCTATTGTTTTATTTATCTTTGATATACGTGTTATTCCTAAATAATGACGTGATGTTATTATTCAGGTGAGGTTTGTTAGCTGCATAAAATCACGGTTGAGGTTACTCAACTGATATATTCATGAAATAATTTTAGACAGTCTATTCACCCCCCTCTAGACTGTCCTCTGAGTATTTGTGACCTACAGTAACCTAAGTGTGTGTCAGTACCCCATTGTTTTGTTTATCTTTGATATACGTATTATGCCTAAATAATGACTTGATATGATTATTCAGGTGAGGTTTGTTAGTTTCATAAAATCAAAATTGAGGTTAGTCAATTGATATATTTAGGAAAATATTTTAGACAGTCTATTCACCCCCTAGCACTACCAAAAAAAGTACTTTAGCCGACGACCCGAAAAAAAACGGCCGACGACTATAAAGTGTCGTCGGATAAACTTCGCACTTTAGCCGACGACTCGAAATACCGTCGGCTAAAGGGTTTTAGCCGACGACCTCCACCAAGTCGTCGGCTAAAGTTCGAAATAGTCGTCGGCTATATTAAGGAGGTTTAGCCGACGACCGTGACAACGTTTAGCCGACCGAAAAGAAAAAAAAAATAATATACTTTAGCCGACGACCTAGATCTAGGTCGTCGGCTAAACTCTTTTTTGAAAAAATAATAATATACTTTAGCCGACGACCTAGATCTAGGACGTCGGCTAAACTCCTTCCGAAAAAAAAAATATAATTTAATGGTTTTGCCGACGACCTTGGTCTAGGTCGTCGGCTAAACCCTTTTTTTAAAAAATAATATACTTTAGCCGACGACCTAGATCTAGGTTGTCGGTTAAACTTCTTCCGAAAAAAAAAATAATAATGTAATGGTTTAGCCGACGACCTAGATCTAGGGCGTCGGCTAAACCCTTTTTTTAAAAAAAAAATATTATAATTTAGCCGACGACTTGATCTAGGTCGTCGGCTAAACCTTCCGAAAAAATAATATACTTTAGCCGACGACTTGATCTAGGTCGTCGGCTAAACCTCTAAATATATATATATATATATACCCTCTTCTCTTCTTTCTTCTTCCTTTTCTTCTTTTTTTCTTCCCCCACCCACCCGTCAGCCGCCCGGCGACACCACACCGCCCGTCACCCACCCGCCGGAACACCGCCGCTCGACCGTCTGCACTGCGCCCGACCTCACTTACGTGCAACCGTTTTTGTGTATTTTTAGTGTATTAATTTTATCTGTAATTATGTTGTTTTTCATGTAGTTTTTATTATTTTTAGTTTATTAGGTTAGGTTTTATTTAGTTTTTAGATTTTTGTGTATTTAGTTTTCATTTGTTTGATGAATTTATTGTATTTGTTTGATGTATTGTAGGTGTATTGTGTTATTAATTGGTGTATTGTGTTGAATTGGATGTATTGTTGGTATGTTGTGATATTAATTGGTGTATTGTATATGTGTTATGTATTTGTGTTGAATTGTGACGTATTTTTTTGATAATTTATTAGTTGGTGTATTGTGTTGACTATAAATTATTCCCAAAATCTGAATTTTTTTTTTAAAAAAATGTTTTAGCCGACGACTTTGTTAAATGTCGTCGGCTAAAGTATATTAATTTTTTTTTAAAAAAAAACTGTTTTAGCCGACGACATTTAACAAAGTCGAAGCTAAAGTATATTACTTTTTTTTTGAAAAACTTTAGTGACGACATTTAACAAAGTCGGCTAAAGTATTTTACTTTTTTTTTTTTTGAAAAACTTTGTGACGACATTTGTAAAGTCGTCGGCTAAACCTCAAACTTTAGCCGACGACTACCAAAAAGTCGTCGGCTAAACTATGGCCGAATATCGGCCGACGGTTTTAGCCGACGACTGGGGTTTAGCCGACGACGTTGACCTTTAGCCGACGACTTAGAGTCGTCGGCTAAACCTATTTTGGTAGTGTAGATTGTCCTCTGAGTATATTTAACCTACAATTACCGAAATGTGTATCAGTACCCTATTATTTTGTTTATCTTTGATACACATGTTATTCCTGAATAATGAAGTGATATGATTATTCAGGTGAGGTTTGTTAGCTGTATAAAAGCACAACTAAGGTTACTCAACTGATACATTCAAGAATAGATTTTAGACAGTCTATTCACCCCCCTTTAGACTGTCCTCTGAGTATCTGTGACCTAAAGTACTTTATTCGGGAAGCGCATATCACTCGGCGGGTTACCCAACCAGTTATTGCCGTGATAAGGGTGTTTGGGGTATGTTAGCTGCATAAAATCACAACTGAGGTTACTCAACTGATAGATTCAGGAGAAGAATTTAGACAATCTATTCACACCCCCCTCTAGACTGTCCTCTGAGTATCTGTGACCTACAGCAACCTAAGTGTGTATCAGTACCCTATTGTTTTGTTTATCTTTGATATACGTGTTATTCCTGAATAATGACGTGATATGATTATTCAGGTGAGGTTTGTTAGCTTCATAAAATCACAGCTGAGGTTACTCAACTGATATATTCAGGAAAAGATTTTAGACAGTCTATTCACTCCCCATCTCTAGACTGTCCTTCGAGTAACTGTGACCAATAGTACTTTATTCGTGAAGCGCGTATCACTCAGATGTTTATCCAACCAGGTATTGCCCTGACAAGGGCTTTAGGGTATGTTATACGGGTAGTGTGTATCAGTACCCTATTTTTTTTTTTTATCTTTGATACACATGTTATTCCTGAATAATGAAGTGATATGATTATTCAGGTGAGGTTTGTTAGTTGCATAAAAGCACAACTAAGGTTACTCAACTGATATATTCAAGAACAGATTTTAGACAGTCTATTCACCCCCTTTAGACTGTCCTCTGAGTATATGTGACCTACAGTACTTTATTCAGGAAGCGCATATCACTCGGCGGGTTACCCAACCAGTTATTGCCGTGATAAGGGTCTTTGGGGTATGTTAGCTGCATAAAATCACAGATGAAGTTACTCAACTGATATATTCAGGAGAAGATTTTAGACAGTCTATTCACACCCCTCAGGTATCTATGAGTATCATGACCTATAGTAACCTAAGCGTGTATCGACCTATTGTTTTGCTTATCTTTGATATACGGGTTATTCGAATAATGACGTGATATGATTATTCGTGAGGTTTGATAGCTTCAAAACTCACAGTGCAGTATTCATTGATATATTAGGAAAGATTTTAGACAATCTCTTCACCCTGTAGCCTCTAGAATATCCTCTGAGTATCTGTTATCTGTGACCTACAGTACTTTATTCGGGAGTCGCGTATCCCTCGGCGGGTTATCCAACCAGGTATTGCCCTGACAAGGGCTTTGGGGTATGTTATTCGGGTAGTGTGTATCAGTACCCTATTGTTTTGTTTAGCTTTGATATATGTGTTATTCCTGAATAATGACGTGACATGATTATTTAGGCGAGGTTTGTTAGCTGCATAAAATTGCAACTGAGGTTACTCAACTGATATATTAAAGAAAAGATTTTAGACACTCTATTCACCCCTCTATAGACTGCCCTCTGAGTATCTGTGACGTACAGTAACCTAAGTGTAAATCAGTACCCTATTGTTTTATTTATCGTTGATATACGTGTTATTCCTGAATAATGACGTGATATGATTATTCAGGTGAGGTCTGTTCGCTACATAAAATTACAGTTAAGGTTATTCAACTAATATATTCATGAAAATATTTTACACAATCTATTCACCCCCCTTTAGACTGTCCTCTGAGTATTTGTAACCTATAGTAACCTGAGTGTATGTTAGTACCCTATTGTTTTATTTATCTTTGATATACGTGTTATTCCTGAATAATGACGTGATATGATTACTATGTTGATGTTTGTTAGCTGCATAAAATCACAAATGAGGTTACTCAACTGACATATTCAGGAAAAGATTTTAGACACTCTATTCACCCTCCTAGACTGTCCTTTGAGTATCTGTGACCTACAGTACTTTATTCGGGAAGTGCGTATCACTCGGCAGGTTATCAATCCAGGTATCACCTTAACAAGGGCTTTGGTGTATGTTATTAGGGTAGTGTGTATCAGTACCCTATTGTTTTGTTTATCTTTGATGATATACGTGTTATTCCTGAATAATGACGTGATATGATTATTCAAGTGAGGTTTGTTAGCTACATAAAATCACAACTGAGGTTACTCAATTGATATATTCAAGAAAATATTTTAGACAATCTATTCACCCACCTCTAGGCATCATCGAGTATACGTGACCTACAGTAACCTAAGTGTGTATCAATACCCTATTGTTTTATTTATCTTTGATATACGTGTTATTCCTAAATAATGACGTGATGTTATTATTCAGGTGAGGTTTGTTAGCTGCATAAAATCACGGTTGAGGTTACTCAACTGATATATTCATGAAATAATTTTAGACAGTCTATTCACCCCCCTCTAGACTGTCCTCTGAGTATTTGTGACCTACAGTAACCTAAGTGTGTGTCAGTACCCCATTGTTTTGTTTATCTTTGATATACGTATTATTCCTAAATAATGACTTGATATGATTATTCAGGTGAGGTTTGTTAGTTTCATAAAATCAAAATTGAGGTTAGTCAATTGATATATTTAGGAAAAGATTTTAGACAGTCTATTCACCCCCTAGCACTACCAAAAAAAGTACTTTAGCCGACGACCCGAAAAAAAACGGCCGACGACTATAAAGTGTCGTCGGATAAACTTCGCACTTTAGCCGACGACTCGAAATACCGTCGGCTAAAGGGTTTTAGCCAACGACCTCCACCAAGTCGTCGGCTAAAGTTCGAAATAGTCGTCGGCTATATTAAGGAGGTTTAGCCGACGACCGTGACAACGTTTAGCCGACCGAAAAGAAAAAAAAAATAATATACTTTAGCCGACGACCTAGATCTAGGTCGTCGGCTAAACCCTTTTTTTTAAAAAAAAAAAATAATATACTTTAGCCGACGACCTAGATCTAGGACGTCGGCTACAATCCTTCCGAGAAAAAAAAAAATATGTAATGGTTTAGGCGACGTCCTTGGGCTAGGTCGTCGGCTAAACCCTTTACAAAAAAAAATAATATACTTTAGCCGACGACCTAGATCTAGGTTGTCGGTTAAACTTCTTCCGAAAAAAAAAATAATAATGTAATGGTTTAGCCGACGACCTAGATCTAGGTCGTCGGCTAAACCCTTTTTTTTAAAAAAAAAAATAATATACTTTAGCCGACGACTTGATCTAGGTCGTCGGCTAAACCCCTTCGGAAAAAAAAATAATATACTTTAGCCGACGACTTGATCTAGGTCGTCGGCTAAACCTCTAAATATATATATATATATACCCTCTTCTCTTCTTTCTTCTTCCTTTTCTTCTTTTTTTCTTCCCCCACCCACCGTCGGCCGCCGCGACACCACACCGCCGTCACCCACCCGCCGGAACACCGCCGCTCGGCCGTCCGCTGTCGCCCGACCTCATACAGGCAACCGTTTTTTGTGTATTTTTAGTGTATTAATTTTATACGTAATTATGTTGTTTTTCATGTAGTTTTTATTATTTTTAGTTTATTAGGTTAGGTTTTATTTAGTTTTTAGATTTTTGTGTATTTAGTTTTCATTTGTTTGATGAATTTATTGTATTTGTTTGATGTATTGTAGGTGTATTGTGTTATTAATTGGTGTATTGTGTTGAATTGGATGTATTGTTGGTATGTTGTGATATTAATTGGTGTATTGTATATGTGTTATGTATTTGTGTTGAATTGTTACGTATTTTTTTGATAATTTATTAGTTGGTGTATTGTGTTGACTATAAATTATTCCCAAAATCTGAATTTTTTTTTTAAAAAAATGTTTTAGCCGACGACTTTGTTAAATGTCGTCGGCTAAAGTATATTAATTTTTTTTTAAAAAAAAAATGTTTTAGCCGACGACATTTAACAAAGTCGTCGGCTAAAGTATATTACTTTTTTTTTTTCTGAAAAACTTTAGCCGACGACATTTAACAAAGTCGTCGGCTAAAGTATTTTACTTTTTTTTTTTTTTGAAAAAACTTTAGCCGACGACATTTGTAAAGTCGTCGGCTAAACCTCAAACTTTAGCCGACGACTACCAAAAAAGTCGTCGGCTAAACCTTGGCCGACGAATATCGGCCGACGGTTTTTTAGCCGACGACTGGGGGGTTTAGCCGACGACGTTGACCTTTAGCCGACGACTTAGAGTCGTCGGCTAAACCCCCTATTTTGGTAGTGTAGATTGTCCTCTGAGTATATTTAACCTACAATTACCGAAATGTGTATCAGTACCCTATTATTTTGTTTATCTTTGATACACATGTTATTCCTGAATAATGAAGTGATATGATTATTCAGGTGAGGTTTGTTAGCTGTATAAAAGCACAACTAAGGTTACTCAACTGATACATTCAAGAATAGATTTTAGACAGTCTATTCACCCCCCTTTAGACTATCCTCTGAGTATCTGTGACCTAAGGTACTTTATTCGGGAAGCGCATATCACTCGGCGGGTTACCCAACCAGTTATTGCCGTGATAAGGGTGTTTGGGGTATGTTAGCTGCATAAAATCACAGCTGAGGTTACTCAACTGATAGATTCAGGAGAAGAATTTAGACAGTCTATTCACACCCCCCTCTAGACTGTCCTCTGAGTATCTGTGACCTACAGCAACCTAAGTGTGTATCAGTACCCTATTGTTTTGTTTATCTTTGATATACGTGTTATTCCTGAATAATGACGTGATATGATTATTCAGGTGAGGTTTGTTATCTTCATAAAATCAGAGCTGAGGTTACTCAACTGATATATTCAGGAAAAGATTTTAGACAGTCTATTCACTCCCCCTCTCTAGACTGTCCTTCGAGTAACTGTGACCAATAGTACTTTATTCGGGAAGCGCGTATCACTCAGCTGTTTATCCAACCAGGTATTGCCCTGACAAGGGCTTTAGGGTATGTTATACGGGTAGTGTGTATCAGTACCCTATTGTTTTTTTATCTTTGATACACATGTTATTCCTAAATAATGAAGTGATATGATTATTCAGGTGAGGTTTGTTAGCTGCATAAAAGCACAACTAAGGTTACTCAACTGATATATTCAAGAATAGATTTTAGACAGTCTATTCACACCCCTTTAGACTGTCCTCTGAGTATCTGTGACCTGCAGTACTTCATTCAGGAAGCGCATATCACTCGGCGGGTTACCCAACTAGTTATTGCCGTGATAAGGGTCTTTGGGGTATGTTAGCTGCATAAAATCACAGATGAGGTTACTCAACTGATATATTCTGGAGAAGATTTTAGACAGTCTATTCACACCCCCTCCAGACTATCCTCTGAGTATCTGTGACCTATAGTAACCTAAGCGTGTATCAGTACCCTATTGTTTTGTTTATCTTTGATATACGGGTTATTCCAGAATAATGACGTGATATGATTATTCAGGTGAGGTTTGATAGCTTCATAAAATCACAGCTGCAGGTATTCAACTGATATATTCCGGAAAATATTTTAGACAATCTCTTCACCCTGTAGCCTCTAGAATATCCTCTGAGTATCTGTTATCTGTGACCTACAGTACTTTATTCGGGAGTCGCGTATCACTCGGCGGGTTATCCAACCAGGTATTGCCCTGACAAGGGCTTTGGGGTATGTTATTCGGGTAGTGTGTATCAGTACCCTATTGTTTTGTTTAGCTTTCATATACGTGTTATTCCTGAATAATGACGTGACATGATTATTTAGGCGAGGTTTGTTAGCTGCATAAAATTGCAACTGAGGTTACTCAACTGATATATTCAAGAAAAGATTTTAGACAGTCTATTCACCCCTCTATAGACTGCCCTCTGAGTATCTATGACCTACAGTAACCTAAGTGTAAATCAGTACCCTATTGTTTTATTTATCATTGATATACGTGTTATTCCTGAATAATGACGTGATATGATTATTCAGGTGAGGTTTGTTCGCTGCATAAAATCACAGTTGAGGTTACTCAACTAATATATTCATGAAAATATTTTAGACAATCTATTCACCCCCCTTTAGACTGTCCTCTTAGTATTTGTAACCTACAGTAACCTGAGTGTATGTTAGTACCCTATTGTTTTATTTATCTTTGATATACATGTTATTCCTGAATAATGACGTGATATGATTATTAAGGTGAGGTTTGTTAGCTGCATAAAATCACAAATGAGGTTACTCAACTGACATATTCAGGAAAAGATTTTAGACAATATATTCACCCTCCTAGACCGTCCTTTGAGTATCTGTGACCTACAGTACTTTATTCGGGAAGTTTGTATCACTCGGCAGGTTATCCAACCAGTTATCACCTTAACAAGGGCTTTGGTGTATGTTATTATGGTAGTCTGTATCAGTACCCTATTGTTTTGTTTATCTTTGATGATATACGTGTTATTCCTGAATAATGACGTGATATGATTATTCAAGTGAGGTTTGTTAGCTACATAAAATCACAACTGAGGTTACTCAATTGATATATTCAGGAAAAGATTTTAGACAGTCTATTCACCCACCTCTAGACTGTCATATGAGTATCTGTGACCTACAGTAACCTAAGTGTGTATCAGTAACCTATTGTTTTATTTATCCTTGATATACGTGTTATTCCTAAATAATGATGTGATATGATTATTCAAGTGAGGTTTGTTAGCTGCATAAAATCACGGTTGAGGTTACTCAACTGATATATTCATGAAATGATTTTAGACAGTCTATTCACCCCCCTCTAGACTGTCCTCTGAGTATTTGTGACCTATAGTAACCTAAGTGTGTGTTAGTATCCCATTGTTTTGTTTATCTTTGATATACGTGTTATTCCTAAATAATGACTTGATATGATTATTCAGGTGAGGTTTGTTAGTTTCATAAAATCAAAATTGAGGTTAGTCAACTGATATATTTAGGAAAAGATTTTAGACAATCTATTCACCCCCTAGATTGTCCTCTGAGTATATTTAACCTACAATTACCGAAGTGTGTATCAGTACCCTATTATTTTGTTTATCTTTGATACACATGTTATTCCTGAATAATGAAGTGATATGATTATTCAGGTGAGGTTTGTTAGCTGTATAAAAGCACAACTAAGGTTACTCAACTGATACATTCAAGAATAGATTTTAGACAGTCTATTCACCCCCCTTTAGACTGTCCTCTGAGTATCTGTGACCTAAAGTACTTTATTCGGGAAGCGCATATCACTCGGCGGGTTACCCAACCAGTTATTGCCGTGATAAGGGTGTTTGGGGTATGTGTAATATCCGCATTTTTCTTTCCCTTGTAATTGTACTTCCGGTGTAATTCTCGATTTTAGTGACCCTCGAGTATCCTTCAGTGTAACTTTTCCGTTATCTTTTGATCTGATTCTCGTAATCGTTGTGCGGAACCGCCGTTTCGGGGTTGCCGTGGATTCATTCTATGCTATGATGCGTTTTGAGGTGTTCCGTTTGACGTTTCGTTCATAATCCGGTATTTTGGGTCGTTTATATTCTGTATCTAGCGCACGCTAAATTTCCTGTATAGCGCACGCTAGAAATCCATTAGTAGCGCACGCTACGTTTAATTCGTAGCGTACGCTAACGATTTAGCCCTGGGAGTGGCAGTTTAACTCCCAGGCCTCTGGACTATCGGATTAGCGCACGCTATCTTGTCTAGCGCACGCTAATTTCGGGAGACTAGCGACGTTAAGTTGTTCGATGGCGCTAGTGTACTGTCGATCTTGGGCGGTTTACTCGAATTCAATCGATTCTAGTTAGCGCACGCTACTGTTTGGTATGGTAGCGCACGCTAACGGGCAGTGAGGTTTGGGCGGTTAGCTCTTGGACTCGGCTGATGTTCAGGTAGCGCACGCTATTGGTCGATAGCGCGCGCTACCGATAGGTTATTAGCGCACGCTACGCATGCATGGTAGCGCACGCTAACGGCAAAAACCCTGGCTTCTGGACTCGGACGCTAATAGGAGGGTTGGTAACCCTATCCCGTTAGCGCACGCTAACCTTGAGGTCTTAGCGTGCGCTAACACTCCCTGGCTATATAAACCAGGGAGTTGACCGAGATAATCACAGTTTTTCATTTCTCTCCTTCTTCCGCGGCCGAGCGACTCCGAGGCGATTTGAGGCGATTTTCTTCTTCCAATTACTTCAGAGATTCTTGTGCTTGAGTTCTTGGTGTAAGACTAACATCATCCACTTGTGTTTCTCATCCTAAATCCAAGGTAATCTCTTAGAACCCTACTTTTGGATAATTTGGGGGTTTTGGGATTTTCTTCCGATTCGTTCCGTTTTGTTGGTGGATTCATGATGTATACGATTGATATTGTTAGTATCTTTAGTTTTCCTACGGATTCATGGATATTTTGTGGATTTTTACGGAATCGAGAGGGTTTGGTTGTGATCCGCCCTCGTTGTTATTTTATTCGAATATACATGAATCGTAGGCGGGTTTCCGGGTGTATTCCATTTCCGTAATCGTCTAGAGTTGGTTGTGATTGTGTTATTCGAATCGTTAGGTTCAATCGTCGGTTCCTCACGGTCGTGCTTGATTCTTCCGTTCCGTTCGCGTCACCGTCTATTAATCGAGGCAAGTATTTTTGGAAACCTTTAAGCTTAACATAAAATGGTGATGTATGTTAATTGTGTGTAACTCACCTCGTGTTGGCCCGACGGGGTCAAGGAGGGAAATCTATGCTGCCGCCCTGGATTTCACGAGTTTCGTACCGCTAGCCAACTCGTTAGGGTCCTTGCAAGGCCCCGAGTGAGAATGTATCTTTGCCGCCTGTTCTCACGGCATAGCGTGTGCGTGGTTTTGTTTTTAAAATTGTAGCCAACTCGGTAGGGTCCCTGCGAGGCCTCGAGTGAGAATGTATGCTGCCGCCCTGTTCTCAAGGCTAATTGTTTGACTGTTTATTTTCCGGAAAAAGACATGTCTTGTTTTGGTTTTCGAAATAATTTTTGGTGCATGTACTATGAAATGTGTAAGCGATTGGTTTGCCTTGAATACTTGTACTAGCGTAATTGCTAACCCCTCTGGGGACCCGTTTTGGGGAAATTCGTTTTATGAATTTCAGTCGGGTTCATCGAGGCAATGGGCTGGACCAGTACACGGATGATGGCCGTGCGTGATGATGGTGCACGAGTGATGTTTTAGTATCTTTACCTTTTTGTCTTTTGTGGTTTTGAACTAATAGTTGTACTCGAGTACTTAAGGGGTTCTTGATCGTTTGAATTGTATTGTTGCTTATTATGTCGTGATGGATGATGATGTCATATTGACCGGTTGAACCGGGTGTATTGTTCTGTTGTGCGTCTTTATGACCAGGTGTTATTTTCTCGTTTTTGTGAGTCATTGTGTATGATGCTGTTCAGCCTGGTGGGTCCCATATAGGGATTCACGGCGCTGTAATATACCTCGGATATCCTGGGGGTGTTATAGAAAATGGTATCAGAGCCCTAGGTTTATGGATACCTAGGCTTGTTGGTTTATTGGGTCTTGTGATGTTTGGTTTTGCACATCATCGTCACGCTGCCATGATTCCGGTACTACCAGTGTCCGTAAGTTTTCTTCCCTTTGTTCATTTATTTCTTGTATCGTACCCTTGATTCTCGACTTGTGATTATTCTTTTCTTGTACTGATCCTCGTATGGCTTTTGCTACTTATTTAACTCCAGTATGGATGCTGGAAGAGGTCGTGGTCGCGGTCGTGGTCGTGGACGCGGCCGGGGACGTGGGGCAGCCGGTGGGGCGGCCACGTCACAGTCTTCGGGAGCCGGCAGTACCGGCGACCGTCATAGCCATGCCTCTTCTCAGGAGCGTGCCGATCTTGGTATTGCGGCCGTTATGCAACAAATGGTGAACCAAATGGCGGCGATAGCTCAGGCGGTTCAGAACCCGGATCAGGCCCACGCTAATCGGGGCGGAGCGGATCGTTGGCTCCAAGATGTCATCAAGATGCATCCTCCTCAGTTTTCGGGAGCTTCAGACCCGATTGGCTGGGAAGGGTGGATCAAGGAGATGTCTAAGGTCTTCGTTGCCACTAACTGTCCCGAGGACCGTAAAGTCCCTATTGCTCAATATTTTCTCACTGGGGACGCTACGGACTGGTGGGAGGCCGTTGGGCCCAAAGACCATGCTGCTTCGTGGGCTGAGTTTCAAGAGTTGATGGAGACTGAATATTGCCGTGGCGATCGGATGTGCTCGGGTACATGCTTTTTATGATGCTCAACCACGGGATATCCCCGTAGCTCAAGCAATTGCTGATTTTAACAAAGAGTTGGGTTATGTGAAGACCCAAGTTGTCGAGGAGAGTGACAAGATTTTCCATTTCTCCAGACGGATGAAGTTGCCGATTCGGGACTATATGTCGGGGCTCGTATGCACTACATTGAAGGATTATCGAGTAGGGCCCTTGCTTATGATATGCGTGACGGCGAGTGAGGCGGCCCGCGAGAGTAAGCGAAGTCGGTTGGAAATTTTTCGGTCCCAAGAGTGGAGGCCGGCGAAATCCCAAGTGCAAATTTTTCAACGGGCGGTTCGGCTCGTTTCTCTGGGAGCTTGCGGGGTGCCGCGGAACCTCCGCTCATGAACCCACATGTTTTAAGCGTGGTGTGCAAGGCCATAGGAGCCGGCAATGTTCTCGTCGAAGCTTACTGTCATACTTGTGGACAACTAGGCCACAAGGCCCCTTTGTGAGCAGTCAAACGGCTTCGGCACCGTTCTTCTCAACCGGCCCGTTGGAGCCAAGTGTGAATCGGGGTCGTTTGCTCCTCAATATCCGCCGAGTGCTAGTCGGGGAGAGGTCGAGTCAACCCTCAAGAGGAGCTTCCGGTGTTGGCTCCGCCACCCGCGTGTCTATGAGATGCGGAGAGCCGATGATCCGGCGGCTCACCGTGGCGGCAGTACCATTTATATTCTTTCTCATCTGTCGGTGTGCTTTTCGATTCGGTGCTACGCATTCATTCATATCTCTGGATTGTGTGCGCCGTTTGAGTCTCGACCGTTTGACACCGTGAGCCCTTCATCGTTAAGCTTCCTAGCGGTGATAGGATCGTTGGTGATCGGGAGGTTCGAGACTGTCGTGCTTATTTGTGAGAGGACTTGGCCCTCTAATCTTATTGTTGTGAGTATCGAGGGTGAGGATTTGATTCTTGGTGATGACTGCTCGAGCGGCATGGTGCGATCATGAACTACCGCACGAGAATCATCACTATGTTAGCCGAGGACGGCAGAGCACTCTTTCGCGGGCGAAAGAGGGGAAACCAGAATTCGTCATTAATGCCTTGAAGGCGATGAGTCTCATGCGAAAGGGATGTATTGGTTATTGGTGCTATGCCTTGAAGGCGGAGAGTGGTGGAGTAGAGCTTTAGTCGATTCAAATCGTTAATGAATTTCTGATGTTTTTGCGACGAGTTACCGGATTGCCACCGGATCGAGAGGTCGAGTTCACTATAGAGTTAGAGCCGGGTGCGGCCTATTTCAAGGCGCCCTATCGCATGGCACCTTCAGAGATGTCCGAGTTGAAGAAGCAGTTGAGTGAGCTTCTTGAGTCGGGGTATGTTCGACCGAGCGCCTCGCCTTGGGGCGCACCAGTCCTGTTTGTGCGGAAGAAGGATGGTTCACTACGTTTGTGTATCGACTATCGCGAACTAAACAAGGTGACCATCAAGAACAAGTATCCTTTGCCGAGAATTGATGACTTGTTCGATCAGTTGCAGGTAGCTGCGGTATTCTCGAAAATTGATTTGAAATCGGGATACTATCAGCTCCGGGTGAGAGAGTCCGATGTGCCGAAAATAGCCTTTCGGACGAGGTACGGACATTATGAGTTCGTAGTCATGCCTTTCGGGTTAACTAATGCGCCGGCGGTGTTCATGCAATTGATGAACAAAGTTTTTATCGAGTATTTAGATAAGTGCGTCGTCGTCTTTATTGACGATATTCTTGTTTATTCGAGGAATGAGGAAGAGCATGCCCATCATTTGCGGATAGTGTTGGACATTTTAAGGTCCGAGCAACTCTATGCAAAGTTCTCGAAATGTGAGTTCTGGCTGAAAGAAGTGATGTTTTTAGGTCACGTGATTTGGTAGGGGGTTCGTGTGGATCCGAGAAGATTGAGGCCGTATTGGATTGGGCACCGCCCAAAATGTGAAGGAGGTCCGTAGTTTCTTGGGTTTGGTGGCTACTACCGTAGGTTCGTAGAGGTTTCTCGGCGGCGCCACTTACGCAGCTTGCTCCAGAAATCCGAGAAGTTCGTCTGGAATGATGAGAGGCGGTCGAGTTTTGAAGAACGAAGAAGCGTTTGACTTCAGCCCGATTTTGGCGTTGCCACGTGGCGTGAGGTTTTGCCGTTTATAGCGATGCTTGGTCGGTCTTGGGTGTGTATTAATGCAAAGACGGCAAGATCATTGCCTATGCGTCGAGACAGATTGAGGCCGTATGAGATGAACTACCCTACTCATGATTTGGAGTTAGCGGCAATCGTTTTGCGCTCAAGATTTGGCGTCACTATCTTTTCGGCTCCACATGTCGATTTTACCGATCATAAAAGTCAAATACATATTTACTCAATGAGAGTTGAATATGAGGCAGAGGAGGTGGTTAGAGTTGATTAAGGATTATGACCTCGAAATCCTTTATCATCCGGGCAAGGCGAACGTTGTGGCCGACGCCTTGAGTCGGAAACCGATTGCGTTGCGAACGCTTGAGATCCTTACATCTCGGTCGAGCTTCGGAGGGCTTTGATCGAGTTAGATGTTGAGGTCTTGTTGCCGGGAGCCGTCGGGCAACTTTGTGCTTTAGAGATTTCGTCGTCTTTGATCGATGAAATTAAGTCAAGCATTAGAGGATCCGATGATTACTCAAATCCGAGAGAACGTTCTTAAAGGGAAGTCTCCTGGATTTGTGATTCACGAGGATGGTGTTTTGAGATTCAGTCGGCTTTGTGTGCCGAACGACTTAGAGTTGAGGCGAGTATTCTACGGGAGGCCCATGCTACACCTTATTCCGTTCATCCTGAGTGCAGTAAGATGTACAAGGACACGAGGAGAAATTTACAGTGGAATGACATGAAGGATGAGGTCGCACGGTTTGTAGCGAGATGTTTGACTTGTCAGCAGGTCAAAATCGAGCATCGTAGACCGGTGGGTTATTGTAGTCACTTCCCATTCGGAATGGAAATGGGAAGATATATCGATGGATTTCATTACGAGTTTGCCGAGATCGAGGTCGGGCATGAATATGGTATGGGTGATTGTTGATCGCGACCAAGTCGGCACATTTTACGGGCATCAAGGACACTTGGGGCCGGAGAAGTTAGCTCGTGTGTTTATTGCGCAGATCGTGAGACTTCACGGTACTCAGTCTATTGTTTCGGATCGTGACGGCCGTTTTGTAAAGCACTTCTGGCAGGCGGTGCATAAGGCGTTAGGTACCCGGTTGCGTTTGAGTACCTCTTTTCATCCCCAGACAGATGGACAGTCGGAACGCACTATCCAGACGTTCGAGGATTTATTGTGTGCCTGTGCTCTCGATTGGAGTAGTGACTGGGAGGAACATTTGCCGCTGATCGAATTCACGTATAACAATAGTTGGCACGCGTCGATTCGGATGGCACCGTATGAGGCACTTTACGGGCGGCGATGTCGATCACCGATTTGTTGGAATGAGGCGTCCGATTTGGTCGGGACCGAGCCGGATGTCGTTTTAGAGACGAGGCGGAAGATAGAGTTAATTCGGGAACGGATGTTGACTGCCCAGAGTCGACAGAAGTCGTATGCCGACATCCGTCGTCGACCTTTGGAATTTGAGGTGGGAGACCACGTTTTGCTAAAGGTGTCGCCAACGAAAGGAGTTTTTCGTTTCGGGAAGAAAGGGAAGTTGAGTCCGAGATTTATCGGCCCCTTCGAGATCCTCGAGCGAGTAGGTGGGTTGGCATACCGTTTGGCGTTACCTCCGGCCTTGAGTCATGTTCATAGCGTTTTCCATGTTTCCCGATTGAGGAAATATGTCCGGATCCTAGTCACATCATCGATTATGGAGAGATTGATGTCGCCGAAGATGTTACTTTCGAAGAGCGCCCTTTGAAGATTTTGGAGCATCGTGAGAAACGATTGAGGCATAAGACCATACCTTTGGTCAAGGTGCAGTGGTCGAGACACGGTGTCGAGGAGGCAACTTGGGAAACCGAGGATAGCATGCGTGCTAGGTACCCCGAGTTGTTTGTTCCTTAAGTTTCGGGACGAAACTTATTTTTAGAGGGTAGAATGTAATATCCGCATTTTTCTTTCCCTTGTAATTGTACTTAGGTGTAATTCTCGATTTTAGTGACCCTCGAGTATCCTTCATGTAACTTTTCCGTTATATTTTGATCCGATTCTCGTAATCGTTATGCGGAACCGCCGTTTCGGTTGCCGTGGATTCATTCTATGCTATGATGCGTTTTGAGGTGTTCCGTTTGACGTTTCGTTCATAATCCGGTATTTTGGGTCGTTTATATTACGTATCTAGCGCACGCTAAATTTCTGTATAGCGCACGCTAGAAATCCATTAGTAGCGCACGCTACGTTTAATTAAATAGCGCACGCTAACGATTTAGCCACAGGAGTGGCGGTTTAACTCCCGTGCCTCGGACTATCGGATTAGCGCACGCTATCTTGTCTAGCGACGCTAATGTCGGGAGACTAGCGCACGTTAAGTTGTTGATGGCGCTAGTGTATTTGTCGATCTTGGGCGCTTTACTACCGAATTCAATCGATTCTAGTTAGCGCACGCTACGCTGGTATGGTAGCGCACGCTAACGGGCAGTGAGGTTTGGGCGGTTAGCTCGGACTCGGCTGATGTTCGAGTAGCGCACGCTATTGGTCGATAGCGCGCGCTACCGATAGGTTATTAGCGCACGCTACGCATGCATGGTAGCGCACGCTAACGGCAAAAACCACAGCTTCGGACTCGGACGCTAACGGGAGGTTGGTAACCCTATCCGTTAGCGCACGCTAACCTTGTGGTCTTAGCGTGCGCTAACACTCCCGGCTATATAAACCAGGGAGTTGACCGAGATAATCACGCTTTTCATTTCTCTCCTTCTTCCGCGGCGAGCGACTCCGAGGCGATTTGAGGCGATTTTCTTCTTCCAATCACTTCAGAGATTCTTGTGCTTGAGTTCTTGGTGTAAGACTAACATCATCCACTTGTGTTTCTCATCCTAAATCCAAGGTAATCTCTTAGAACCCTACTTTTGGATAATTTGGGGGTTTGGGATTTTCTTCCGATTCGTTCCGTTTTGTTGGTGGATTCATGATGTATACGATTGATATTGTTAGTATCTTTAGTTTTCCTACGGATTCATGGATATTTTGTGGATTTTTACGGAATCGAGAGGGTTTGGTTGTGATCCGCCCTCGTTGTTATTTTATTCGAATATACATGAATCGTAGGCGGGTTTCCGGGTGTATTCCATTTCCGTAATCGTCTAGAGTTGGTTGTGATTGTGTTATTCGAATCGTTAGGTTCAATCGTCGGTTCCTCACGGCCGTGCTTGATTCTTCCATTCCGCGTCACCGTCTATTAATCGAGGCAAGTATTTTTGGAAACCTTTAAGCTTAACATGAAATGGTGATGTATGTTAATTGTGTGTAACTCACCTCGTGTTGGCCCGACGGGGTCAAGGAGGGAAATCTATCTGCCGCCTGGATTTCACGAGTTTCGTACCGCTAGCCAACTCGTTAGGGTCCTTGCAAGGCCCCGAGTGAGAATGTATCTGCCGCCTGTTCTCACGGCATAGCGTGTGCGTGGTTTTGTTTTTGAAATTGTAGCCAACTCGGTAGGGTCCTGCGAGGCCTCGAGTGAGAATGTATCTTTGCCGCCTGTTCTCAAGGCTAATTGTTTATTTATTTATTTTAGGAAAAGACATGTCTTGTTTTGGTTTTCGAAATGATTTTGGTGCATGTACTATGAAATGTGTAAGCGATTGGTTTGCCTTGAATACTTGTACTAGCGTAATTGCTAACCCCTCTGGGGACCCGTTTTGGGAAATTCGTTTTATGAATTTCAGTCGGAGTTCATCGAGACGATGGGGCGGACCAAGATACGGATGATGGCCGTGCGTGATGATGGTGCACGAGTGATGTTTTAGTATCTTTACCTTTTTGTCTTTTGTGGTTTTGAACTAATAGTTGTACTCGAGTACTTAAGGGGTTCTTGATCGTTTGAATTGTATTGTTGCTTATTATGTCGTGATGGATGATGATGTCATATTGACCGGTTGAACCGGGTGTATTGTTCTGTTGTGCGTCTTTATGACATGGTGTTATTTTCTCGTTTTTGTGAGTCATTGTGTATGATGCTGTTCAGCCTGGTGGGTCCCATATAGGGATTCACGGCGCTGTAATATACCTCGGATATCCTGGGGGTGTTACAGTATGTTAGCTGCATAAAATCACAGCTGAGGTTACTCAACTGATAGATTCAGGAGAAGAATTTAGACAGTCTATTCACACCCCCTTCTAGACTGTCCTCTGAGTATCTGTGACCTACAGCAACCTAAGTGTGTATCAGTACCCTATTGTTTTGTTTATCTTTGATATACGTGTTATTCCTGAATAATGATGTGATATGATTATTCAGGTGAGGTTTGTTAGCTTCATAAAATCACAGCTGAGGTTACTCAACTGATATATTCAGGAAAAGATTTTAGACAGTCTATTCACTCCCCCTCTCTAGACTGTCCTTCGAGTAACTGTGACCAACAGTACTTTATTCGGGAAGCGCGTATCACTCAGCTGTTTATCCAACCAGGTATTGCCCTGACAAGGGCTTTAGGGTATGTTATACGGGTAGTGTGTATAAGTACCCTATTGTTTTTTTATCTTTGATACACATGTTATTCCTAAATAATGAAGTGATATGATTATTCAGGTGAGGTTTGTTAGCTGCATAAAAGCACAACTAAGGTTACTCAACTGATATATTCAAGAATAGATTTTAGACAGTCTATTCACCCCCCTTTAGACTGTCCTCTGAGTATCTGTGACCTACAGTACTTTATTCAGGAAGCGCATATCACTCGGCGGGTTACCCAACTAGTTATTGCCGTGATAAGGGTCTTTGGGGTATGTTAGCTGCATAAAATCACAGATGAGGTTACTCAACTGATATATTCAGGAGAAGATTTTAGACAGTCTATTCACACCCCCTCCAGACTGTCCTCTGAGTATCTGTGACCTATAGTAACCTAAGCGTGTATCAGTACCCTATTGTTTTGTTTATATTTGATATACGGGTTATTCCAGAATAATGACGTGATATGATTATTTAGGTGAGGTTTGATAGCTTCATAAAATCACAGTTGCAGGTATTCAACTGATATATTCCAGAAAATATTTTAGACAATCTCTTCACCCTGTAGCCTCTAGAATATCCTCTGAGTATCTGTTATCTGTGACCTACAGTACTTTATTCGGGAGTCGCGTATCACTCGGCGGGTTATCCAACCAGGTATTTCCCTGACAAGGGCTTTGGGGTATGTTATTCGGGTAGTGTGTATCAGTACCCTATTGTATTGTTTAGCTTTCATATACGTGTTATTCCTGAATAATGACGTGACATGATTATTTAGGCGAGGTTTGTTAGCTGCATAAAATTGCAACTGAGGTAACTCAACTGATATATTCAAGAAAATATTTTAGACAGTCTATTCACCCCTCTATAGACTGCCCTCAGAGTATCTGTGACCTACAGTAACCTAAGTGTAAATCAGTACCTTATTGTTTTATTTATCGTTGATATACGTGTTATTCCTGAATAATGACGTGATATGATTATTCAGGTGAGGTCTGTTCGCTGCATAAAATCACAGTTGAGGTTACTCAACTAATATATTCATGAAAATATTTTAGACAATCTATTCACCCCCCTTTAGACTGTCCTCTGAGTATTTGTAACCTACAGTAACCTGAGTGTATGTAAGTACCCTATTGTTTTATTTATCTTTGATATACATGTTATTCCTGAATAATGACGTGATATGATTATTAAGGTGAGGTTTGTTAGCTGCATAAAATCACAAATGAGGTTACTCAGCTGACATATTCAGGAAAAAATTTTAGACACTATATTCACCCTCCTAGACTGTCCTTTAAGTATCTGTGACCTACAGTACTTTATTCGGAAAGTTCGTATCACTCGGCAGGTTATCCAACCAGGTATCATCTTAACAAGGGCTTTGGTGTATGTTATTAGGGTAGTGTGTATCAGTACCCTATTGTTTTGTTTATCTTTGATGATATACGTGGTATTCTTGAATAATGACGTGATATGATTATTCAAGTGAGGTTTGTTAGCTACATAAAATCACAACTGAGGTTACTCAATTGATATATTCAAGAAAAGATTTTAGACAGTCTATTCACCCACCTCTAGACTGTCATCTGAGTATCTGTGACCTACAGTAACCTAAGTGTGTATTAGTAACCTATTATTTTATTTATCTTTGATATACGTGTTATTCCTAAATAATGACGTGATATGATTAGTCAGGTGAGGTTTGTTAGCTGCATAAAATCACGGTTGAGGTTACTCAACTGATATATTCATGAAATGATTTTAGACAGTCTATTCACCCCCCTCTAGACTGTCCTCTGAGTATTTGTGACCTACAGTAACCTAAGTGTGTGTTAGTACCCCATTGTTTTGTTTATCTTTGATATACGTGTTATTCCTAAATAATGACTTGATATGATTATTCAGGTGAGGTTTGTTAGTTTCATAAAATCAAAATTGAGGTTAGTCAACTAATATATTTAGGAAAAGATTTTAGACAGTCTATTCACCCCCTAGATTGTCCTCTGGGTATATTTAACCTACAATTACCGAAGTGTGTATCAGTACCCTATTGTTTTCTTTATCTTTGATACACATGTTATTCGTGAATAATGAAGTGATATGATTATTCAGGTGAGGTTTGTTAGCTGGATAAAAGCACAACTAAGGTTACTCAACTGATACATTCAAGAATAGATTTTAGACAGTCTATTCACCCCCCTTTAGACTGTCCTCTGAGTATCTGTGACCTACAGTACATTATTCGGGAAGCACATATCACTCGGCGGGTTACCCAACTAGTTATTTGTAATACCCGGTTGTAATTCAGTAATTATCGTTCAGTAATTGTCACTCAATAATTTTTACTCATTATTAATCGTTCATCATTCTTATTCAATCATCATATTCACCCTTCATAGTATTTGTATCATGTATCAGTTGTTATTCGTCATTCTACCTGGTTAGATAATCGGACTGAACATCTTATCATTTTCACCTTTGGAGCTGGCTTTGTGTATTAGTAGCGCACGCTACACATTCTTCATTAGTGCGCGCTAATTTGGTATGGATAGCGCACGCCACTTCCCGTCATTAGCGCACGCTAGCGCATTTCAGGCAGACAGTCCAGTGGGTACTGGACTGCAGATAAGTTGTGGTAGCGCACGCTACGAGTGTTACGTAGCGCGCGCTAGTGAGTTGGATAGTGCACGCTATGCAGTCAGTGTAGCGCGCGCTAAGACCGGTCAGGCAGAGTCCAGTGGGTACTGGACTGATTTCGGATTAATTCCTAACGCTCGCTATGAGTGGATTTAGCGTACGCTAATGGGGCAGTAGCGCACACTAATTATTGGATGTAGCGCGCGCTATCATGATCACATCGGAGAACAGGAGGTTCTGGACTTCAGTACTGGACAACAGATATTTAGCTAGCGCAAGCTAACAATTGGAGTTAACGCACGCTATTGGGATGGAGTTAGCGCACGCTTCAAAGTTGTAGCGTATGCTAACGAGTCATCCAGAGTTCACTGGAATGTACGTATAACTCGTTAGCGCACACTAAATAACAGGTCATAGCGTGCGCTAATCTGGAGCAGTATAAATTAGACAGTTAGCCTCAGTTTCGTCATTTTCTCACTCCTCTTTGTTTTTGAGCGACTTCGGGCGATTTCGGGCGACTTGGAGTGTTCTCTTTGAGCTACTATCACCTATCATCATCTTCAAGTCTTTTAGTTGGATTAATCATCACTTCATCATCTCCAATACATCAAATCAAAGGTAATGATTTCATGAATCTAGAATTTCGGATATTTGGGGTTTTCCTTCAGATTTCTTCATATGAACTTAGATTGTTGTTGGAATATGTTAGATATGGATTATCTACCTTGGATAAATGTTTTCCCATGGATTTTTCAGTGTATATTTCGGATTTCACGAATTTTTGAGGTTTGATTCAAGAATACCTTGGGGTTAACTTTGATATTTTTGGGGGGTTTCGATTAGATGTTGTCGTTAACTCGAATTGTGGATTCCTATGGGATTATTGATATCATTGAAGTGTTTTGATGGTTCGAAATACTCATTTTGGTATTGGTTTCGATATATTTGGGATTGAATATTTTCGAAGTTGTGTGGTTTGCTACGTATTCGTTAGAATGCCCCTGTGAGTTTGATCATCGTTGTATCGACTTTTGAGTTAGTCTTGTATCATTGCATGATACGTGTATTGAACGGTTGTTGGTAATTATTGTTATTCAAGGTTGTTCGAGCTACCGATATCTCAATTAGGACGTTGTTAGTGGAAGGACATTGTCATCGGTATTGTGTAAGTTAATTCTTACTCGGTTAAAAGGATATTCATTCCTTTTGTTGTTGTTCATTCATAATCATGACTCATTCATCATTGAATTAACCGTATTGAGACTTGTAATTGTCGAATAGTCACTTCATTCACGAGGAACGACGGTTCCAATCATTTCATTGAACTATCAATCACTTCACTAATATTTTCATCTCGGTGAGTCATTCTTGATTTTGTCGAATTATTATTTTGTTGGTATTTCATTATGGTCATTCTCGTTCATATGACCTTATGGGTTCATATTGCGTGGTCGGGTGCGGATGTGTGGAATTTTTAGTCGAGCACGCGATGGTCATGTATTGGATCGATACATTGGACTGTGCACACGGTAACGATTACCTCCGTGAGACTAATTAGGTACAGGGACGGGTATGTCCGGTCATCCGTCTTGTACACATGCACAGAACATTACGGACGTACTATGATGCTCCTCTTCAGCGTACTTCATAACTAAGGATATTTCATAACTAAAGATATATCATGATTGTGTATTTTCAACCCTTGAGGATTGTTGTTCTGTGTAACTGACCCCGTTGGGGGATTTTGTTTTCAGGTCACGACAAGGCAAAGGCATGGGAAGAGCATGTTGACGGCCATGATTACCAGTGATACTAGTAGGGGGCCCCAGTCAGTCCGGTTTCTTTCAGTCATCCTTGTTTTTTTTCTTCATATGTATTCCGCTGCAAAATTCCGTTTGAGATGTTATTTATTCAGGGTGGTGTATTTTATCTTCATATAAAATATACTAGTATTCTGTATTGTCCTGGTGTATTGTACTTAAGCTCCTCATCGGAGTATTTGGTAATATAATGTGGTTTGGTACTACAATTATATTATTTAATTCTTCAGTTTTCATTCGCCTGGTGGGTCCCAGTCGGGGGTCCACGGCACTGTAATATCCGCCTAGTTTGGGGTGTTACAGCGTTGGTATCAGAGAGTGGTTTTGAAGACTACCTTCCGAGTCATGTCTCATTTGAAATCATCGTCATCGGACTAGTATCATTGGACTTTCGCGTCACGTGTGACCTGTGCAAATGCCGAGCCAATCAGACCAAGAACTGTAAGTTTTCTAACGCTATGGTATAATTTCTGGCAATAATCATTCATTCATAATTCATCAGTTAACAATCCTCAATCATCATTTTCATTTTGACCAGGACGGTCATGTTAACTCATTAATCACTCAATTCATTTCATTACTCAATTGTTGATCTGGAAGATCATATCATTACTCTTGTTAACTTGTTCAAGATAATCATTTCAAGAATTTCACCAGATAATCATGTCGCCTCAGTTAATCATTCATGTAATCGCTGTGTTAGAGCGTGTATGCTCATTTTCATCATCTCATGACATAATCATAACGTGATATTCATGCGGGAAATATAATTATCATGTGACTTTCCTACATCAGTATGGAGAGAGCAGGCAGAGGATGCGGAGGACGAGGCCGTGGTGCGGGCCGAATTCCTAGAGCTCATGTGAATACACGTGTGAACGCGAGGAATAATGCTAATTCATCGAGCAGCGACACTGCCACTCATTCACCTGGACGTGATCATTCACTATCGGGGAGTCGTACCCGGGACACAGCTCAGTCAGAAGGTGTTCGGGTTGACCCACTCGCTTTTAGGCAGGGCATGATGGCCCAAATGACTCAGATGGCACAGCTGATGGAGACGATGCATAACTCAGCTAATCAAAATCAACAGGCTCCTCCGCTGCCACCTCAGAAGCAAGATAGGAGTGTGGGTAGTATCATCGGCGACATCTCTCGCGAAAAGCCACCTACTTTTGAGGGCTCATCTGAGCCGGCGGATATTGTTCATTGGCTCGAGCATTTCGAGAAGTTATTTGCTATGGTAGAGTGTCCCGAAGGACACAAGGTTTCAGTTGCGGCTTACTATCTGGGTAAGGGCACTCATTATTGGTGGTTGTCGTTGAAGCCCACCGACGGATCATGTACTTGGGAACAATTCAAGACTCTCATGATGGAGAGATATTATCCAGCCCACTCAGAGAGGCCAAACTATCAGAATTGCTCACTCCCGACCCCTCAGCAGACGAGGATGTTCTCGCCATTGCCGAGAAATTTCAGGAACTCCTTCCGTTCACCTCATCTATCATTCACTCCGAGGCGGATAAAATCAAGTATTTCAGCAAGAGGCTGAAACCCCGGATGAGACTACAGATGCTTAATCATCATTGCACCACGTTGGCCGAATTCATTGAGAAAGCTCTTACCAATGACCTTACTGCTAAGGAGATTGCTAAGCAGCAACCTTCATCTGCTAGCAAGAAATCCAAGAATCGTAATCAGTCCGAAGGCGGTCAGACAACCTTCAAGAAACCTCGTGCGGGCTCTACTTTTTCTGAGCGACCTCCTATGACGCCTAAACCCGCGGAATCTCAGTCACGAGCGGCCAGTTCGGCCATCACCTGTTTTAACTGTGGGCATCTTGGTCATGTCAGCACCAAGTGTCCGAGACAAACTGTCACGTGTCATAACTGTGGGATTGCTGGGCATAAGGCCCGTTTTTGCCGTAGGGACTCCAAACCTACTTCGGCATCATCTCAGGCCCCGAAATAGTCAGCTGTTCAGAATCAGGCCACTCAGTCTGCGTCGTTCAAGACAACAGGAGCGAATAAAGCTGGAGTCTTTAGCCATCAGATGGGAGCGTACGGTGCCGGGACTAGCAAGCCCCGGATTTATGAGATGAAGAAGACCGACAATTCGGAGGCCCGAATGATCTCAGGTACACTCTATATTCTATCTCAACCTGTGTGTACCCTTTTTGATACTGGTGCATCTCATTCATTCAATTCAGAGTCATGTTTGAGTAGGCTACGTCTGTGTAGTGCTACTAGTTGTGAGCCGTACGTCATTGGTCTACCTGATGGTAGACGAATTATCGGGAATCGTGAGATTCAGAACTGTCCGATTCAGCTTCATGGCCGTGTATGGCTAGCAGATCTTATTGTGGTAGATTTGCCAAGAGACGACGTCATCTTGGGTATTGATTGGATGGATCGTCACGACGCCATCATTAGTGCCCGCAAGCGTATGGTCACTATCATTTCAGACGATGGGGTTGAATGTGTTTTTCAGGGAAGTAATCCCGGTTGTTCTGGTAAATTCATTAACTTGATAAAAGCAGTGAGATTACCCAATCAGGGGTGTGTCAGTTATTGGTGCTATATGACCAAGACCGAGAAACCATCAGTAATGTTGACGGATATTCCGGTCGTGAGAGAATATGCCGATGTATTTCCAGACGAGTTACCTGGTTTGCCTCCACAGAGAGATGTGGAATTCACGATTGAGTTGGAGCCTGGTACGTCCCCGATATCAAAGGCACCGTACCGGATGGCCCCGACCGAAATGCAGGAATTAAATAATCAACTTGAGGAGTTGTTCGAGAAGGGTTATATCCGACCGAGTGCGTCCCCATGGGTAGCACCAGTGTTGTTCGTCAAGAAGAATGATGGTTCGTTCCGTTTGTGTATTGATTACCGGGTATTGAACCGGGTGACGATCAAGAATAAGTATCCTCTACCCCGTATTGATGATCTCTTAGATCAACTTCAGGGAGCTTCAATATTTTCCAAGATCGACTTAAGATCTGGATATCATCAATTGCGAATTCGGGAGTCGGATATCGCAAGGACAACGTTTCGTACACGCTATGGTCATTATGAGTTCGTGGTAATGCCGTTTGGGTTAACTAATGCACCTGCGGTATTCATGGAGTTAATAAATTGGGTTTTCATCGACTTTTTGGATCAGTTTGTTGTTGTCTTCATTGATGACGTTTTGATTTATTCTCGTGACCGAGAGGAGCACGAGGTTCACCTTCATCAGGTTCTCGACGTGTTGAGACGAGAGCAACTTTATGGAAATCTTCCAAATATGAGTTCTGGATGTCCGAAGTGACTTCTCGGGCATGTAATTTCATCATATGAAGTGCATGTTGATCCTCAGAAGACGGAGGCTATCCAAGATTGGTTACCTCTGAAGAATGTTAAGGAAATCCGAAGCTTTCTCGGATTAGCCGGTTATTATCGGCGGTTTGTGGAAGGATTTTCTAAAATCGCTCAACCAATGACGAACCTTTTGCGAAAGGATAAGAAGTACACATGGTCCGACGCGTGTCAGCGGAGTTTTGAGGGACTCAAGAGCCGGTTAATTTTAGCACCTGTACTTTCCTTGCCGCAAGGGACGGAAGGATTTGTGGTTTATAGTGATGCGTCCGGACAGGGTCTCGGATGTGTACTTGATAAGTGTCAGTTTTGTACACTTATCCATGGTTTGTATCGATAAAATTCACCCATAATTGAGCTAGTCTACTCGTTTTTTGCTTTTAATTTATTAGTTTTAATAATTTTATTTTTATCGGATGATGATCGGATTAAATAACTGAATTACTCAATAAACAACATGTTTAATAAATATTCTCTTTATTGAATTTTGATATATTCATGTTGTAGGGCTTTCCGAGACGAATTCGGCAGTCTTTCCGGATTCAAAATCAGAGTTATATATCAAAAGTTATCATCCGAAGAAGATCTGGGGCAAAAACGCAAAGTCTGAGAAATTCTGGGCTGAAAACGTAACTATCAAAGCTTCAAATGAGCAAATTTACGAAGCCACATTACGGCCATAACATTCAGGAGTTACGTCCGTAAGTCACCCTAGTTACGGTCGTAACTCCTGAATGTTACGGCCGTAACTCTTGACAGATTGTTATGATTTGTCTAATTTTTTATACTTTTTGTCTATTATTGAGGGGATTGCTTGCATTGATCCGATCTAATGTAATAATGCTGGAGTTTTGGAGCTATTAGATGACTTTAGGTGTATAAATAGACCCCTTAGATCCTTCATCATTCATCATTCATCTTATAATTTTCCATTTTTTGTGAACTTTTCTTTTTGTGTGAAGAACACACTTGTGTTCTTGAGTGATCTTTGTAAGTGTGGTATAACATATATTGTCCAGAGAGTTTATTGTTTCTATCTCCTTTATCTACTAAGGGAGTTATGATCAATTCTTTCTCTTGATTCAACTAATAATGACCACACAAGCTTGTAATATGTGTAATAAACCCTTCATGGGATAAGTAATCTTTAGTTGGGATTATAAACAAGGTTAGTCATGTTATTTCTGTTTGTATAAAGATCTATTGTGAATTACTTATTATTGTGTGTGATTTTCATTGTTTTAACAATCATTATTTATTTGGCCAATAAATGACGATATTTATGGTCTTCATATGTTCCGAAAGAAAATATGTTTGATTAGATCAAATGATCTTCACTCTAAGTTGTTCTAGGGGATAGAAATATACCTCTAGTCCTTAGATGATTCTTTGAGTTATTTTCATAAATCCTAATGCTATGTATTGAAGCCAATCAACATAGAAATATAGTGGATTGATTCAATATGTAAGGGGCGTTTTATAGTTCGAAAGAGAAACCGTCTTTTTAAGGAAAATCGAATCTACACAACATAATAAGTAAATTCATTTTATGATCTCCTATACATCTTTTATAACTAATGACGAACTAAGTTTGTAATCCCAACTATTTCATTTTATCGTTAATCAATCTATTATTATTGCTATCTTTTTATTTCCTTATAATATTAGAACTATTATTGCATTTTCTTTGCAAATATTAAACCAAACTTTTTAATTGTGTGTTTCACTTATCATAGTATCTATAAAAATAGACTAATAGTGTATAATTCAAATTATAACCAAACTTCATTATGGGATTGATAAACCGGACTCAAAAAGTCCACTTTACTACTTGATACGATATCGTACACTTGCGTTAGTTACACTAAAAACGTGTCAAGTTTTTGGCGCCGTTGCCGGGGAGGTATAAGTTATATTTGAAATCTTACATTGTAAACTATTTTTATAGGTACAACTTTCTCGACATTGTAACTCAGTACTCAATTGTGTTTGTCCGGTCAAGTGGCGGATAACGGTACTCCGTGACTATTAAAGTCGGATTTTTCAGTTTCCCACAACAACTGATATTTGAAGATATTTTCTTCAATTATTTTCATTGTCTTTTTATTTTATTTTTTTTTAATCATGGAAGAAACGTTGTATAAAATTGAAAAAAGATTTCCCTTTCTAAGCAAAAATGCAATTTTAAAAATTTACAAGGCAAGGCTTGAAAGGATGAGGTTGCTTATGAATAAAAGCATACCTTTGGCATCAGATTCATAATTGAAGCCAAAGTAAGAATAGAGGGTGAATTCACAGAAACACCGACTAGATTTTTACCAGGGCTTGGAAAAAGTTCATATGCAAAGAAACGACGAGCAAAGATGATAGCCGTTTGTTATAAATGTGCTAGATGGAACTGTAATTTAAAATGTCGATCTTTAGGAATTCCATCTACAAACAGAGAAGATAAAATTCAATTCATTAAGGATGGTCTGAATAAGGAGAATTTAGATGATATCGAAATTTCTCTTGACACGCATCCTAGTGGACTCGTACATTACGGAATTCGATGTTTGTGGAATAAATTCCAACCAGAATATGAACAACGTCTTGGGAATCTGACGTTAAAAGACCATGTTTGCCAATTTGTAAGAAAATTGGATGGGAAGCTTCTCCCCGACTCATAGAAGGCGTTTAGGCCGTTTCTGAACGTAAAATCAGAGGAAGATGTGAGCCACAATCAGAACTACTGTACATACGCGTACGTATCTTTTATTTTTGTCGTGTGGTGAGATTTTCTGAATAAAAAATGTGATACGCGATAAATGCTTTCATTATACTATTGAGTAGTTGAAGCACAATCAAACGCAATCACAAACCTGTTAAACAATTTTTTCCTTGTTTTTCTTCTATAAATAAACTTTCTACTGGTTTCTTTCATTCATCCCTCAAACTTGCACTTTTCTCTGTTTCTCTCTAAAACAAAAATTTTTCTTTTCAAAAATGGAGTCATCATCTTCAACAAAAAAATTTAGCACAGTCTGTATTTTTGGTGGAGCTAGTTATGGAAAAGAGGCATGCTTTGCTGAAGCAGCCCACAACTTGGGTCGTACCTTAGGAGAAAAATGCATTCATGTAGTTTACGGAGGAGGAAGTCTAGGATTAATGGGACGAGCTGCTGCTTCTGCCTATATGGAAGGAGTAAGAGTGTTGGGAATAATCCCAAAACCTCTGGCTGAAAGTAAAATCACCGGGTCAACTATTGGAGATGAGTTTAGATCTGTGAATATGCAAGATCGCATAACTCACATGATAAATAATTCTGGCACCTTTATCACCCTTCCCGGTGGTTTTGGCACCCTTGAGGAACTTTTTCATGTGGTTACCAGAGCCCAGCTAAATGTTCATCAAAAACCAATAGGTGTGCTTAATGTCAATGGTTTCTTTGATGGTTTACTGTCTTTCATCGACTACTCTGCTGAAAAGGGCTTTATTTCTGAGCGTGCAAAACGAATCATAGTCGTTGCAACAACACCATAAGAACTAATCAAAAAACTCAATGAATTTGTTCCTCAACCAGATGCAGCTCTAGCTAAATTGTCTAGGTAGAAGATTTTACCGTGAGAAAACGAAAAGTGGATTCATTCCTCTCCCTTTGATAACCCATGTCGGACCTCTTGTATTTTTACTTTCTGTCGTGTGTAATAATCGTGCTAAATGATGGCAGCTTAAGGAGTTTCTTCTTGATCTCTTGACGCACATCTATTCACGATTTATGTATTGCTGTAATTTTTATTTCGTGTTTTGCTTTTATAAAAACTTTGATGGCAGCGTAAGGCGACTCTTCGGACTTTCTTGATGCGCATCTTAAAAATTGTGTTATACTTACGAGTATATTTTATTTTCTTTTGTTGTGTGCCTCGTATATTTATTCTCTTGCAGATTCTAAAAGGCGTTAGCTCAGACATCAATTTTCTTAACAGGGAGTATTCTGTTTTTCTGCATTGATTTTTATTTTAATTTATTTTTTATTTTTACAAAAATGAGGACAGTTTTATTTTCAAGTTTGGGGGTGGTTTGTTTTATTATTTTGGTGTGTTGTAATTTTGGTGTGTTTTGATTGATTTGGATATTTGCCTTAATTTATATATATATATATATATATATATATATATATATATAAATATATATATATTATTTTGATTTATGAGATTTCTAGATCTGGCCAAAACACCAATAAATTAGCTATAAATCGTTTTAACCGGTAAAAACAATTTTTGTATATTCCAAAATTTTTGAGCCTTAATCTCTCTTTCCGAGCCTTGTAATTATCATATAAAATTGAGTCATTCGTTACCTTGAGAAAAGAAGAATCAATCGGTTGATGAAAAATAGAACTGAAATTTACTTAATTTGTGGAGTTTTTGATTTTTCATGCTTAAACTAAGAAATGATTTTCTGCAAAAATTCCATTCCCTAAAAAAAAAAAAAGGAGTCATGAGTGAAAAGAGCTACACGTTAGCAAATAACGGTGTAAAAGCTATCATCTAAAAAAAATGACGAAAAGGAGAAGTGTTGAGCAGCAACAGCTGCCTAATTTTGGAAGTCTTATATTTTGCGAAAAATAAAGGACTAACCATTGTTGGTGCGTAGCTGGCGTCTC
The DNA here is from genome assembly GCA_033398695.1 of Orobanche coerulescens. NCBI lineage: Eukaryota > Viridiplantae > Streptophyta > Magnoliopsida > Lamiales > Orobanchaceae > Orobanche > Orobanche coerulescens. Next base: position 91,287,378 of record CM065807.1, read on the forward strand.
AGAAAAATTGGTGAAAAGAGCTACACATTAGCAAATAACGGTGTGAAAGCTATCACCTTTTTACGAAAAAAAAATAATGAGATAGAAATTGTGTTAGTGAAAAGAGCTACACGATAGCAAATAACGGTGTGAAAGCTATCACTAAAAGGGATGTAGTTTATGAACAGATTTGAATTAATTAGCAGCTGAATTTCAATACACTCAATTTTGTGAAAATCACAATATTTGATGACGCCAATAAAATTCTTCTTCATATTGAGTCGGAAAATAAACGAGTGATCGAGAGCAACCATTAAAGGGAGTCGTGTGTATCACGAGTGGGAAAGTAATAATCAGCCTTTTGGGGGGAAAACCTTGCAGTTTGGAATTATAAAATAAAAACCGTGTTTTAACTTCTAAATCATTTGTAGATTTATTTTGAATCTTGATTCATTTATATCTACTGTATAAGCTGGTTGTTGTGTATTAATGGCATTTTGATCTCCTTTTCTCTTTTTATATATTAATTTATGTGTGTATTAATTTTTCTTATTTTTATTTTTGGAGCATGAATAATAAAGAGTCTTGCTCGGGACTAGCAAGAATTCAAGTTTGGGGGTGTGATAAGTGTCAGTTTTGTACACTTATCCATGGTTTGTATCGATAAAATTCACCCATAATTGAGCTAGTCTACTCGTTTTTTGCTTTTAATTTATTAGTTTTAATAATTTTATTTTTATCGGATGATGATCGGATTAAATAACTGAATTACTCAAGAAACAACATGTTTAATAAATATTCTCTTTATTGAATTTTGATATATTCATGTTGTAGGGCTTTCCGAGACGAATTCGGCAGTCTTTCCGGATTCAAAATCAGAGTTATATATCAAAAGTTATCATCCAAAGAAGATATGGGGCAAAAACGCAAAGTCTGAGAAATTCTGGGCTGAAAACGTAACTATCAAAGCTTCAAATGAGCAAATTTACGAAGCCACGTTACGGCCGTAACATTCAGGAGTTACATCCGTAAGTCACCCTAGTTACGGCCGTAACTCCTGAATGTTACGGCCGTAACTCTTGACAGATTGTTATGATTTGTCTAATTTTTTATACTTTTTGTGTATTATTGAGGGGATGGCTGGCATTGATCCGATCTAATGTAATAATGCTGGAGTTTTGGAGCTATTAGATGACTTTAGGTGTATAAATAGACCCCTTAGATCCTTCATCATTCATCTTATAATTTTCCATTTTTTGTAAACTTTTCTTTTTGTGTGAAGAACACACTTGTGTTCTTGAGTGATCTTTGTAAGTGTGGTATAACATATGTTGTTCAAATAGTTTATTGTTTCTATCTCCTTTATCTACTAAGGGAGTTAGGATCAATTCTTTCTCTTGATTAAACTAATAAGGACCACACAAGCTTGTAATATGTGTAATAAACCCTTCATGGGCTAAGTAATCTTTAGTTGGGATTATAAACAAGGTTAGTCATGTTATTTATGTTTGTATAAAGATCTATTGTGAATTACTTATTATTGTGTGTGATTTTCATTGTTTTAACAATCTTTATTTATTTGGCCAATAAATGACGATATTTATGGTCTTCATATGTTTCGAAAGAAAATATGTTTGATTAGATCAAATGATCTTCACTCTAAGTTGTTCTAGGGGATAGAAATATACCTCTAGTCCTTAGATGATTCTTTGAGTTATTTTCATAAATCCTAATGCTATGTATTGAAGCCAATCAACATAGAAATATAGTGGATTGATTCAATATGTAAGGGGCGTTTTATAGTTCGAAGAGAAACCGTCTTTTTAAGGAAAATCGAATCTACACAACATAATAAGTAAATTCATTTTATGATCTCCTATACATCTTTTATAACTAATGACGAACTAAGTTTGTAATCCCAACTATTTCATTTTATCGTTAATCAATCTATTATTATTGCTATCTTTTTATTTCCTTATAATATTAGAACTATTATTGCATTTTCTTTGCAAATATTAAACCAAACTTTTTAATTGTGTGTTTCACTTATCATAGTATCTATAAAAATAGACTAATAGTGTATAATTCAAATTATAACCAAACTTCCTTGTGGGATCGATAAACCGGGCTCAAAAAGTCCACTTTACTACTTGATACGATATCGTGCACTTGCGATAGTTACACTAAGAACGTGTCAAGTTTTTGGCGCCGTTGCCGGGGAGGTATAAGTTATATTTGAAATCTTACATTGTAAACTATTTTTATAGGTACAACTTTCTCGACATTGTAACTTAGTACTCAATTGTGTTTGTCCGGTCAAGTGGCGGATAACGGTACTCCGTGACTATTAAAGTCGGATTTTTCAGTTTCCTACAACAACTGATATTTGTAGATATTTTCTTCAATTATTTTCATTGTCTTTTTATTTTATTTTTTTTTAATCATGGAAGAAACGTTGTATAAAATTGAAAAAAGATTTCCCTTTCTAAGCAAAAATGCAATTTTAAAAATTTACAAGGCAAGACTTGAAAGGATGAGGTTGGTTATGAATAAAAGCATACCTTTTGACATCAGATTCATAATTGAAGCCAAAGTAAAAATATAGAGTGAATTCACAGAAACACCGACTAGATTTTTACCAGGGCTTGGAAAAAGTTCATATGCAAAGAAACGACGAGCAAAGATGATAGCCGTTTGTTATAAATGTGCTAGATGGAACTGTAATTTAAAATGTCGATCTTTAGGAATTCCATCTACAAACAGAGAAGATAAAATTCAATTCATTAAGGATGGTCTGAATAAGGAGAATTTAGATGATATCGAAATTTCTCTTGACACGCATCCTAGTGGACTCGTACATTACTGAATTCGATGTTTGTGGAATAAATTCCAACCAGAATATGAACAACGTCTTGGGAATCTGACGTTAAAAGACCCTGTTTGCCAATTTGTAAGAAAATTGGATGGGAAGCTTCTCCCCGACTCATAGAAGGCGTTTAGACCGTTTCTGAACGTAAAATCAGAGGAAGATGTGAGCCACAATCACAATAACTGTACATACGCGTATGTATCTTTTATTTTTGTCGTGTGGTGAGATTTTCTGAATAAAAAATGTGATACGCGATAAATGCTTTCATTATTCTATTGAGTAGTTGAAGCACAATCAAAAGCAATCACAAACTTGTTAAACAATTTTTTCCTTCTTTTTCTTCTATAAATAAACTTTCTACTGGTTTCTTTCATTCATCCCTCAAACTTGCACTTTTCTCCGTTTCTCTCTAAAAAAAAAAATTTTCTTTTCAAAAATGGAGTCATCATCTTCAACAAAAAAATTTAGCACAGTCTGTATTTTTGGTGGAGCTAGTTATGGAAAAGAGGCATGCTTTGCTGAAGCAGCCCACAACTTGGGTCGTACCTTAGGAGAAAAATGCATTCATGTAGTTTACGGAGGAGGAAGTCTAGGATTAATGGGACGAGCTGCTGCTTCTACCTATATGGAAGGAGTAAGAGTGTTGGGAATAATCCCAAACCCTCTGGCTGAAAGTAAAATCACCGGGTCAAATATTGGAGATGAGTTTAGATCTGTGAATATGCAAGATCGCATAACTCACATGATAAATAATTCTGGCGCCTTTATCACCCTTCCCGGTGGTTTTGGCACCCTTGAGGAACTTTTTCATGTGGTTACCAGAGCCCAGCTAAATGTTCATCAAAAACCAATAGGTGTGCTTAATGTCAATGGTTTCTTTGATGGTTTACTGTCTTTCATCGACTACTCTGCTGAAAAGAGCTTTATTTCCGAGCATGCAAAACGAATCATAGTCGTTGCAACAACACCATAAAAACTAATCAAAAAACTCAATGAATTTGTTCCTCAACCAGATCCAGCTCTAGCTAAAATTGTCTGGGTAGAAGATTTTACCGTGAGAAAACGAAAAGTGGATTCATTCCTCTCCCTTTGATAACCCATGTCGGACCTCTTGTATTTTTACTTTCTGTCGTGTGTAATAATCGTGCTAAATGATGGCAGCTTAAGGAGTTTCTTCTTGATCTCTTGACGCACATCTATTCGCAATTTATGTATTGCTGTAATTTTTATTTCGTGTTTTTCTTTTATAAAAACTTTGATGGCAGCGTAAGGCGACTCTTCGGACTTTCTTGATGCGCATCTTAAAAATTGTGTTATACTTACGAGTATATTTTATTTTCTTTTGTTGTGTGCCTTGTATGTTTATTCTCTTGCAGATTCTAAAAGGCGTTAGCTCAGACATCAATTTTCTTAACAGGGAGTATTCTGTTTTTCTGCATTGATTTTTATTTTATTTTATTTTTTATTTTTTAAAAACTGAGGACAGTTTTATTTTCAAGTTTGGGGGTGGTTTGTTTTATTATTTTGGTGTGTTGTAATTTTGGTGTGTTTTGATTGATTTGGATATTTGCCTTAATTTATATATATATATATATATATTATTTTGATTTATGAGATTTCTAGATCTGGCCAAAACACCAATAAATGAGCTATAAATCGTTTTAACCGGTAAAATTTTTTTTTGTATATTCCAAAATTTTTGAGCCTTAATCTCTCTTTCCGAGCCTTGTAATTATCATATAAAATCGAGTCATTCGTTACCTTGAGAAAATAAGAATCAATCGGTTGATGAAAAATAGAACTGAAATTTACTTAATTTGTGGGGTTTTTGATTTTTCATGCTTAAACTAAGAAATGATTTTCTGCAAAAATTCTATTCCCTAAAAAAAAAAGGAGTCATTAGTGAAAAGAGCTACACGTTAGCAAATAACGGTGTGAAAGCTATCACCTAAAAAAATGACGAAAAGGAGAAGTGTTGAGCAGCAACAGCTGCGTGATTTTGGAAGTCTTAAATTTTGCGAAAAATAAAGGACTAACCATTGTTGGTGCGTAGCTGCCGTCTCAGAAAAATTGGTGAAAAGAGCTACACGTTAGCAAATAACGGTGTGAAAGTTATTACCTTTTTACGAAAAAAAATAATGAGATAGAAATTGTGTTAGTGAAAAGAGCTACACGTTAGCAAATAACGGTATGAAAGCTATCACTAAAAGGGATGTAGTTTATGAGCAGATTTGAATTAATTAGCAGCTGAATTTCAATACACTCAATTTTGTGAAAATCACAATATTTGATGACGCCAATAAAATTCTTCTTCATATTGAGTCGAAAACTAAACGAGTGATCGAGAGCAACCATTAAAGGGAGTCGTGTGTGTAATATCCGGAATTTCTACTACTGTTGTTTGATATTATTTTATCCAAGTTATATTGTACAGCGTGGAATCTGTACAGTAGGGATAAAATAAATAAAGGACTGAGATGTCAGTATCGGTATAATTGTCGTATCTGGTCGACAGTTACATTTGAGGATATCGTGTATCAGGTTATCGTACTTTTGATATAGAGTATATCGTATAAGAATATTATTGGATTCAGTGTTTGTGTTCAGTGTGTCTCATGTTCGTTTTTGGTACGTCAAGATGTTGGACAGAAATTGCGGAAAATGGCTAAGTGTTCATTAGCGCACGCTACTGGGTACAGGTAGCGCACGCTACGAAGTATTGATAGCGTACGCTAAGAGGTTCGGTTATGTATGCTAAAGAGGACCCCTAACGTACGTAACGACTTGCTGGGTTAGTTCCGGAAGGTGACCGATAGGTAGGCCCAGGTTGATTTTTATATTCAGTTAGTGCACGCTAACGTATGTTGGTTAGCGCACGCTAACATCAGATCGCTAATAATGGAATCTTAGCTTTCGATGGGTGGACCCGGCCACTTGCGACGCGTGTCCAGATAAGGTCAGCGGGTGTTTGTCATGTAGGGCTAGCGCACGCTAAACCGTATGGCTAGCGCACGCTAATTCCAGATCGGTCAAAGGAATCCCGATAATCGCGGATGCTTTCGGCATGTGGGGGCACGAGTGGTAGGTGTGTACTGTAGCAAGTCAACTTCGGATAGCGCACGCTAAGGTAAATAACTTGCGTACGCTAAGCAGGATGTTTTACGTACGTTAATGCATGGGCATTACGTACGTAAGCTAATTTATGAAGCGAGGCAGTAGCCTCTGGGCTTCATAGCGCACGCTAACAAAGTCAGTTAGCGCACGCTAAATATGAGATGTTAGCGCACGCTAATAATGAATATTATAAAAGGGGAGAGAAGGGTGCTGAGAAGCATTTCGTCATTTTTTCTTCTTTCAGTCGAGAGAGAGAGAGAGTTGGGATATATTTGAGGTTCCCTAACACTGTATAATGATAATTCTTAACAACATTATATTGAGAGCTTGGATTCAAGCCTTGTTCTTCAAGTTGTTCATGACTCTTTGGATGGAGTTCTAGTGTTCTTCTTTTTGGTTCGTCTAAACCAGGTAATCTTCATATTCCTTTGTTAATGGTTCGTTTTTCTTGGATGATTTCATGTAAGGAGCATGTTGGATGATATATGATGATGTTATATGAGATTCAATGGAATTTTGATAAGAGTTTCGGATGTTAGTTAAGATTCTTCGTACCATAAGGATTTTGATTCATTTAACCCGATCTAAGAAGGATTTCTGAATCTTGGTAATTATATTGGTCGATTTAGATGAGATGAATCATGATACTAGGTTGAATTCCAGATTTAGCATGATACGATCCTTGTTATCGAGTCAGTTTGATTGTTGATGTTGTTATTGATATATGTACATTGACATGATCATGGTGATAATTATGGGGTCGTTTATCTTCAAGAGATATGGAGATTTATGTCTTCCTTCATTCGGTTTCGTAGTCGCAAGATGTGAGTCGATGTTTGGAATGCATGCCACTGTACAGCATTAGCGCACTCTAAGCTTACTGGCTAGCACACGCTAACGGGACAACTTAGCGCACGCTACATTATGCGTTTAACGTGCGCTAAGTAGGCAGACAGTGCAGTATTTTTGTGTTTTGATTATGAATTCGTGATGGTTTGACTTGGTTGGTTCTGACTGTGTTTATTCGAGGTTGTGTTGAACCGTTGAGTTTGATTGGTTAGTTTTGTCAGTTGTTGATTGTTATCGGATATGTGTTATTTGATTTCTTCGATAGGTTGAGATTATTGATCGGTGATTATAACCGGATATTGCGGTCGTGTTCGAGTATGTCCATTGTATTGCTTTTGATCGGGGCTGAGGAGCTCGTAGACAAAGGCAATGTGTTTGGCAGCAGCTTCGTGGTATCGGTATCGAGGCAAGTTATTACTTGCTCAGTTATAATATTTAATGAATGGTTTCAGTTTCATTTCGTTTATAATGCATATAGCCATGATTATTATTGTGAACTCTGGGTATTCGGATCGCATATCGTTCTTTCGATTCTGGGAGGTAAATCATAATGTATATGCTTTATCTCAGTTATTGGTATGTTCGAGTATCGAGGTTACATTATGGTAAAGATGAGGATATGAGTATCTATAGTTCATTGTACGTTTGGATCGCCGAGCATTGAGGATAATCGTCGGTGATGATTGGACATCGAGGTTGCTCCCGAAGGACTCGGGGCAAGTATTCCATATTGATTATGGTTTAATGTTATTTATTTTGGTCTCGTACATTTTCTTTCATGTTGTTGAACATGAAGTCGTCCTAGTAAATTGTCATGTTGTCGTGCATGTTATGTTGTTCATGTTGATGAACATGTTGATTTGCATATGTGTATGCATATTGTGTTGTTTATGTTGTGTAAATAATCCGATGGGATTATGAGGATCTATGCTGAGGGCGCTGGATCGAATTTCCACCATGCATTGGTTCGACGGGATCATCATGGGGATCTATGCTGAGGGCGCTGGATCATTGGATAGGTTTTCCACCATGTGTTGGTTCGACGGGATCATCATGGGGATCTATGCTGAGGGCGCTGGATTGTTGGATTACCAGTATTGTGTTGATGGAATCTTGTGAATTCGCATCATTGATTTTATAATGTGCTATTGTTCATATGTGTATGGTTGGTTATCCACCTTATGCTGATCTGATAGGATCAACAAAGGGATCTATGCTGAGGGCGCTGGATCGTCGGATTTCCATTGAGTATACATCATTGTTATTGTTGTGATCATATTGACGTGGTCATATGAGTATGCAATTATAGGTCTTGTGTTAGGACCGTGTCCGTATTGCATTGTTCTGATCTCGGATTAGACTGATATGATTGTCGTGGCACTTCATATCTTGAGGTATGTTCCGTATTTTCTTTGGTATTTGTCTTTGATGGACAATCGGTTATCGTTTTGGGATTTGATGATGTTATTCGATGGATCGTATTGGTCAGAAATAGTAAATTTCCGTATCGTGAGTTGGTGATGATAGTTTGAGAATCTTGAGTATTGTTTGAGGTACAATACAGATATTATGTTCGAGTTTATTGGTTAATCGAGTACAGGATGTGAAATGTGATAATGGTTATTCTGATGAGAATTTCTTGAGTAAGTAAAGTTATGGCGGTAAGATTACGTTGGTCGTATTCTTATGTTGTATTCTCATTGGTATGTAATTATTAATGTGATGTGACGGTTATCATTGTTGGATATTATGGCTGACCCCGTCGTGGGATTTATTTTTAGGTTCTTGGAGTATCGAGCTTGTAGCGGTCGTGAAGAGATGAGTTTCCCGGAGGATACTGGCTAGGACATGTTCTGTGCATTGAGTTTCTTGATTGGTTCTTGTATTCCGCTGCTAGAGTATCGTTTTGGTTGGTCTTTTTCCGCTGCGTGAGTATTTTGAGACGCTCTTTTGGTATCTGGTAACTGAGGTTACTTTGGAAACCATTTTCTAAACTTTTGAGTTTCGGTCGTTTGGCCTTGTTATTTCAAATGAGTTTTTCCGACGGTTTTTGATAAATGGATTTTTATAAGTCTTTGTGAATTTTTACAGATAGTACCGTCGTTGGCCTCTTGGGAAATTGTAAATGTTTGCGAAAATTTCATTTAGCCTTGTGGGTTTCATATCGGGGCCCACGGCGCTGTAATATTTCCGGTTAAATCTAGGGGTGTTACAGAATATGGTATCAGAGCTTAGGTTGAGAAAACCTAGGCATTTGGGTCGAGTTGGGTCGTGTTTTTGTTGCGTCATTCGAGTTGTCGATTGACAAATATTAGAGCCGTGAGTCTTTGTTGTTCACTCAGGCTTGTGCGTTATCGGATTTGCCAGTATCGTACTGGGCTTGTTATAACTTTTCCAAATGGTGTTAACGAGATTCTCTGGAATGAGATGTATTGTGTTCTTGAGTCGAACTGATTTGGCAAACGTGTGTTTTGAAAATATCCATGTCGAGTATTTTCTAGAGTCGAGACATGTGCCAGTATCACGGGGAATCGTCGGCTTCACGATCTGTAAGTATTTGGATTTTTGAATTTCATTGAGATTTATTGCCGTTCTAAGTTGATATGTTTTGAGATTCAGCAGATATCATGCGTTACAGTATGAGATGTCAGAGTGGGACAGGATTGATGATCTTGAGAAACTATGATTTTGGAAATCAGTATGTTGGTTAGATTTTGGAACAGAATTGTGCATTTGGGGAGAAATATTGTGCATGGTTGAGAAGAACATGTAGCATGTTAATTCATTTTGAGATATATGAACTGCTTTTGATCATTTGAAAATGATACCTTTCAAAATGAATGTTTTACGGATGTTTTACTGAAAATGATTTTTGGGCCGAGACCCAATTGATTTTGAAATAGTTTTGTAACTCAGGACTTGGAGTCCGAAAAGAGTTTTCTACTTTTTAAACTTCTTGTAATGCGGAACAAGATACGGGCTGAGACCCTAATGTTCAGAAGAAAGCTTTCCTGTTTTCTAAAACTCCCGAGATTTGTAAAACTCTATCAATCTTTTATCTATTTTGTTCCTACCTTTTGAGGTTTTTGGTTTACTTGTTCAAATGGAACTTCTAGGGAAATCTTTCGTTGTGTTTGATTTGTTGATTTGTTTCAATATTTTGTCATATCATATTTGAGGTGATCCAGGATGGATTAAGGATTTATGTTGCGAGTAGTATGTGGAGAGGAGTTTTTATCAGAGTCTATATATTTGAGATTTTGGAACTCTATCGTGTGGTTTTCTGATGGAATATCAGTGGATATTGGTGACGAGACGAAGTGGTATGCAGGAGTATGGATATGGACAAGCATTTGCATGAATTCCATTTTATTTAATCGTGTGTATTCGAAAAGAATTTTTATCGAGAACTTGGCACCAGCGAGCCGATTTAATTTTTAAAATTGATTTCGTGGTCTTACAAAAATTTATGTTTTGAGTTTTCAAACTCTTGAAAGAACTTTCGAAAATTGTCTTCGTGACAAGATATATGATTTCAAACTGGTTTTGAAAATGTGATTGATGTACATACGCATTTAGTGCATCGGGCATATCATATCGATGGTACAAGGAAAAGAGATTTGAAGTTTAGTATGGTAGATTGGTTATGCAAGGATGATCGGTTGATAGATCAGATAAGAGAAATATACTGTGTGTTGTAGATTCATGTGCAGGATGTAATTTTGGAACTTTGGACTTTGTAAAACCGGGACGTATGTGCTATGTGAGTCCATTGGTGCGGTAGTAGCGCAATCTTACCATAGTGATCTTTGAATGATTTCTTTGTAAGTGTAAATTTGGGGATGGTGACCCCATGCTGGTTGTCTTGGATATTGAGTGGTCGTTCCCACTCGTATGAATTGGTATGTTCGTCGATTTGCGATTCGTTGTTCGTATGCCGAGGGAAATGTTCGCCAGTTGGGTATGTTTATTGAGATCTACTGTACGTGATTGATTTGTCATTTTGAGAATGTAATTTCTTCGTATATCTGTTTCTGTGGTTCTGTGATTGATCGTGTTGGAGTTTACCGTGTGAAGGTATTCTCGATTTTCGTTGATCATTCGTTGGTAATATTGGAGTTTATCACGTTGATGATATTCTCGATTGTGTTTTGACCTCGGGTTGGTCATATTGGAATTTATCATGTCGATGATAAATTCGGTTAATTGTTGATCATTGTTGGTGATCATCTGAGCGTTCGGATTTTGTGTTGATGTTTCGGGATTCGTGTCGTTGTTTTGGGCAGTTGTTTTGCAGATGTATTGTGTATTATTCGTCTTATCGGAATTGGGACTTGATTATGGAATCAGGCAGACAGGATTTGATTCGGGCAGATTGTTTCATCCGAAGATGATATATTTTGTTGGGACTCAGGGAATTGTGATCGTAAGCGTATTGAGACTGTACAGTGAGATCGCTTGCTAGTATCTCAGGAGATCGTCGACCTGCGTATTTGTAAGTATGCTCGTTTGGTTATTCGGTGATGACGATAATTGATCGTTGTCGTGATGGTTTTGGGATATTTCGGGTTGAAAGGTATGTTTGTTTGTTTTATGACGGATTGCAAGTTTCGAGGACGAAACTTATTTTAAGTGGTGTAGAATGAAATATCCGGAATTTCTACTACTGTTGTTTGATATTATTTTATCCGAGTTATATTGTACAGCGTGGAATGCATGCGGTAGGGATAAAATAAATAAAGGACTGAGATGTCAGTATCGGTATAATTGTCGTATCTGGTCGACAGTTACATTTGAGGATATCGTGTATCAGGTTATCGTACTTTTGATATAGAGTATATCGTATAAGAATATTATTGGATTGAGTGTTTGTGTTCAGTGTGTCTCATGTTCGTTTTTGGTACGTCAAGATGTTGGACAGAAATTACGGAAAATGGCTAAGTGTTCATTAGCGCACGCTACTGGGTACAGGTAGCGCACGCTACGAAGTATTGATAGCGTACGCTAAGAGGTTCGGTTACGTACGCTAAGGAGGACCCCTAACGTACGTAACGACTTGCTGGGTTAGTTCCGAAAGGTGACCGACAGGTAGGCCCAGGTTGATTTTTATATTCAGTTAGCGCACACTAACGTATGTTGGTTAGCACACGCTAACATCAGATCGCCAATAATGGAATCTTAGCTTTCGGCGGGTAGACCCGGCCACTTGCGACGCGTGTCCAGATAAGGTCAGCGGGTGTTTGTTATGTAGGGCTAGCGCACGCTAAACCGTATGGCTAGCGCACGCTAATTCCAGATCGGTCAAAGGAATCCCGATAATCGCGGATGCTTTCGGCATGTGGGGGCACGAGTGGTAGGTGTGTACTATAGCAAGTCAACTTCGGATAGCGCATGCTAAGGTAAATGACTTGCGTACGCTAAGCAGGATGCTTTACGTACGTTAATGCATCGGCATTACGTACGTAAGCTAGTTTACGAAGCGAGGCAGTAGCCTCTGGGCTTCAATAGCGCACGCTAACAAAGTCAGTTAGCGCACGCTAAGGCGGTAGCGCACGCTAAACATGAGATGTTAGCGCACGCTAATAATGAATATTATAAAAGGGGAGAGAAGGGTGCTGAGAAGCATTTCGTCATTTTTTCTTCTTTCAGTCGAGAGAGAGAGAGAGTTGGGATATATTTGAGGTTCCCTAACACTGTATAATGATAACCTTTAACAACATTAGATTGAGAGCTTGGATTCAAGCCTTGTTCTTCAAGTTGTTCATGATTCTTTGGATGGAGTTCTAGTGTTCTTCTTTTTGGTTCGTCTAAACCAGGTAATCTTCGTATTCCTTTGTTAATGGTTCGTTTTTCTTGGATGATTTCATGTAAGGAGCATGTTGGATAATATATGATGATGTTATATGAGATTCAATGGAATTTTGATAAGAGTTTCGGATGTTAGTTAAGATTCTTCGTACCATAAGGATGTTGATTCATTTAACCCAATCTATGAAGGATTTCTGAATCTTGGTAATTATATTGGTCGATTTAGATGAGATGAATCATGATACTAGGTTGAATTCCAGATTTAGCATGATACGATCCTTGTTATCGAGTCAGTTTGATTGTTGATGTTGTTATTGATATATGGACATTGACATGATCATGGTGATAATTATGGGGTCGTTTATCTTCAAGAGATATGGATATTTATGTCTTCCTTCATTCGGTTTCGTAGTCGCAAGATGTGAATCGATGTTTGGAATGCATGCCACTGTACAGCATTAGCGCACGCTAAGCTTACTGGCTAGCACACGCTAACGGGACAACTTAGCGCACGCTACGTTATGCGTTTAACGTGCGCTAAGTAGGCAGACAGTGCAATATTTTTGTGTTTTGATTATGAATTCGTGATGGTTTGACTTGGTTGGTTCTGACTGTGTTTATTCGAGGTTGTGTTGAACCGTTGAGTTCAATTGGTTAGTTTTGTCAGTTGTTGATTGTTATCGGATATGTGTTATTTGATTTCTTCGATAGGTTGAGATTATTGATCGGTGATTATAACCGGATATTGCGGTCGTGTTCGAGTATGTCCATTGTATTGCTTTTGATCGGGGCTGAGGAGCTCGTAGACAAAGGCAATGTGTTCGGCAATGACTTCGTGGTATCGGTATCGAGGCAAGTTATTACTTGCTCAGTTATAATATTTAATGAATGGTTTCAGTTTCATTTCGTTTATAATGCATATAGCCATGATTATTATTGTGAACTCTGGGTATTCGGATCGCATATCGTTCTTTCGATTCTGGGAGGTAAATCATAATGTATATGCTTTATCTCAGTTATTGGTATGTTCGAGTATCGAGGTTACATTATGGTAAAGACGAGGATATGATTATCTATAGTTCATTGTACGTTTGGATCGCCGAGCATTGAGGATAATCGTCGGTGATGATTGGACATCGAGGTTGCTCCCGAAGGACTCGGGGCAAGTATTCCATATTGATTATGGTTTAATGTTATTTATTTTGGTCTCGTACATTTTCTTTCATGTTGTTGAACATGAAGTCGTCCTAGTAAATTGTCATGTTGTCGTGCATGTTATGTTGTTCATGTTGATGAACATGTTGATTTGCATATGTGTATGCATATTGTGTTGTTTATGTTGTGTAAATAATCCGATGGGATTATGAGGATCTATGCTGAGGGCGCTGGATCGAATGTCCACCATGCGTTGGTTCGACGGGATCATCATGGGGATCTATGCTGAGGGCGCTGGATCGTTGGACAGGTTTTCCACCATGCGTTGGTTCGACGGGATCATCATGGGGATCTATGCTGAGGGCGCTGGATCGTTGGATTACCAGTATTGTGTTGATGGAATCTTGTGAATTCGCATCATTGATTTTATAATGTGCTATTGTTCATATGTATATGGTTGGTTATCCACCTTATGCTGATCTGATAGGATCAAGAAAGGGATCTATGCTGAGGGCGCTGGATCGTCGGATTTCCATTGAGTATACATGATTGTTATTGTTGTGATCATATTGACGTGGTCATATGAGTATGCAATTATAGGTCTTGTGTTAGGACCGTGTCCGTATTGCATTGTTCTGATCTCGGATTAGACTGATATGATTGTCGTGGCACTTCATATCTTGAGGTATATTCCGTATTTCCTTTGGTATTTCTCTTTGATGGACAATCGGTTATTGTTTTGGGATTTGATGATGTTATTCGATGGATCGTATTGGTCAGAAATAGTATATTTCCGTATCGTGAGTTGGTGATGATAGTTTGAGAATCTTGAGTATTGTTTGAGGTACAATACAGATATTATGTTCGAGTTTATTGGTTAATCGAGTACAGGATGTGAAATGTGATAATGGTTATTCTGATGAGAATTTCTTGAGTAAGTAAAGTTATGGCGGTAAGATTACGTAGGTCGTATTCTTATGTTGTATTCTCATTGGTATGTAATTATTAATGTGATGTGACGGTTATCATTGTTGGATATTATGGCTGACCCCGTCGTGGGATTTATTTTTAGGTTCTTGGAGTATCGAGCTTGTAGCGGTCGTGAAGAGATGAGTTTCCTGAGGATACCGGCTAGGACATGTTCTGTGCATTGAGTTTCTTGATTGGTTCTTGTATTCCGCTGCTAGAGTATCGTTTTGGTTGGTCTTTTTCCGCTGCCTGAGTATTTTGAGACGCTCTTTTGGTATCTGGTAACTGAGGTTACTTTGGAAACCATTTTCTAAACTTTTGAGTTTCGGCCGTTTGGCCTTGTTATTTCAAATGAGTTTTTCCGACGGTTTTTGATAAATGGATTTTTATAAGTCTTTGTGAATTTTTACAGATAGTACCGTCGTTGGCCCCTTGGGCATTTGTAAATGTTTGCGAAAATTTCATTTAGCCTTGTTGGTTCCATATCGGGGCCCACGGCGCTGTAATATTTCCGGTTAAATATGGGGGTGTTACAGTGTGTATCACGAGTGGGAAAGTAATAATCAGCCTTTTGGGGGGAAAACCTTGCATTTTGGAATTATAAAATAAAAACCGTGTTTTAACTTCTAAATCATTTGTAGATTTATTTTGAATCTTGATTCATTTATATCTACTGTATAAGCTGGTTGTTGTGTATTAATGGCATTTTGATCTCCTTTTCTCTTTTTATATTTTAATTTATGTGTGTATTAATTTTTCTTATTTTTATTTTTGGAGCATGAATAATAAAGAGTCTTGCTCGGGACTAGCAAGAATTCAAGTTTGGGGGTGTGATAAGTGTCAGTTTTGTACACTTATCCATGATTTGTATCGATAAAATTCACCCATAATTGAGCTAGTCTACTCGTTTTTTGCTTTTAATTTATTAGTTTTTATAATTTTATTTTTATTGGATGATGATCGGATTAAATAACTGAATTACTCAAGAAACAACATGTTTAATAAATATTCTCTTTATTGAATTTTGATATATTCATGTTGTAGGGCTTTCCGAGACGAATTCGGCAGTCTTTCCGGATTCAAAATCAGAGTTATATATCAAAAGTTATCATCCAAAGAAGATGCAGGGCAAAAACGCAAAGTCTGAGAAATTCTGGGCTGAAAACATAACTATCAAAGAATCAAATGAGCAAATTTACGAAGCCACATTACGGCCGTAACATTCACGAGTTACAGCCGTAAGTCACCCTAGTTACGGCCGTAACTCCTGAATGTTATGGCTGTAACTCTTGACAGATTGTTATGATTTGTCTAATTTTTTATACTTTTTGTGTATTATTGAGGGGATGGCTGGCATTGATCCGATCTAATGTAATAATGCTGGAGTTTTGGAGCTATTAGATGACTTTAGGTGTATAATAGACCCCTTAGATCCTTCATCATTCATCATTCATCTTATAATTTTCCATTTTTTGTAAACTTTTCTTTTTGTGTGAAGAACACACTTGTGTTCTTGAGTGATCTTTATAAGTGTGGTATAACATATGTTGTTCAGAGAGTTTATTGTTTCTATCTCCTTTATCTACTACGGGAGTTAGGATCAATTCTTTCTCTTGATTCAACTAATAATGACCACACAAGCTTGTAATATGTGTAATAAACCCTTCATGGGATAAGTAATCTTTAGTTGGGATTGTAAACAAGGTTAGTCATGTTATTTCTGTTTGTATAAAGATCTATTGTGAATTACTTATTATTGTGTGTGATTTTCATTGTTTTAACAATCTTTATTTATTTGGCCAATAAATGACGATATTTATGGTCTTCATATGTTCCGAAAGAAAATATGTTTGATTAGATCAAATGATCTTCACTCTAAGTTGTTCTAGGGGATAGAAATATACCTCTAGTCCTTAGATGATTCTTTGAGTTATTTTCATAAATCCTAATGCTATGTATTGAAGCCAATCAACATAGAAATATAGTGGATTGATTCAATATGTAAGGGCGTTTATAGTTCGAAGAGAAACCGTCTTTTTAAGGAAAATCGAATCTACACAACATAATAAGTAAATTCATTTTATGATCTCCTATACATCTTTTATAACTAATGACGAACTAAGTTTGTAATCCCAACTATTTCATTTTATCGTTAATCAATCTATTATTATTGCTATCTTTTTATTTCCTTATAATATTAGAACTATTATTGCATTTTCTTTACAAATATTAAACCAAACTTTTTAATTGTGTGTTTCACTTATCATAGTATCTATAAAAATAGACTAATAGTGTATAATTCAAATTATAACCAAACTTCCTTGTGGGATCGATAAACCGGGCTCAAAAAGTCCACTTTACTACTTGATACGATATCGTGCACTTGCGATAGTTACACTAAAAACGTGTCAGTACTCGTGCAGAACGGGAAAATTATTGCTTATGCTTCACGGCAATTGAGACCTTACGAGGTTAATTATCCGACCCACGACCTGGAGCCAGCAGCCGTGGTTTTCGCGTTGAAGATTTGGCAACATTACCTTTATGGCGTCACTTGTCAGATTTTCACTGATCACAAGAGTTTGAAGTATATATTTTCTCAGAAGGAGCTAAATATGCGTCAGAGACGGTGGTTGGAATTAATCAAAGACTATGATATCGAGATCCTTTACCACCCAGGCAAGGCGAACGTTGTCGCCGACGCCTTGAGTCGTAAGTCCGTTCAGGAACAGATGCTTGCCCGATTAACAGTTCAGAAGGAGCTCCAACAGGAATTGCTTAGACCCGAGATCGAGGTCTGGCTTCAGCGAGTGCAAGGGCAACTTTGCATGTTAGAGATTTCATCGCCACTCGAGGACAATTTCAGTAACTCACAGATTTGGAAGATCAAATACAAAGACAATTTCTCAACACTTATGGAAATTACGAAATGGCTCAGATGTTCAATAATCACGATTACGAGATCAAACAATAATGATTGTACAACGACGAACAAATAGCAATGATCGAACAACAACGATCAACTATGAAGTTGTAATACCCGAGATTTCTGATATGTATTTGGAAACTTGTGACATTGTAATTGTTGCACTTTGATCTGAGTGTTATTCTCCGTATTTCATAATCCGATGTTGTTGAGCGTATGATTTCAAATGTGATGTAAATTGTGATTCTGCGCATGTAGCGCACGCTATCGACTATGTGTAGCGTATGCTAAGTTGGATCCATAGCGCACGCTGTGCATGACCTTAGCGCGCGCTATACATAGTCAGCATGATTAAGACAGGGTGGTAGGTGAGATCGGCTGAGGATTTCGATCGGATTGTGTCGGGATGAACCTGGACGGCTTTCGGGAAAAAGCCAAGTCAACGCCTTAGCGCACGCTACTGATACAAAATAGCGCACGCTAAGTGCTGAGTACAGTGAAGTCAGTAAGCCGCTAGCGCACGCTACGAATATGGACTAGCGCGCGCTAATAATCATTTCCTATAAATAGGACAGCATCCTTTTTCGTATTTTCAGTCTTTTCTCTTCCCACATCCGAATCCTTATACTTAGAGTATTACTCTCTTCAACCTAAACACTTCATATCAGCATCCTAGCTCGTGTTGAAGATCGTAGACCATTGGGGGATTGGTGTTCAAGCCTTCGGCGTTGGATTTTCTTCATGTTCCTTTGTGTCCTTCACTACTTTGAGGTAGGTGTTTCTTCGCCAATATTAGTAGTATTCTGAGGGACGTTTGATCATGCTTATCTAGTCAGTTAATTCGTAGTAGTCGAGCATCATGTGTTAGGAATATAATTTCGATGTTTCGGTACTTATTCATCGTATAATACCATGGAACCTTTTTGTGTTTGAACTCCTAGCATATTCTGAAGCTTCAAAACAATTTGTGACCAGTAGATGGAAATTACCAAGTTGTTATATTTTACACTTTGGAATAATGCGTTTTAGAACGTAGGACAAAGGGAACTTAAGATACTTTCTCGAGATCAAGATGAATTTTGATGATAATACGTACCCTTGTATCGTGTAGTCGTTTAATCCGTAGAGATCGTTCACACTCCTTATGAGCATGATGTGCACGGGGATGACATGTATAATCACCATAGAATTCATGAGTTCATCACCATTAGATCAAGTTTCTGCCAGTAGTAGTCTGCCATGCACGGTTAGCGCACGCTAACATACGTAAGTTAACGTGCGCTATCAAGGATAAGTTAACGCACGCTACGTTTGGTACGTAACGTACGCTATGTAATCGGTTGAGTCAATCGGATGATCAGAGAGAAGTGTCCGTCCATGGCTAGCGTACGCTAGACTTAGACGATAGCGTACGCTAACATGCAGGCTTAGCGCACGCTACGTAGAGTACGTAGCGTACGCTAAGTGGTTCAGGCAGATTGCATATTTAGAACTTTTGGTCGTAGACCGGATTGATAGGTATTCGTTCGACTTGAAATGAATTCTATATCATTTCTTTTGTTAAGGTTCGATCTTGCTACGTTGATCGAAGGAGGCGTCCTTCGAGTGTGTTGAGGTCATTGAAGTGTTTCGTTCTTTCCATCTTCGAGGCAAGTATCGTAATGTGTTAAAATTGGTATTTTGAGCATGTTTGTGGTTTATTAATGTTGTTGGACATGGAAATTATTTTGTTGAATTGTCATGATATTCGTTATCTAATGTTTCTATGTTCATGTTTATGGACATAATGATTTGGCATATGTGTATGCATGAGTTTTGTTTGTGTACGTTGTACGATCTATGCTGATGGCGCTGGATCGGATGTCCACCTCGTGTTGGTCCGATGGGATCATCTTCGGATCTAGGCTGAGGGCGCTGGATCATTGGACGGGTTATCTCCACCTCGTGTTGGTCCGACTGGATCATCTTGGGATCTATGCTGAGGGCGCTGAATCATTGGAATACCCTTGTTGTGTTAATGGAATCTTGTGGATTCGCATTGTCGGATTCCGGTAGCGGAAGTCCGTGTGGTGTATCTTGTTATGTATTGTTGATACATATTCGATTTGTTTAATATGATAGTTATACTAGCATTGTTTTGCTAACCCCTTCGGGGGTGGACATTTGTTTTGATGTTCAGGTAGCCGAGGAGCGGGGAAACAGCCACAGTACCGATGTGGCGACGAAGGGGTTCAGTGATGTTTGTCGTTGCTTTTGATTGTCTTCTTGATTCATTTCAGTACTCGAGTACGAATGTCTTATTAATATCAGTTCGATTTGGTTGTATTAATTACTCGTTGAACCAGTTGGATCGGTTTTGTAAACTTGAATTTTCGTGGTATTGATGTCTTATATTTACATTTCTTTTATTTAGCCTTGTAAATCCTTTTTTAAAGGGTTTACGGCGCTGTAATTATTCCGAATATCTCGGGGTGTTACAGAATATGGTATCAGAGCTAAGATTCATGGATATCTTGGCAGTCGGGTTTTAAGTTGGGTCTGTTTACGTTATTGATTTACGAGTCATTCATAACATCACTGTTCAGCCAAAAGTCGTCATGTGGACCGTGGTTGTAAGTCTCCTAATCTCTTGTACTACCGTTTTACTTAATGCTGTTTTGTGAGTATTGTCCGGCTTAATTTTTTGAAAATTTCATCCTGGATATTGAAAAATTGTGTTTTCAGTATGTTGAGAGGAGGTCGTGGATGCGGACGTGGAAATATGAGGCAGAAGGACTCCGCAACTACCCCAGAATTATCGGCTAGTAGAACCGATTCCCATTCTGGAGGGCAGCAAGGATCAGCGAATGACGACGCAAATCCTAACATGCCGGGAGTGCTTCAACAGGTGGTGGCGCAGATAAACCAGTTCGCTCAGGTCGTTGACCGCATGCAGACGGCGATGGGACAGCAGCACCACGAGGATAACCGAGGAGACAGGTGGCTTGCTGAGGTGGTCAAATTGCACCCGCCAAAATTTGACGGATCTGCTGAGGCACTTACTTGGGATCATTGGCTTAAGGAGTTAGAGAGGATATTTGCGGGCCTTAACTGTCCCGAGGACCGGAAGGTTCACATTGCCCAGTATTTTCTGACTAGGGAGGCCTTTGACTGGTGGGAAGCTATTCGACCCGAGAATCATAATGCGGATTGGACAGAATTCAAACTAATGATGGAAACACAGTATTACCCTCGTCCAGTTAGAGAGGCAAAGATCCGAGAGTTTTTATCACCACAGAGTTCGGAAGCATCTGTGACAGATGTAATCAAAACTTTTAATCATCATCTGACTTGTGTGCGAAACTTGGTCAGAACGGAGGCAGAAAAGATTTTTCATTTCGATATGCGGATGAAGTCGGAGATTCAGCAATACATGTCCGGATTCGAGTGCACTACATTGCGACAGTATCAAGACAAAGCGCTGGCCTACGACATGAAAGAGGCGGCGGTGGAAAAATCGGTGGAGGCAAAGAAGCAGAAAGTAACCTGCAATTTCTCAGAAAACAAGAGTGGTGGGCCCCGCAAGGGCAGTCTTCCTTTTATATGGCTAGGAAACCTCCACATCCTTCTAGAGGTGGAAAGAAGTTCCGGACAACATCAGCAGTTTCGGACGCATGAAAGAAATGCTACAATTGTGGTCGAGCAGGGCATATTCGACGTGATTGCCCCGCATCTTCTGTGACTTGTTACGATTGTGGACAAGAAGGGCACCGTGCGGATTTCTGTGGACTTGCTACTAGATCGTTTGGTACTCGCACTCCAGCGTCAGTTCCGAAAGAGATAAGTGTGAACCAGACGCAGCAGAGTGGATTTCAACAGCAGAACATTGGGAAGAGAGAGACATCCAGTGCTGGGTCCATTCCTCCACGCCTATACGAGATGAGGAAATCTGACGACCAGAACACTGCTGTTGCATCAGGTACAATTCAGATCCTTTTGCAACCAGTTAGTGTTTTATTCGATTCCGGAGCTACACATTCTTTCATATCATTGAACTGTGTAAATCGTTTAAAAATCTCGTGCTTATTTGATTGTGAACCATATGTTGTGGGTTTTCCGAGTGGAGAGAGAATTGTGGGAACCCTAGAGGCTAGAGATTTTCCAGTGTCTATAGGAGGGAGAGATTGGCCATCGAATCTTATTGTAGTTGACATCCATGGTGACGACCTAATTCTCAGAGACGATTGGCTCAACCGTTATGGAGCTATTCTGAATTACTGAAAGAGAATCATTTCTATCATTGCTGATGACGGATCTGAACACTTATTCAGAGGGTGGAGACCGGGAAGCTCGGGGAAATTGATCAAAGCAATGAAATCCGTGAAATTACTGAAGCAAGGATGTCACGGATTTTGGTGCTATGCCATGAGGAAAGAGGAAGGAGTAGAGCTCTTGTCTATTCCAATTGTGAATGAATTCTCAGATGTATTTCCTGACGAACTACCTGGGTTACCTCCGCAGAGAGAAGTGGAGTTCACTATCGAATTAGAGCCTGGAGCAGCTCCTATTTCCAGAGCACCATACCGGATGGCGCCAACCGAGATGTATGAACTCAAGAAGCAACAAGAGGAATTGTTACAGAAGGGTTATATTCAACCTAGCGTTTCTCCTTAGGGAGCGCCCGTTCTCTTTGTCCGGAAGAAAGACGGATCCCTCCGACTGTGTATTGATTACAGGGAGCTCAACAAGATGATGATCAAGAATAAGTTTCCTATACCTCGGATCGACGACTTGTTTGATCAACTGCAAGGGGAAAGGGTATTCTCGAAGATTGACTTGCGATCAGGATACCATCAGTTGAGAAATAAGGAATCGGATATACCGAAATGTGCTTTCAGATCCCGGTACGGGCATTATAAATTTGTAGTGATGCCATTTGGACTTACCAATGCTCCTGCGGTATTCATGCAATTGATGAATCGGGTATTTTTGGAATACTTGGATAAATTTGTGGTCGTCTTCATTGATGACATCTTGATATATTCGAAGGACGCAGAGGAGCATGCCGAACATTTGCATGTGGTTTTGAGCACCTTGAGGAAGGAACAGCTGTATGCAAAGCTTTCAAAATGCGAGTTCTGGCTTAGGGAGGTAACTTTCCTTGGGCACGTGATATCAGCTGACGGAGTTCAGGTGGACCCGAAGAAAGTCGAAGCAATCTTGGAATGGGAAGCTCCTAATAACGTGAAAGAAGTCCGGAGTTTCTTAGGACTTGCTGGATATTATCGCCGCTTTGTAGAGGGATTTTACAAAATTGCTCGTCTTCTCACTCAGCTGTTACAGAAAACTCGGAAGTTCACGTGGGATGAGAAATGTCAGGCTGGTTTTGATGAACTTAAGAAGAGACTGACGACAGCGCCTATATTAGCATTGCCGGATGGAACTGATGGATTCATGGTTTACAGTGACCCTTCAAATCAGGGTCTGGGATGTGTGTTGATACAAAAGGATAAGGTAATTGCCTATGCTTCTCAGAAGTTGAAACCGTACGAAGTAAATTACCCGACTCATGATCTGGAGTTAGAAGTTGTAGTCTTTGCCTTGAAAATTTGGCGACATTATTTGTACGGCACTCATTGTCAGATCTTTACAGATCATAAGAGCCTCAAATACATTTTCAGTCAGAAAGAATTAAACATGAGGCAGAGAAGGTGGCTGGAATTGATCAAGGATTACGACTTGGAGATTTTCTATCATCCGGGGAAAGCAAACGTAGTAGCCGATGCCTTGAGCCGTAATCTTGTTTCTCTTCGAGTGTTGGAAGCACTTACGTCCCAAACCAGCATTCAACGGGAACTGATCCGCGAAGGGATTGAAGTATGGTCACCAGGAATTCAAGGGCAACTATATGTGATGGAACTGACTTCGTCACTAGTCGAGGAAATCAAATCTAAGCAGTCGAACGATTCTCTGATCCTTCGGTTATGTGACAAAGTAAAGAAAGGAAAAGCCCTAGGATTTGTGATACAAGATGATGGAGTTCTGAGATTTCAGAGTCGACTTTGCATTCCCGATGATGATGAATTGAGACGGACTATTCTGAAGGAAGCTCACAACGCGCCCTATTCTATTCACCCGGGCAGCAGTAAGATGTATAAGGATTTAAAACAAAATTTTTGGTGGGGGAATATGAGGAATGACATAGCAGAGTACGTTTCGAAGTGTTTGACCTGTCAGCAGGTTAAGATTGAACATCAGCGACCTGCCGGAATGTTAAAGCCGCTTCCGATCCCTGAGTGGAAGTGGGAGGATATCTCGATGGATTTCATCACCAGTATGCCAAGGACTAGAATGGGAATGAACATGATTTGGGTTATAGTTGATCGACTAACCAAGTCGGCTCATTTCCTAGGAATTAAAGATACATGGGGACCAGAGAGATTGGCGCGAGTATTTGTTGCGGAGATAGTTAGATTGCACGGGACGCCGAAGACCATTATTTCAGATCGAGATGGTCGCTTCGTGTCGCACTTCTGGAGGGCAGTGCACAGGGCTTTGGGGACCGAGCTAAACTTTAGTACAGCTTATCATCCCCAAACGGACGGTCAGTCCGAAAGGACTATTCAAACCGTAGAATACATGCTTAGAGCTTGTGCGTTGGATTGGTCAACTGATTGGGAAGTTCACTTGCCCTTGATCGAATCTCCTACAAGAATTCAATTTGCAGATACGAGACAAGAAAGGGACTGAAAATGTCATTGCGGATCATCTCTCACGCTTAGAAAATCCCGAGAAGGCGGAGAATCATCCACCAATTGTAGAAAATTTCCCAGATGAACAGCTCTACAAGTTGAGATCACAACAAGCACCTTGGTACGCTGATCTAGTGAACTATATTGCAAGCAACATAATTCCAAATGACTTCTCTCGTCATCAAAAGAAGAAGCTGATTTCAAACGCAAAGTACTACTTATGGGATGACCCTTTTCTTTTTAAAAGATGTCCCGACCGAATCATTCGCAGATGTATTCCAGACGAGGAAATTCATAGTGTGTTGAGTCATTGTCATGCATCACCTTACGGCGGGCATTTTAGTGGCAATAGAACAATGGCAAAAGTCTTGCAGTCGGGTTTCTACTGGCCATCATTATTAAAGATGCTCATTCCTTTGTGTCCATATGTGACCGGTGTCAACGGATGGGAAACATATCCAAACGACATGAAATGCCATTGAACACTATTCTTGAGGTTGAGTTGTTCGATGTATGGGGCATCGACTTTATGGGTCCATTCCCTCCATCAAATAAGAACCTATATATTCTAGTAGCACTGGATTACGTCTCGAAGTGGGTCGAAGTGGTAGCACTACCAACTAATGGGTCTAACGTCGTGATCAAGTACATAAAAAAATATATTTGCACGCACTTTGGGACTCCACGTGCAATTATCAGTGATTGTGGTTCACATTTTGACAACAAGTTCCTAGATGCGGTCTTAAAGAAATACGGAGTCACTCATCGTATTTCTACAGCCTACCATCCCCAAACGAGTTGTCAAGTCGAAATATCCAATCGATAGCTCAAGTGGATCTTAGAAAAAACAGTCAACTTGTCTTGAAAAGATTGGTCCCTTAAACTCGATGATGCACTTTGGGCATACCGTACAGCGTATAAGACACTTATTGTCATGTCACCGTATAGGTTGGTTTATGGGAAAGGTTGTCATTTTCCGGTAGAGATGGAACATCGTGCATATTGGGTGATCAAGAAACTCAATTTTGATCTCAAATCGGCCGGTGAAAGGCGCTGCTTGCAGTTGAATGAGTTGGAAGAGATACGTTATGATGCCTACGAGAATGCTAAACTATATAAGGAGCGAACTAAAGAGTGGCATGATAAGCACATTATACATCGAGAGTTCATTCCGGGTCAAAAGGTTTTATTATTCAATTCTCGCTTGAGGTTGTTTCTTGGGAAGTTACATTCACGATGGTCGGGACCTTTCAATGTAGTTCAAGTATTTCCACTTGGAGCAGTGGAAGTACAATGTGAGAATCGAAAATTTAAAGTCAATGGTCAGTGGTTAAAAATCTACACTGGTGATCCAATGGACGTGCAGAAGTCAACAGTCGTCCTATCCGCCGCGAAGTGAAGTCTAACAGGGTCCGGCTTAAGACTATAAACTTAGCGCTTCTTGGGAGGCAACCCGAGTATTAGCAGTAGATTTTAGTTTTCGTTGTTTTTACATTTTAGGAGTCTATTTTTTCCAGCATTTTTACTTTTCTCACGTGTTTTATGTGATTTTAGTTGAAAAACCTTCGCAGCAACCTCTCCATGGCCAATTTTCAGTTAGAACGAAATGCGGCACGCGAAAGACTCCAATTTAGGCTCATCAAACTGTACTAGGGGCCGCGGCACGCATATTTTGGGCCGCGGCACACTCGCCCAGGAGCCGCGGCATGCTGAGAACAGGCCGCGGCACGCCAAAACCCCAAAGACACTCGCCCAGTAAATTGTACTATGGGTCGCGGCACGCCAGTGCTGAACCTTGGCACACTTACCCTGGAAGCCGTGGCACCCTTCCTACGAGCTGCGGAACGCGACTAGTCTCCTCAAACGCTAAACTTTCTATACCGAGGTCCGCGGCCCACTTAATACGCACCGCGGCCCGTGCTAAAAATATTAAAATTCCAGACCGAGCAGTGCCGAGCAAACGAGAGAGAAGGAAAGTATACGGCCGAAACAGATTACACTCTAAACCCTTCATCCGTGGCGCAGGTTACTCCTTTCAAATTAATTATTCTTCTTATCATCATTTTTGATCCAACATCAGGTAATCCATACTCTCTACGTTTAATTGCTGAAATAATTTCAAGGATCAAGAATTGGGTATTCCTTTTCATTCTTTAATGAACTTGCTTATCTTCTGAGTTCTATTTGAGATTTTGGTCGAAATTTATTAAGAATATCGATTGATGTTGCTTATGTTTCATGAGTTGTCATGGATTAATGCGAAAAAAGGTTTGTTGTTGGTGTTTGAACTCACAAATAATTCTTTTTCTCTTGATTTGAGTTTATGCATACCAAGTGTTTGATGTAATGCTCCAGTGAAACTTGCTTGAACTAAAAATCATCAATCTTATGAAGCGAACATGATTATCTGAAGAGTATATTCCCCCAGCCCTAATGCCTATTTTGAGTTAAATTTTCACATCATGTCTCTCGTGTGAAGTTGAGAAGTTTTAATGCTATATCCGTATATATGTTTCTCACACTTTATAAGTTTGTGGTTGGTGTCTCGTTATACTATTTTGTCGTCTGATATCCTGATTTTATTTTCTAGGAACCCGTAATGGCTCGAAAGAGGAAGCTATGCTCCCACCGGGCTATGACTCGATCATCTACCCCGAGAGGGGAAACCTCTCAAAACCCGACAGATGGCCAATTCCAGCATCTCTCCGACCCTGAGATTCATCGACTCTTTAGTGAAAGGATTCGCCCGCGGCCCATCATTCCTGAGAGGGGATTCACTCCCGCCTCACAAGACGGCGAATTATTACACATGATCACCGAGATGGGCTGGACACAATTTGTCGTACAGCCCGAGCCAGCCGTCATCTCTATCGTGCATGAATTCTATACCCGTGCTTTGCTACACCATATGCGGGGAGGACATATGTTGGGGAGACCGGATATCCGTACAGAGGTCGTTGTCCGTGGTCAGACGGTTGACTTCTCTGCAGCTGCGATTCGGCGTTTGTATGAGATACCCGAGGTAGATGAGTCGGCTTTCATGACGACGATGGGTAGCCTCACGAGGGAGGCATTGTTGGAAGCACTTACTCAGCCGGAGTCCGTTTGTGAGACGCGTGTTCCAGGGTCCGCAGCTTTCTTCTTTAAGAGCTCACGGCTCATCAGCTAGGACGAGCCTGGCTATACTTCCTTTGCTTGCGGGTTGACCCTACTTCACATATACGCTCTGTCTTATTTCTTCGCGCTTGACTTCTCTATGCCATCATGTCTGGTCTTAGATTCAATGTGGCTCCACGTCTGGCCCAGTTCATTCTACAATGCATCAAGGGAGGCGCCAACATGGGACTAAAGCATCATTCTCTGATCTGCGCTTTATGTCGCCAGTTAGGTGTGGTCTGGTCGGATGACGAGCCTACCATTGCACCCCAGGGTCCGATTGACCATCGTATTATCTCTCATTTCGACTAGTGGGGAGGCGCACGAGCACACCCGTGAGGACAAGGTTTTCTGTTGGATGAGCCGCACGAGCACTCGCCTCCCATTCAGACTACCTCAGAGCCCCTTCTGCTTACTCATGAGCCAGAGACTGATACAGATGATCAGACCGAGTCTGCTCCACCCCCAGCGAGAGATCACATTTTACAGGTGATGTTTGACGGCCTGAGGGAGGAGATTCGAGTAGAGCGAGACAATGTGATCGCAGCTGTGAGACATGAGATGTACGAGCAGGTCCACCGGGCCAATCGGCGTGCTGAGAGGCGTTTAGCTGCGAGAGATGCTTACCATCAGGAGTACTTAGCGGTGTGGACGGGCCATATCCTCCACCCAGACGGGCCATTCATACCTCCGACCAGGCCACCTACACCACCTACTTCTCCTGACGAGGCTGATGCTAGTGCCTGAGCTTTCTTTTTCAGGGAAGTACTTGACCTATCTTTTACTGCTTATTCTTATTTGGCGTCCATTGGGGTCAATGTAGTTCTCAAGTTTGGGGGGTGTTTCTTTTAGTTTTTATTTATTTAGTTTGTCTTGCTTGTCTTCTTTGGTATCGTGGATATTGTTATCATTTCGTGTGTATGTTGTGTAGCCATGCGTAAAACTGAATATATAACACTGATTTCTATGTGAAGAACTGGATAAGTGTAGTCGAGTTCACATCACATTATGCTATTTTACACTCGAGTACTCATTTCGGTCTGGTTTTTGCGCCATTATGGTAGCCTTGGCATTCAGGAAATGAGACATACGTGCTTATAGTTGCCGTCTATATGTTTTGTTGCACTATTCACTTAGCTAGTCGCCTAGTAACATTGGCCTTGTAATCATTAAACTAAGTACCTACGATTAGACATTGGTTCGGATAGTTTTAATTCCCAAAAATATGAGCAGCCTTGCATGTCCTATGATGGGAAGTCTAGTAACCGGGTGTATTCTCGTGACCCGTAGTTTACATTCGCGTAAAACGACAACCTTGAATAGGCATGAGTAAGAGATAGAATAATTGTTCGGAAAAATCGCATCTCCTATGAGAGGAAGCCAAGTAACCGGATGTATTCATGTGACCCGTTGTTTACATTCGCGTAAAACAGCAACCTTGAATGGGACGTGCCAAAAAAAATGAAAAAAAAAAGATACTCGAGTTTTTTCTCCGCTATAGAGGGAGACTTGGTAACTCGGAGCATTCATGATCCCCATGAGTGTCCTTTACGTCAAACGGTTCCCCAATACATGAGAATGGAAATCCACCCTAGGATTCTTCTTAGGAAATATTCCGGGAGTCGAAACATAGTGGTTAACTGGAATAATAATAGTTATTAAATAAGAAGGGATTGCTGTCCGGGGAATGTCATTTGTGCTGCACTTCTTATGTTTATGTCACGAGGTTGTGGGACTAGGCGAGTTAGCTTGTTATAACTTCAACATTCATATTGTCGGTCGGATCATTTCACGTTTGTTGATCCTTGAGCCTTGACTATCTCCATGGGCAGAGACTAGCACTAGAAATGGTTTCCTTGAGGAATCATTGTCGGTATTGTAACTCACTAGTAGGTTATTCGTATTATTCTTTGAGATTTTCAGGGTAGTATTAATAAGTTGAGCGCTATGGATTTGTACGACTTACCACGATACTTGTAGTCTGTTTGAAATTGATTTTTGCTTGAGGATAAGCAAAGGCTTAAGTTTGGGGGTATTTGTTATATGTTCTTTTGTACGTTTTATGTTCATTATTTTATCTCCATTTTGGGTTTAAATCTGCGTAAATGAGCTCTTAATGCATTATGTTTACATGTTTTGAAGGAAATTAGAGTCTTGAAGTTTGAACGAAGAAAAACAGGCCAAAAACGACATTTTTCGGTAGAGGGCCGCGTCGCACCGAAGCTGGGCCGCGTCACAAGGCACAACATGGAGCAATCGGTACAAACTGTACCGGGGGCCATGACACACTTGCTACGGGCCGCGGCCCGTACTGAAATTTTGCCCAGACCTGGGCGTCGGCATGGCTAGGGCCGCGGCACACATATTCCGGGCCGCGGCCCGCGATGGCGGGAAGCATGATTTTACCTTGTGATTTTGGCCATTTTGGAGGCGGTCTAGACCTAATCCTCGGATGCATTTTGGAGGCAGGAGATGGTTATAAAAACCTAGAGAAGGTTAGAAAAGAGGGTATCGAAGGAAGAAGAGGAGAATACCAAGCAGCAGAGAACAAAGGCTAGAGAACCGAAGAGGACAAGTTCTTCAATCGTGTTTGAAATTCTTCAACCTTATGTTTAATTCAAATATTTTTGTATTATTTTCTAGCATGTCGGGCTAGACCCCTTTATTCTAGGATTGAGATGAAACCGAGATTATGATGAATTCATTCTTGATTTTACATTATTAAAAGTTTTCCTTTTTTCTATTGAGTTTTCCCCGATTGTTCTTAATACTTTCAATTGTGTGGCCAATGATTGAATTGTTCTAGCTGCTTAACTTGAATAGGAAGAGAATAGTGAGTAGTGATAATTGGGATAAAACCATTTTGTCTTGTGAGATAGGAATATACTCATAAGAATTATGAAGCACGGTGTTTTGAAGATTATAGAACTTTTTGGCTATTGTCGAATTAACTCACCTAGGAATAGAGGGAATTATTCGCTTTGGAAAATTCTACTGACCTCGGAGGGGGCATTAGATTAAATTATAATCTTCGCTTTCAATTAATTGGGAAATTACATAAATTAAATCAAGATTAATTTGGATTAATCAAGGTGAATTCTTAATCCTAGACTCTTCTCCTATTTGATCTCCTTTTATCGAATAATTGATTTCCTTGTTTATTATAGTCTTTCGTTTTTATACAGTTAATTAACCACAAATTTTTTGGTCATTCAAATAAAATTAGAAATACCAATAAATTGGTAATTAGTACATCAGTCCTCGAGGGAATGATACTTTATTCATCACTTTATTACTTGTTTACGACAACGTGCACTTGCATTCATAGAAATACGTAACATTTCGTTGATGATTATTTGGAATTTTTCCCTATGTTATGTACGGTATGTTATACTGTGATGTAGTGTTCGTCGAATGAGACTTGTTTCCAC
The DNA here is from genome assembly GCA_033398695.1 of Orobanche coerulescens. NCBI lineage: Eukaryota > Viridiplantae > Streptophyta > Magnoliopsida > Lamiales > Orobanchaceae > Orobanche > Orobanche coerulescens. The sequence goes on from CM065807.1 coordinate 91,318,365, forward strand.
GTACGCCTCTTTGGTTAAACGTGTACTTGTGGTGTGGTACGTTATTATTTTGTACATAGATGATGTGTTAGTGTAACCGGGACATTGTCGAGTGCCCAATCCGACTGTCTAAGTCTTTAAGATTCACTACTGTGTTCAGTAGTGGTGTTACGGCTGTAAGAGTTATGAGTTACGGCTGTAAGTGTTTCTGGTTATGGCCGTAAGTGTCTTTTATTACGGCCATATGGAGTCCTGTGTTACGGCTGTAAACCTGTTATTGTTACGGCTATAATGAACGTTCGTATTTTGGTTAATAGTCTAGAGGGATACTTACGGCTATAAGTTCTGAGTGTTACGGCCGTAAGGATGAAGAGTTATGGCCATAATTTGTGCCTGTTATGGTCGTAACATGCCACTGGTTTATGTACCAGAGGCAAAACCAATTTCGGGGACATAAGTCATTTCTTGCCCACTTTGTCCCCTTCGTTCCTTTTCGGGATTTTTGAGAGCAAGGGTGATTCTTGAGTTTGAGGAGGGATCTTCATCAAGTCGGGAAGCTTGATTCATATCTATCATCATCTTCCACTTCCTTTGTCCGGATTGGAGGTAAATTCTTGAAATCTCTTAGGGTTGACTTTCAGATTTTTCCTTCTCGAATTCATTGTTCGTCCGATTTTGATGAATAGGTTGTTGTTATTGAGTATTGTTAATCACGTTCTATGAATTGTATATCCGTATCTCGAATTTATTTGATCCCAACCATGATTTTTGTGTTCTAAGGGAGCCTTGAGCATTTATGGTCTGATTAAATGACTCAACGAGTTTTCCTTTGAATCTTGGGAATGTTTCGCGTTGTTTCCGGTTGTTATGCTCGTTGTAATCGTATTTTGCTGTTTTTGCATGGAAGATTGTAGGTGTTCGAGGTTTCACGGTCGAGCCTTGTTTGTCGGAATTATCGGTATCGATTGTCGAGGCAAGTATCTTGCCCATACCTTTCGTATTTTGTAGATGTGATAATTGGTAATGGACAATGTCTGTTATTTGAGTAGTCATGGCGAATGTTCAAAAAGGATCGATATAGTCCCTTTAATGACTTTCTTTCAAAAACGCTCAAGTACTTTATGAACGAATGAGTTCTATGGATATGTGCATTATGGATATGAATTGATATATATATATATATATATATATATATATATATTTCATTCGTGCTATGTGATTATAAAGCTCTCTCTCTCCCCTTGTTAAGGGTCGTATACCCGAATGTGTATTCGTGTGATGAATACACAAATTATGTATTTGTAATGTTTATTGGCCCCTTTGTAAGGAGGTGGTATTAGTCGGCACTGTTCGAGAAATATATACTCTCGTGGTATGAGATCGTTGTATGTGATGTTACCGGGTAGGGTTCGTCGAGACCTCCGGGATCCGTCCTTATTAGTACGGGTCGAGTTTCACCATAGGGTTATCCAAACTGGGTATGTCTCGAGGAGGCTCTGTGGTTCGTGCTTTCTGGCACGATGTCAGGATAACTTATGGGCGTATATTTGGATATGTCGCATACTCGCCATGGGTTATCCAAAATGGGTACGTCGTCGCGAGGCTCTGAGGTTCGTTCTTGCTAGAATGATGCCAAGATAACTATGAGGGTATGTTATATGTCCGTTGTGGAATTCTAATGATTGTGTTGTGTGTGTTAACCACTCAGGGATGGGACTTCGAGTCCTCTGAGGGATCGTATCTTATAGCACGAATGCACGGTTAATCATGAGGTATGGATCTTCCGTTTGATTACCATTGGTTTATTCACTCGGGTACGCACGTAGAATCTCTGAGGTTCATGCTTGTTAGCATGGGATGAGAATAACCTTTTGGCGTATGATTGAGGTTGAACGTTTGGGTCGTGGACCCCATAATTTATTATTAGTATGGTTGATATGGATGTTTTGGTCGTGGACCCCATAATTTATTTATCGGATTATTATTTTGGGAAAATAAATCTTTGGGTTGTGACCCTAAAGTGATTTGAAAAGATGAGGATTCCTAAATCCTAAATGTATTTTCTGAAAACATCTGAGATCTTTAAAATGCTTTACAAGTTGTTTACTTGTTTTATTACTGCCTTTCAAGGCTTTGGACTATGTTTTTCAAATAAAACATCTCGGGGAATCTATCATTGTGTTTTGACTCGAGTAATCGGAGGGTGGATGTCTGTATTGCATTTAGGTACGTGCCGATTCTTGGGGAGCAAAACCATGGGATCGGTATGAAGGATGATGGATGATAAATGATACTAATCACATGAGGTCCAGTATTGGGTATTCGACGTGATCGAATTGTATTATTCTTTCCGTTGTATTATTCTCCCGCCTTATAGGAGTGTTATTGTATTTTGATCCCTATGCGGGTATGAGTTTCTTGATAGAGTTGTATATGATGTTCACGTTGTATGTAATGATGAAAGTCCAAATCTGTCTACTGTTTCATTTGTTTAGCCATGTTGGCATTAGTTATGATGTCTTGTGTTGGTATCTAGCCTAGTAGATCCTCTTAATAGGGTCTGCGGCGCTGTAATATTCCCAGATGGGTTGGGGGTGTTACAGAGTATGTTATCAGAGCTTAGGTTGTGGAAACCTAGACTGTCGGGTCAAGTCGAGTATTGTTGAGTCTTGTCTTGTCGTATTTTGTCTAACTGAATCGTGTCGCGATGTGTCGTCTGAGTTGTCGGCCGTAATTAGTATCTTGATGTAGCCATCATTTTCGTGCGACCTGTGGATGTAAGTCTCCTATTTTATGTGCATTATCTGTGTTTTGTGACTCTGTTTACATGCGTGTCATGGAGATGGAATTCGTATTTGATACTTGTGGTATATTACATGTACAATGAATTAAATGCATTGATGGATTTGACATCGAGTGGTGTAGTATGATGTGAAAACTTGAAACATTAATGTGTTTCTATAGGTGTATTGGTATTAGAGTTGATTGATAACTCATATAGATGGTTTCGACATGTGTTCGAATTAATGTTCATTAGTTATGTCGTTAAACTTGGAGAGATGGTTTGACGTATGTTGAAATTAGTGTTCTCGAGTCGTGTTTGTTGAACTAGTGATTTTGATTGCCGTATGGGCATGTGTTTGAGAGTCAGTTGTTATTGACTAATTGTTGTTGTTTACAACCATCGTGTTCCTATTAGTAATTGTATCCGCTGCATGCGTGTCTGATAATGATTTCCTAAAATTTCTTAGACTGAGTGTATTTTGGAAAATCAGCTTTCAAAAATGTTTTGACGATGCGATCGAATGGCGGCATATTATGGATTTTGAAAAGTGATATGAATTTTGGCAAGCCATCCTTGTATTTTAAATGAAACCTTTCGACGGCATTTGAGAATCGTGTTTTGAAGTGTCTTGAGATATTTTGAGAAATGTTCGTCGTTAATCCCTTGTCGTGTTTGAAGGGGGTTTTGAAAATAATTTTTACTTATCGGTTTTATTTTCCAATAACTCGAATATATGATTTTAAAAACATTTCACATCATCAAAATTTTTATATTTTAAATCAAAAATGTGATTTTTACTTTCAAAAGTAAAATAGTGAAAGAAGAAAAAATCTTACTTGATTTAAACTCGGAATTCGAATTTGGAAAATTTTCTAAATTAAGTCGGTTACCGCATGCTAATCGCATTTATAGTGTGCGTACTAAATGGATTTATCGCTTAAGGCGATATTCTAGAGTTAGAACTAAAGCGCTTGTTTGTGAGACCGGTTGATTTGATTTATTGTCATGTTACCATTCTCGTTGGAGAACTATTGTTGTATGCCTAAATGTTATGATGGCATGGTTTGGGTTACTCAGGGTTTCTATGATGTTATCCCGATGTGATTGTGGATCCGTGGGAATGAGTAGTACGGGTATGGGTGTTTTTCGACCCGGGGATGTTTCCGTGAAACCTCTGGGGGTCGGTGCCAGAAGAGCATAACCACGGGATACACCTTATGCTGTTAGTTGTGAGGATGTTGTTTCCGAAGAAATTGATATTTCGGAATATTTGTTTGCAATTGTTTTCATAGGGAGATGGTTAAAGCGTATGATTCATGAATTTGGTAAAACAGCTGAGGTGTCATAAGTATTTCCAAATTTTATTTCGGAAAAATATATGAATTCAAATACTTTATAATGATATTATTCAAATGGATACCTTGTGGAGCTTAAAAAAAATGTTAAAATTGATGGGCCACCATGTGTAGTATATTATGACCGTGGTTGTAACGATAATGGTAGTTAATTTTCTGTTGATACAGTTATGTAAACCGTTAATTACGACCGTAAGTTTCGTTTGTTGCAATGTAAATTTTCGTATATGTGTATCCAGAGTGGATATTTTTACAATGTTACTATTTGCTGCCGTATGTTGGTATGTTTTGCCGAGATTGGCACTTTGGTATATTATTTTGTGATGTTGTGTTTCATCGTGTTGAGTGGGTATTTGCTCAGTATGTCTAGGGGCATAGGTCACGGTCGTGGCCGCGGTACAGATGGTCGTGGAGATCAGATGCGGAACTAAGAGAATATTGTCGGGAATGGCATTGGTATTGATGTTGCTACTATATTGCAACAAGTAGCGACACAGATGACTCAGTTGACCCAAGCGGTGCAACGTAATACAGGTGTGAACCAGAATGTCCGCACAAACCAATGGCTACGAGAAGTGGTTCGTATGAATCCCCCCTCGTTTCGCGGGTGCTGCGGATGTATTAGGCTGGGATGGTTGGCTTTTCCAGTTGGAAAAAATTTTCGAGGCAGTTGATTGTCCCGAAGAACGGAAGGTACCTATCGCTCAGTACCTTCTTGATAGATATGTCGCTAACTGGTGGGAGGCTGTTAAGCCTCGGGATCGTGTTGTTACGTAGACGGAATTCCATGAATTGATGGAAGTTGAGTTTTGTCCAGAGCTGATCAGAGAGCAGAGAATTCGTGATTTTTATTTGGCCAAACCGCTAGAGGTACCGGTGTCTCAAGCTATCATCGATTATAGCAAACAACTCAGCTATGTGCGAGATCAGGTGAGGACTGAAGAAGAGAAGATCCGTCACTTTGACATGCGTATGAAGCTGGATATTCGCCGGTATATGGCGGAATTAACTTGCACTACGTTGAGAGAGTATTAGCATCGAGCATTGGCCTTTGAACTAGCCTCATCATCGACTGAGCTTAGGCCCGATCTGAAGAAGCAGAGGACGTTTGATGATATTCATATCAGTTCAGGAGTTAGAGTTTCTAAACTACAACACCGTAGTCTTTCTGCTGTGAAGCTCCGTCGCTCGATGAGTAGAACCGAGAGTTCTAAGTCATCAGCTTCGACTCCTGGTAAGGCCAGGAGATATTTCAACTGTAATGTGTCGGGTCATATTCGTGCACATTGTCCTTCCCCGTCAGTAATGTGTTACAAGTGCGCACTCGAGGGACACGTAATCCAGTTTTGTGAGTTGGTTGCCGAGTCTTCCGAGACGTGGGCATCAGCACCGATATCAGGATCGACTTTGAGGTATCCTTGAGTGATACTGTCTGTTCATTACTGCTTTGTTTTTTTTCCTCATTTTGTGTTTTAAGTTTCAGGACGAAACTTCTTTTAAGGAGGGTAGAATGTAATAACCAAGATTTCTGTTTTTGGCTACTTTGAATTATTGGATGGTTCTGCCGGTTATTTGGTTTCGTTGATGATTATTTGGAATTTTTCCCTATGTTATGTACGGTACATTATACCGTGATGTAGTGTTCGTCGAATGAGACTTGTTGCCGCGTACGCCTCTTTGGTTAAACGTGTGCTTGTGGTGTGGTACGTTATTGTTTTGTACATAGACGGTGCGTTACTGTAACCGGGACATTGTCGAGCGCCCGACCCGACTGTCTAAGTCGTTGAGATTCACTACTGTGTTCAGTAGTGGTGTTATGTCCGTAAGAGTTATGAGTTACGGCCTTAAGTGTTGCTGGTTATGGCCGTAAGTGTCTTTTATTACGGCCGTAGAGAGTCCTGTGTTACGGATGTAAACCTGTTATTGTTACGGCCGTAATGAACGTTCGTATTTTGGTTAGTAGTCTAGAGGGATACTTACGGATGTAAGTTCTGAGTGTTACGACTCTAAGGATGAAGAGTTACGGCCATAATTTGTACCTGTTACGGTCGTAACATGCCACTGGTTTATGTACCAGAGGCAGGACCAATTTTGGGGACATAAGTCATTTCTTCCCCACTTCGTCCCCTTCGTTCCTTTTCGGGATTTTTGAGAGCAAGGGTGATTCTTGAGTTTGAGGAGAGATCTTCATCGAGTCGGGAAGCTTGATTCGTATCTATCATCATCTTCCACTTCCTTCGTCCGAATCGGAGGTAAATTCTTGAAATCTCATAGGGTTGACTTTCACATTTTTCCTTCTCAAATTCATTGTTCGTCCGATTTTGATGAACCGGTTGTTGTTATTGAGTATTGTTAATCACGTTATACGGATTGTATATCCGTATCTCGAATTTATTTGAGCCCAACCATGATTTTTGTGTTCTAAGTGAGGCTTGAGCATGTAATGTCTGATTAAATGACTCAATGGGTTATCCTTTGAATCTTGGGCATGTTTCGCGTTGTTTACGGTTGATATGCTCGTTGTAATCATATTTTGCTGTTTTTGCACGGAAGATTGTAGGTGTTTGAGGTTTCACGATCAAGACGTGTTTGTCGGAATTATCGGTATCGATTGTCGAGGCAAGTATCTTGCCCATACCTTTCGTATTTTGTAGATGTGATAATTGGTAATGGACAATGTGTGTTATTTGAGTAGTCATGGGCGAATGTTCAAAAAGGATCGATATAGTCCCTTTAATGACTTCCTTTCAAAAATGCTCAAGTACTTTACGAACGAATGAGTTCTAGGGATATGTGCATTATGGATACGAATTGATATATATATATATATATATATATTGCCTTCGTGCTATGTCATTTTAAAGCTCTCTCTCCCCTTGTTAAGGGTCGTATACCCGAATGTGTATTCGTGTGATGAATACACAAATGATGTATTTGTAATGTTTATTGGCCCCTTTGTAAGGAGGTGGTATTAGTCCGCATTGTTCGAGAAATATATACTCTCGTGGTATGAGATTTTTGTATGTGATGATACCGGGTAGGATTCGTCGAGACCTCCGGGATACGTCCTTGTTAGTACGGGTCGAGTTTTACCATAGAGTTATCCAAACCGGGTATGTCTCGAGGAGGCTCCGAGGTTCATGCTTGCTAGCACGATGCCAAGATAACTTATGGGCGTATATTTGGATATGTTGCATACTCGTCATGGGTTATCCAAAACGGGTACGTCGTCGCGAGGCTCAGAGGTTCGTGCTTGCTAGCATGATGCCAGGATAACTATGAGGGTATGTTATATGTCCGTTGTGGAATACTAGTGATTGTGTTGTGTGTGTTAACCACTCAGGGATGAGACTTCGAGTCCTATGAGGGATAGTAGCTTATAGCCCGAATCCACGGTTAATCATGAGGTATGAATCTTCCATTTGATTACCATTGGTTTATTCACTCGGGTACGCACGTAGAAGCTCCGAGGTTCATGCTTGTTAGCATGGGACGAGAATAACCTTTGGGCGTATGATTGAGATTGAATGTTTGGGTCGTGGACCTCGTAATTTATTTGTCGGATTATTATTTTTGGGAAAATAAATCTTTAGGTTGTGACCCTAAAGTGATTTTGAAAAGATGAGGATTCCTAAATCCTAAATGTATTTTCTGAAAATACCCGAGATCTTTAAAATGCTTTACAAGTTGTTTACTTGTTTTATTACTGCCTTTCAAGGCTTTGGACTATCTTTTTCAAATAAAACATCTCGGGGAATCTATCATTGTGTTTTGACTCGATGATTATTCTGACTATGATATTCTTGGAATTTGTTGTATATGGATCGTATTTGCACTTTATACTTGTACTAGCAAAATAGTGGAATTTCGCTAACCCCCAAGTAATCGGGGGGTGGATGTCTGTATTGTATTCAGGTACATGCAGATTCTCGGGGAGCAAAACCACGAGATTGGTACGAAGGATGATGGAAGATAAATGATACTAATCACATGAGGGCCAGTATTGAGTATTCGACATGATCGAATTGTATTATTCTTTCCGCTGTATTGTTCTCCCGCCCTATAGGAGGGTTGTTGTATTTTGACCCCTGTGCGGGTATGAGTTTCTTGACAGAGTTGTATATGATGTTCATGTTGTATGTAATAATGAAAGACCAAATCGGTCTACTGTTTCATTTGTTTAGCCATGTTGGCATTAGTTATGATGTCTTGTGTTGGTATCTAGCCTAGTAGATCCTCTTAAGAGGGTCTCCGGCGCTGTAATATTCCCAGACGGGTTGGGGGTGTTATAGTTTTTGGAAAATAAATCTTTGGGTTGTGACCCTAAAGTGATTTTTGGAGATAAGGATTCTTAAATCCTAATTGTATTCTTCTAAAAACTCCCGAGATATTTAAAATGCTTTACAAGTTGTTTACTTGTTTTATTACTGCCTTATGGGGTTTTGTATTATGTTGCTCATCTGAAATATCTCGGGTAGTCTTTAGCTATGTTGATTCGTTGATTATTAAAATTGTTATATTCTTGGAATATGATGTGTATGGCTCGTAATTACATTTTATACTTGTACTAGCAAAATTCTAGTTTGCTAACCCCCGAGTAATCGAGGGTGGATGCCTGTTATCGCATTCAGGTACATGCAGGTTTTGGGGAGCAAACCACGGGATCGGTACGAAGGATGATGGAAGACAAATGATATTAATCACATGAGGACCAGTATTGGGATTCGTTGGTCGAATTGTATTATTCTTTCCACTGTAATGTTCTCCCGTCTTATGGACTGTTGTTGTATTTTGACCTCTGTGCGGGTATGAGTTTTGGAACAAGAGATGTATACATAGTTCAAGTTGTATGTAATTGATGAAAGACTAAATCGGTCTAATGGTTCGTTATTTAGCCATATCGGCATGTATTGTGATTGTCTTGTTCCCGCATTTAGCCTGGTAGATCCTCACAGAGAGGATCTGTGGCGCTGTAATATTCCCGAGTAGATTGGGGGGTGTTACATGTGAAGAATGAAATAATCATAATGATGAGAAAAAAAATAGGAAAAAAAGAATGTAAAAGAGTAAATCCAAAGAAAGGAAGAAAGCAGGCCAATCAACCAAGACATCTAGTCAGATTTCATTATGCAAAAAACACCATTTGTTATAATAACAAAAATAATAATTAATATAACCTGGTCATCGGAGACTAATTACTTACTCTGCCACCCCTATAGAAAGGTTTTCGCCCTCTAGAGCAAGTATGGGCATCACAAAATTGAAGTAAAAAAAAAAAAACTCTGCAAAACATCACCAGAAAGATGTCGTTTACAACCAAGAACCAAGAAAAGTCATTCCAGGCATGAACATGTTTAAGAGAGTTGTTACTATGAAGACGAGTCACTGAAGGACCCGCCTCAGCAGGAAAACAGCTGTCAAGTAGATCCTGAAAACAGACACCAGATAACAGATACAATGCAAAAACTAAGTCTTAGATCAAATGTCAGGAAGCCAAAAGAACCTCACATAAATAAGAATTCCTAGAAGCAGCAGCGTGATTACACTTGGTTTTTTGATATTGTGAATTAATCACGAAATCACTATGCAAGGCTCCACATAGATCTGCCAAGCACTTTCCAAGACTCTGAATGCATACAAGAAGACAAAGTGGTATTGCTTACATGCATATTTTAATGGAAGATTAAAGTTCAACTTAAAAACTCACAGAATGAGGCAAAATACAAATGCCTTTATAATCACATGATCCACACACTCAAAGGAAGACTAAGTCACTTTGCAGTACCATGTGGAAAAATCATTCAATATAATGTAATCAAATGCTTTGATCACTTTCTTCATGTTCCACAGTTAAATATTCAATCCCGAATGAATTGGAAAGTAACTATCAGTACACCTGACAACATTACATTTGAATTCTGTGACTGACTGCACATCACTAAGCCGGTCCTATTGCAAGCTCAATTTTCTTATTCACTGGTGATTTTCAGCACCATCTTTACTTACTGCTTCAAAATAATTCTTATAAAGAGATCGAGCCACCAAGTCATATAATAAGGAGGTTTGTAGAACGGAAATCACACGACTGGTAGGTGGACAAATCTCTTAAGCACGTGATATCCCAACTCCCTTCTGTGGGCCATAATGAGAAAATTTCCAGCCAGTTATCAAGGTCGTTAATGCTACTTTACAATCGCGTGCAGCCCAAAAAATTAGAAGTCTTGTAATACAACTCATGAGTCACATGACTACCTAGAAAAATCTAAAATCATGATATTGTGGATCTTTCCCATCACAGCCTCTCATTTTTCCAAATTAAAAAAAAAAAAAACAGATTTTCTCAAGAGAAAGAAGAATGTACGAACTTATCAAGCAAATCAGGACAATTCATGAGAATAATGCCACTAATAGAGTTCAAACACATACTTGAGACTCCAAGGATTAAGAAAGTAAAAACACCGGCACATACAACATTTAGAAAATTGTAGTGTCTGTTGTCAAAATGCTGATCCAGAAAATTTTCTGCTCGAAAGATTTTCTTATAATACCCGCATCTCCATTCATTTATGTCTACATGAATCTTATGCTCATCTTGGTCTCTAAATCAATGTTACCTGGTTCGCGGTACGCTATAGTTCACGGAACACGTATCTGGATGTGGTACGCTGCATGCTTTGGTGCGCGGTACACTGGGGTAAGGCTTAATCGGGATGCTTTTCCGGGATGCAGTATGCAAATATATTATTCGCAGTACGCCAGTATTTAATTTATAAAATTTCCTATAGAAGTTAATAGAATCCTAATCAATATTTGATCATGTCATTTAGATTAACAAGGAGAGATGATATTTAGAAAATATAAAGATTTTTAATAATTTGAAAAGTCAAACACTAAAAAGATACCTAATTTGTTTGACATAAATACCAATAAGTTATCGGTAATAGTTTCCATCAATATGTTATTAAATACAATAAATCGTGTAAAAAACAAGGGAAAAAAAGTAGAAAAGGAAAAAGAAAGTGGGACATTATTATTAAACAAAGTATTATAAGTAATACTCCTATGACTTATCATCCTTATAGCCTGCCGACTCATTGTACCAAAAAAATCATATAGCCAACCCAAATGAGGGGTATAATTGTATTTCCCACTGTTCTCTTCCACACCTAACCCTATTCCCTGTATTTTTATTTCAACTGTTCCTCTTCCATGGCGTCGGCTCTTCAACTTTGTCTCCCTCAATGTCCAAGCCGTCTTAAGAGATTTTCATGAAAAATATCAGACCACGTACAGGCTCTAATATGGCCACGCAGCTTGACGGCTCCATGGGGAAAACGCGCCACGACCGCACCTTTGCGCTGTTTCGCCCCTGCCTCTACATTATGCAATTACCATAAAGTTGCGGGGTCGCCGAATATGGAGTACCAGTTCGCGAATGCACCGCATTTGGGTACATATGATCTGGTTCGTGGGACGAGGGGGGAGTGAATTAGGTAACATTGCTCTAAATATATCATTGCTTGGATGAAGTCTGCAATGGCTTAGAAGTTGATACTTTTGTTTCTCCACAAAAGGCATGAGATACTGCAAAAAACCATTTCCAACTCAATATAAAGGTTGATATACACATATCTACCGAGATAAATTTGGAAATTTAGATACCTCTTATATTATCTCAAACACAAGAACATTAGAGCCAACCAAAATTAGCCAAACAAGCATAATTGAAACATTAGGATAGCAGGAGAAAAATCTCTTACAAATCTGATGGAAAAAAATAGCTAAGGAAATCGTTTGAGAAAATCGGAACAAAAACTTGAAATAAGAACAAGGGCGAGGGAGGGCGTAGAGCACGGCCAAAAATTGACAAATGAATGATTGAAAAAAGAACTGGAAGAAGAATGGAGAGTGAGTAGGAATTAAATTAGGTTTAATTAAGTAACCTCGTCCAGGTGGAGCAGCATGAGGTAACTATCGAGGCAGACACAAGTCACGGTGATGAAGCAGTTGATGGATGAGGAAGTAGGATATGGACGCCGAAATGATGAAGCAGGAGAAGATGCTAGGGGTTGTGGAAAATGAAGCGGGCAACACCGTAGGTGGGGAAGGTGAAGCAGGAGGCGGGCGAACAAACATCGGCTCTTCTTATGTATGGTTATATATATGGTTCCTTGAATATATATTTTATTAAATTAGAACTAGCAGTTATATCTCTTATTTTTGTATTTTGGTGTAATAATAAATGGCACTTCATGTCATTCCTTTAGAAGGTTCACAATATTAATAATTCAATTAACAAATAAATCACTTTGTAACCGTTTAGCACATCGGTCTTCTTTAACTGGGAAACTGAGCTTCTTGCTGCAATGAGATATTTGTAAATATATTTTTAATCATGTTAGGAGGAATAAATCACATGTTGCATTTATCATAGATATAAAACATAAATAAACGCATAAGTAGCAATTATTCATGCTCATGCAATTCCTACTTATATGCCATGGTTCCCTAATGCATATTATGTAAAATGTATTTAAGTATAAAAATGGTTATTGGCTTAGAAGGAGATAACTGGGTATGACAATTCTCCCTTCCTTATAAAATTTGGTCCTCAAAATTTGACATACCGAACAGTTCTTGATACTTGCTTTGTATTTCTTCTTCTTTTTCACATGTAGCCTCTTCAACACAAAAACCATTGTAATGTGTTCCATTTCCATTCCGTAATTAGTAAAGGCTTTAATAATCCTGTTGGTCTTTGATGTTTAGTTTTGATCTACTGTCAAGTTAGACATTCTGCCACGAATTTCGCAATATCTTTCTTCATGTTAGGCCACCAATAATTTGGTTGCAAGTCTTTATACATGTTTGTGCTACCTGTATGCATTTTATAAAGACTGGAATGAACTTCCTTCAAAATGTCCCCAATGATGGTTGCGTCGGCCGGCACGCACAGTCTCCCTCTACATCGTAATGTTTTATCACTGGAGACTCAGAAGTTTGGTAATTTTGCCTCATAAACTTTTTCCCTCAATCTGCCTATATATTGATCCACCTTTTAGGATTTTGTTATTATATCTTAAAGTGCATGTTTCAATATGAGTGCAGATAACGAATACATCTTCCTTTTGGATATAATTTTAAATTTTAAATTTTGCAAGTCTAATAATAGTGGCTTTTGCATGATAAGAACAGAAGACATAGACTTTCTACTTAGTGCATCTGAAACCATATTTGCCTTACCAGGATGATAGTTGATCCCACAATCATAGTCTTTCACCAATTCTAACCATCTTCACTGTCGGATATTCAGCTCTTTTGTGTGAAGAAGTACTTCAAACTTTTGTGATCTATATATATTTCGCACTTTTCACCATATAGGTAATGCCTAAAAAATTTTAGTGAAAAGACAACAACAAGTTCTTGATCATGTGTTGGATAATCGGGCATTACAAAAACTCACTAGTCCTTGTTCTCGCTATTGTGTCTACAATATCGAGTTTTGTACTATTGTTCGGTCCATTCACTATTGGCGCCACTACTTATTTCAGCGAGAGTTTGTCCTATTCATTGATCACAAATACAATGCTAGTCAGGGCAACATTTTTACCCTCCATGTCTCATGGGCCGCTTATTTGCAGCAATTCCCTTTTGTACTTCACCACAAGTATATGACTACTAATTGGGTGGCAGATGCTCTTAGTCGCCGACATTCCTTACTCATGGACATGCGAGTTTCTATCCAAGTTCGATGACTTCTCTCACCTCTATGCCGGTGATCCTTACTTTGCTCAGATATTATTACATTTCTACTCTCCATGCCTCTCGCCTATGCATTCTCGCCTGCAACCTCCGATTACAGCTTATTTCGGAATTACATGGTGTTGGCCATGTCGGTCGTGATCGCACTCTTTCCCTCCTCCAACAGCGCTATTTTTGGCCTTCTCTGCGACGTGATGTGACTCGTTATGTAGCTCATTGCCACACTTGTCAGTCATCAAAGGGCAGGGCAACCAATGCTGGCCTCTATCGGTTCCCAGTTCCGGATGCCCCTTGGCTCGATGTGAGCATGGATATCATTCTCGGCCTCCCTTGCACTCAGCATGGATTTGACTCCATCTTTGTTTTCGTTGATCGATTTAGTAAGAGGGTGCATTTTATTCCATGTAAATGGACCTCTGATGCGCTTCATGTTGCACAACTTTATTTCGGGAATGTGTACTGCCTACATGGCCTACCTTCGTCTATTATATCGGACTGTGATACTCGTTTCTTGGGTCATTTCTGGCATAGCCTTTGGCGCACGGACAATATTGAAATCCACTTCAGCAGTGCTTACCATCCTCAAACTGATTGACAGACTTAGGTCGTTAACCGCTTCCTGTGTAACTTACTTCATTGTTTAGTCGAATAGCATCTGAACACTTGGAACGTCAAGTTAAGCCAGGCCGAGTTTTTTTTGGGAAAAGTCAATTGCATTAATAAAATAAGAGTGGCCAAAAAAGGCTGGCCAATACCCGGCAACCATATAGAATGGTGCACCAAACAACATAACAAAGAGCAAGATGTAGGAATACAAAGCCTACATACAAATGGCTACATAAGCTACAAAGCCTAGAAAAGCTACAAAAAAAAAAAAAGAGAAACTACCAAGCTATCCTCCAAATACGACGAACAACCACAGTAGATAGAGAACGAACGGGACATCTATGAGAGATAATATCACGAACAAGACCTATCCCCTGGAAAGTAACCGAATGAGGATCTCGACGCCTCTGACCAAACCTCCTTTCATTTCTCTCCTGCCAAATCAAATAGACCAACGCAGCTAGGAGAATACGGTAAGCCACGTTGACCACGTGCTTACCTCTCCACCTCCTAGATGCCCACAGCACCCCCGAGCTCCACACAGAGTGAGGCCAACTAAAGCGGACGGACCTCCTAGCAATAGAAATACACCGCCTAGAATAAGGATAATGAAAGAATAGATGGAAATGAGTCTCTACCGCCATACCACAAAGGACACAAATCCCATCAATATGCTGAAGCCAAGGCTTATCCATAGTCGATAAACGCTCCTGAATAGCTAACCAGAGGATGAAAGAGTGCCTCGGGATCTTCCCTGGTCCGTGCAAGAGCGGGGCCCAAGGAACAGGGGGCGAATAACCTCTGAGGAACCGAAGAGCAGAAGAGGATGAATACATACCCGAACTAAGCGGTCTCCATGAAACGCGATCTTGACCCCCATTAATATGTGGCAAAGCAGAAGTAATCTGCAAAAGCTCGGGCCTATCCACCACCGGCCACTCCCAATAACCCTCAACAATAACCGAATCAAGCCTAGCACCCACATCGATGCCGGACCATAGAGGAGCTCTAGGAACAGAATGCCTAATCACACCCATAGAATGCCAGGGGTCCGACCACAAGAAGAAGGATGAGCCATCTCCAATAGAATACTGAAATGCTCCCATAACAAGGGGACGCAGTTTCAGAAGCTGCCACCAATACCAAGCTGAAGCTGGAGAAACACTAAGATCCCAGAAAGAACATTGTTGCAACCTAAAATTCCGAACCCAATTAACCCAGACAGAGCGATTAGAGCCCGAGAGAAGAGCCCATATATGACGGGACATCAGAGCCTGATTCTGGAGCCTCAACGGAATGCCAAGGCCCCCACAATCCACTTCCAAGCAAACCTTAGCCCAGGCCACCTTGGCAAGGCCCGAATCATGAGAACCTCGCCAGAGGAACCACCTGATACGTTTCTGAATCAAAGAGAGAACGCCCTTAGGCAAAATAAAGCTACCAGCCCAATAAATATGTAAAGAAGATAAGACAGAGCGAATAAGCTGGCACCGACCTGCCATGGAAAGAGCAGTACTAGCCCACGAACTCAAACGACCATCAATTGAATCAATCAGAGAGGAACACATAGCAATTGTCAGCTTCGAAGAAATCAAGGGAACTCCCAAATACCTCACAGGAAGCTGACCTAGCTGAAACCCTAACAACTACTGGAACTGGACCCCCTGCACCTGAGCACTAGCTGAAAGAAAGATATTACTCTTACTCGGGTTGGCTCGTAGGCCAGAAAGGGAAGCAAAGATCTCAATACTTTTCTTAAGAACACTGACAGAGACAACATCGGGACTACATAAAAGGAGAAGGTCATCGGCAAAAGCAAGCATGAAAGTGCGTGTAGCCGCACACTTCCAGTAGAATTTGAAACCCGGAGTCTGAGCGATCTCATGGGTGATAATACCATGGAGGACCTCCATAACAATAACAAACAGATACGGAGAGATAGGGTCACCCTGCCTCAGCCCCCTATGGCCCCTAAAGATACCCTCAGCATCCCCATTCAACGAGATCGAGTAAGCCGGAGTGGTGATACACTCTCTGACCCAAGAAATGAACGTCTGGTGGAACCCCATACATTGCAAAGCAATCAAAACAAAATCCCATTCAACAGTGTCGTAAGCTTTCATAAGATCAACTTTAAAGACACACCGACTCGGCATCCCTTTTTGCCCATAACCATGAAGAAGCTCCTGGGCGAGAAGGATATTATCACTAATCTTTCTCCCAGGAATAAAAGTTGTCTGAGCTGGATCAATCAAGGAATCCAGGCTATCTCGCATACGATGGACCATAATCCTAGAAATAGCCTTATATAAAAGGTTACAACAAGAAATCGGTCTAAAGTCTGACAGGCTCCTCGGCAAAGCAACTTTTGGAACAAGAGAAATTAGGGTAGTATTGATCTGCTTAACGAATTGACCCGAGGAGAAAAAATGTTTAATAGCATAAGTAATCTCACCCCCGAAAATCGGCCAGGCTCGTCGATAAAAAGCAGCATTAAACCCATCAGGGCCTGGAGCCGTATTCATATCGAACCCAAAGAAAACAGAACGAACCTCCTCATCGAAGCAGTCGATCATATGTATAACATCAGGAGGAAGAGAAGAAGAGACAAAGGGTCGCACCTGATTGTACGAGACAGGCTGAACCCGATCCGAAGAACCTAATAACCTCTCATAGAACCCAACTACCTCATCCCTAATGACCTCAGGATCTGACAGATCAATGCCATCCTCAGAAACCAGCCTAAAAATCCGCGAACGAGCCCTCCTAGAGGCAACCCTCCAAAAGAAGAAAGCAGAACACTGGTCCCCATCCTTGAGCCACGCTAGCTTGGCCCGTTGCTGCGAAGCTGCTCACGGGAAGCAATGGAAGAAAACCCATCTGCAACACCCTTCTAACTGTAAAGCTGAGCCTGACAAAGAAAACTCTCTAAGGATAGACTAGGCGGCAGAAAGGAAAGCTGACGCTGAAGCCACATTCATAGCCAAGTCCCCTTTCCTCTTCCTCATAGCGCGAAAAACAGGCTTAAGGGCATCTAACTTCCGGCAAATCGCATAGAAGGGGGCTCCCATAATAAGATGATGCCAAATACCGAAGACAGCAGGCAGAAAGTCCTCAGAATCTGCCAGAAAATTATCAAACATGAACATCTTACCCCTACGACGGGGCAAGCTACCAATACCAAAGATAAGCGGGCTGTGATCAGAGGTCCGAGGCAAATCGCAAGTATAGGAGTAGTCAAAATGAGAAATAAACCACTGCGGATTACCCAGGACTCTATTTAACCGTTTCCACAAGGATCTAGAAGAAGGGCTCTTATTATGCCAAGAGAACCAGGAGCCCAACATCGGAAGCATCTCTAGATCAGCACGCTGACAGAACTCCCTGAAATCCAACATAGGAAGCTCATCATCATGATGAGTCACCTCTCCACCTAAGATCTCGCTACAATCCAAAACAGCATTAAAGTCACCCATAATCATCCAAGGCTCGCTAACATGCAGAACAGAAAAATCAGTCAAGTACTGCCAAAGAAGTCTTCTCTGGATAGCATCATTAGAACCATATGCAAAAGTAACTAGGATACTGGACGAGTCAATAAGCGAAATAATCCGGCAGTGAATAAATTGAGGATCAATAGCAATAATATCAACAGAGACCACGCCGGAATCCCAGCCCAGCCAAATCTGCTTACCCGACCCGTTTCCATAATCAAAAAACCACTGCCATGAAGCATTAACCAGGGAAGCAATATGCCTAGAGTTACCAACCGAGACTTTCGTCTCCAGTAAGGCAACACAACAAAGACTAAAAGAAGAAATTACCTCCCGGACCGAGTTTTGATGGTCCGGACGGTTCAGGCCACGGACATTCCACACTGCGAACGAAATCATCTAACACCCTCGAGAAGGGCTGCATCAGATATAGGGCCCACAGAAGAAGAAACAAGATGGTTGTCCGCAATCTCGAAGACCTCATCCACTGAGTCACCATCAAGACCAGCAAGCACGCCGAACCTGTTAGGAGAGAGCTCCAGAGCTCCAGACTGACGAGGAGACAGGATAGGCGAGCTGGTAGTAACCGAAGAGAAGGTAGGAATACTGCTAAGACGGGGAATAAAACCCGCAACACTGATCTCAGACCCGACATCAACCCGAGCGGCTACCAGCTCAGATAGCCCCAAGCGGGCAGACGGAGAGGCCACAGCTAGAGATACGCACCCAGAAGCAACCGCACGAGGAGAAGAAGACCCCTTAGGCTGAGAGGACTTCGCTAGATAAACACCGACCTGCTTGTTCAATTGATGAACAATAGGTTGTTGCTTACGCGGACACACCTGATCACGGTGCCCGAAGACTCAAAAACCACTACACCGATGGGGAAACCACTCATACTCAACCACTATCCGACGCCATCACAAGATGGGAGGGCCATGAGAAAGGAGCGAATCGGACTAGTATCGGCATCAAGCATGACACATGTAACACTCCCCAAGACGATCGGGGCATATTACAGCGCCGTGGACCCCACACTGTGGAGTCCACCAGGCTAACGTACCAACAAGACATTCGACGACGACATACAATTATCAATGGAACGATAATTCAAATAAAAGACTACGATCCGACAACTAGAGTCCAACATCAATCCATTTCCCAAAATGGGAACACAACATTAACAATTTTGAAAAGGAAGTACTCGAGTACTTAAACCAATTTTTTAATACAGAAATCCCAAAATAAGACATCAATAATAACCGACAGGACAGGACACCGAAAATCAACCACTGAATAGTATCATTCTTGCCCATCATCCTCATACGGCTCGAGTGCTCGCTTGTCCCCACGATCGATACCTGAAATACAAAAAGTATTTCCCCCATTTAAGGGGTTAGCGACAACTGCTAGTGCAAGTACAATCCATTTGAACTACATTCTAATTAGATGAATAATGCACCAAAAATCATTTTTGAAAACGTTTTATATTCCGGAATATTTACAATGTACAATCACAAAACACATTATCTCCATCAAATCACAATTCAAAGTTAACCGTTGGTACGAGACTCACGGCCACCGTACCCCGCAGAGCCCCGTCGGACATCCCTGGGTGGCTAACCACAGTTCGCGATACGCACACTCACGGCAATACGTATCCCTAGAGGCCCCGTCGGACCGTCCCTAGGTGAACATACACATATCCATCCACAACAACCACGATACAGCCATAATTCAAATACTAGAACATGTAAACAAATGTAAAGTACTTGCCTTTGAGACATTCTTGAAGAACGGAAGTGAAACACGACTACGAACGGTCCGGGTGGAAAACGACGGTCCCTAAACGAAGGATCAACATAGTTCAGTCCCAACGGACAACAATACTCTCGGAATACACCCATAACCGCAATTATAAACTACGATAATGAACGATCAATCGATACGGGCGACGGTTTACGCAAAATCTCCCCGTATTGATAATTCACGGATTAAAATCAAGGAAAATGGATTTGGAATCACCCAATAATCACAATCTGTAAGGAATATCGACACATAATTGAACAATTCGGAACTAATCCCTAGAATCCCGAAAAACCCCCAAATTCGTCAAAGTTAGTGTTCCTGAGGAAATACCTTGAATCGGAGTGAAGGAGATGGATTTAGATGATGTTGTGTTATGCTCGAGACACGGAAATCGGGCTGGAAGAGAACTCCACTGATTACTCTCCACAATCTGCTCTGAAGTCGCCGAAATCGCCCGTAGGAAGGGAAGGAAAGAAAAAGAATGAAAAATAATGCTGAATCTGAACTGCCGCTGATCTATATAAACTGTGAAGTTAGCGCACGCTAACTGTCATATATAGCGCGCTCTAACGGGGCTGTTACAGGTCCAGTAGCTACTGCCACCATTCGCTAGCGTACGCTAACAATAGCGAGTTAGTGTACGCTAACTGCACATCGGTAGCGCACGCAAGGTAACAGGAGTAGCGTGCGCTACCTACGCAGCAGTTCAGTACTGCTGCTCACATCAGTAGTACACTGCTGTCGAAGGTACAATACACGAAACGCATGACGAGGCTAGTATCCAGAAATATAAACATGAAGCATACAAGACGACGGAGCTAAGCGCTGAAAGAAAATACAATTCCGACCACCGGAGGGTCCGTAATGCGACAACGAAAATGATATTCCCTAAACTATTAGGAAATTACAAAAATAGCCCAAGTGACCGAAAATTACGAAACGACGTCCGATCAACGAACTGAAAGTCTCCACACGGCCAACTCAATCATACGGACTTGTACAAACCAAGAAACAACGAAAATAAACGAGTTTTATGAGAATCAAACGTTCATACGGCAAAACATATCATAAAATGGAATCACGTGAAAACATCACCAAAACTCGTCCAAATGGAAAAATTCCAAGAATAAAGTAGATTCACAATGTCGAAACGGTTACAAGCGAGTCGATAAAAATAGACATACACCAAAAATGGAAACTGCTAAAAATAGAAAGTTACGGATATTACATTCTCCCCCTCTAAAATAAAGTTTCGTCCCGAAACTTAAGAATCAAAAAGCTCGGGGTGCCTCGAACGCATATCCTCCTCTAACTCCCACGTCGCTTCTTCTACTCCGTGCCTCGACCATTGCACCTTAATCAAAGGAATGGTTTTGTGCCTTAACTGTTTGTCTCGACGCTCCAAAATCTTGACTGGCCTCTCCTCAAACGTAACATCATTCTCGATCTCCACGTCTCCAAAATCAATAATGTGGGAGGGGTCCGGAACGTACTTCTTCAACTGGAAAACGTGAAATACGCTATGAACATGACTCAGCGACGGAGGTAAAGCCAAATGGTATGCCAACTCGCCGACTCTCTCCAATATCTCGAAAGGCCCAATATACCTCGGGCTGAGCTTCCCCTTTTTTCCAAAACGGAAAACTCCCTTCGATGGAGACACTCTCAACAGAACATGATCTCCCACCTCAAACTCCAAAGGTCGACGCCTAACATCCGCATAAGACTTTTGTCGACTCTGAGCAGCCAACATTCACTTCCTAATCAACTCAACTTTCTCCCTTGTCTCCAATACAAGGTCTGGCTCGGTGCCAACTAGATCGGATGGCTCATCCCAACATATCGGTGATCGGCATCGTCGGCCATAAAGTGCCTCATACGGTGCCATCTTAATCGACGCGTGCCAGCTATTATTATAAGTAAACTCAATCAAGGCCAAATGCTCCTCCCAGTCACTACTCCAGTCTAACGCACACGCGCGCAACAAATCCTCGAATGTCTGAATGGTACGTTCGGACTGCCCATCGGTCTGGGGATGGAACGAAGTGCTCAAACGTAACTGTGTCCCCAATGCCTTATGTACCACCTGCCAAAAGTGCGATACAAACCGGCCATCTCTATCTGAAATAATGGTCCTCGGCATACCGTGAAGTCTCACTATCTGTGCGATAAAAACACGAGCCAACTTTTCTGGACCCCAAGTATCCTTGATGCACATAAAATGTGCCGACTTAGTCAGTCTGTCTACAATCACCCACACCATATTCATACCAGTCTTCGTCCTCGGTAAACCCGTGACAAAATTCATAGAGATATCCTCCCACTTCCACTCCGGGATGGGAAGTGGTTTCAACAACCCGGCTGGCCGCTGATGCTCAATCTTGACTTGCTAACAAGTCAAACACTTAGCCACAAAGTGAACTACCTCATTCTTCATATCGTTCCACCAGAAATTGTTCCTAAAATCTTTATACATCATACTCGAGCCCGGATGGACTGAGTAAGGCGACGCGTGAGCCTCTCGCATAATACTCTGTCTCAATCCCGAGTCGTTCGGAACACACAACCGACCTCGGAATCCCAACACACCTTCCTCATGAATAACGAATCTCAGGGCTTTCCCCTTCCCTACACTCTCCCGAAGCTGAATAAACATCGGGTCCTCTAACTGTCCCGACTTAATGTCGTCGACTAAAGATGACGAAATCTCAAGTGTACGTAACTGCCCGGAACTCTCTGGTAGTACAACCTCAATACTCAACCTCATAAACTCTCGCTGAAGTCCCGACTGAGCCGTAAGCAACTCAAGCGCCCGAAGCGCTACCGATTTCTGGCTCAAGGCATCTGCCACCACATTTGCCTTGCCCGGATGATATAGAATCTCGAGGTCGTAGTCCTTAATCAACTCCAACCATCGCCTCTGTCTCATATTAAGCTCTTTCTGCGTAAAAATGTACTTCAGGATCTTGTGATCAGTGAAAATATGACACGAAGAGCCATATAAGTAATGACGCCAGATCTTCAGCGCAAATACAACTACGGCCAACTCAAGATCGTGCGTAGGGTAATTCAACTCGTACGGTTTCAGCTGACGGGAAGCATAGGCAATCGTCCTCCCGTGCTGCATAAGTACACATCCGAGCCCTTGGCCCGAAGCATCACTGAAAACTGAGAAACCCTCATTACCACTCGGTAAAGCCAAAACAGGAGCGGTTGTCAACCGCTTCTTCAACTCCTTAAAACTATTATGTCTCTCATCGGTCCACACAAACTTCTCTGACTTCTGTAACAACTGAGTCAGCGGTCGATAGAGCTTAGAGAACCCCTCGACGAATCTACGGTAATACCCGGCCAAACCCAGAAAACTACGGACCTCCTTCACATTCTTGGGCGGTGCCCAATCCAACACTGCCTCTACCTTATGTGGGTCCACACGAACACCCTCGACCGAGATCACATGACCGAGAAACATAACCTCCCGTAACCAAAACTCACACTTTGAGAACTTCGCAAAAAGATGCTCAGTTCTCAAAATATCTAACACGATATGCAAATGACGGGCGTGCTCCTCCTCGCTCCTCGAGTAAATCAGGATGTCATCGATAAAAACGACCACACACTTATCGAGGTACTCGATAAAGACTTTGTTCATAAGCTGCATGAACACGGCTGGGGCGTTGGTTAGCCCAAAAGGCATAACCACAAACTCGTAGTGACCGTATCTCGTCCGAAAGGCCGTCTTCGGAATGTCGGTATCCTTCACTCGGAGCTGATAATACCCCAATCTCAAATCAATCTTCGAGAACACGGTTGCCCCTTGCAACTGATCAAACAAGTCATCAATCCTCGGGAGCGGATACTTGTTTTTGATGGTTACTTTGTTCAATTCTCGGTAGTCGATACACAAACGAAGTGACCCATCCTTCTTCTTCAAAAACAGGACCGGTGAGCCCCAAGGTGAAGCGCTCGGTCGAATATACCCCATGTCCAGCAACTCCCCCAACTGTTTCTTCAACTCCATCATTTCAGCAGGCACCATACGGTATGGTGTCTTAGAAATTGGTGTAGCACCCGGCTTTAAATCGACGGTAAATTCGACTTCTCGGTCCGGCGGCAAACCCGGAAACTCGTCTGGAAAGACATTAGGATACTCACACACTATCGGAATAGACGAGAGCTCGACTCCCCCTTATCCCGTTCTCAAAGCGTAACACCAATACCCCATACAGCCTCCCCGAAGAAGTCTCACCGCCCTCAAGGCACTGATCAGTAATCTCTGGCTACTCCGCTTACGCCCCACAAAAGAATGCTCGGACCGTCAGAGGCTAACATTGAAACAGTTCTCATTCTATAATTCATGATCGCTCCATGACGGTCCAGCCAATCCTCACCCAGAATCAAATTCTCATCTCTAATATCTACCGCAATCAGATTAGAAGGCCAAACCCTCCCGCGATACTCACTGGAAAATCTCTAACCTCACGATCCCCCACGATGATATCCCCACTAGGAAGTTTAACAACAAAAGGCTCACAAGCAACTAGGAAATCAACATGCAGACGACGCACACAATCCATAGATATAAAAGAATGCGTAGCACCATAATCGAACAATATGGAAATAGGATGATCAAGGATGTGGACGGTACCTGTAGCCACCATCGCGTCAGGATCTCCGGCTCGCCTCATCTCATACACACGGGGCGGAACAGACCCCGCACTAGAAGCTCCCCCTCTAGAAGGCTGCCCACATCCTCGACCTCTACCAAAACTCTGCTGCGGCTGAGGAACTGTCGGTGCCTCATTCACACTCGGCTCTCCCGCAGCTGGGGCTGATATCTGAGTAACTGGAGCCCGAGCGGCATCCGTACAAAACTTAGCACGATGACCCATCCGGCCACAAGCAAGACACTGAATCGGAGGCCTATCACACTCACTCATCATGTGGCACGGACGACTACAGTTGAAGCACGTAGGACCACGAACAGAACTGGTAGGAGCAGACCTAGAACCGTTTCCTCGCCCAACTGATGGCGACTGACTCCCGAAGACTCGCGAACCAGACTGAGCCTTCAGATACCCTCCTGACTTGCCTCCCGAAAACTGACCGGAGGTCTTCTGCTTCTTTCCTTCGGTTGCCGTCTCTGTCGCAGAAAACGACATCTCATAAGCCAACGCTTTATTCTGATACTCTTTCAAGGTCGTGCACCCCAGACCAGACATGTAGTGGCGCACCCTCGGTTTCATCCGCATATCAAAGTGGCGGATCTTATCAAGCTCATCTCGGACTTGGTTTCTCACATAATGCAGCTGTTGATTGTAGTCTTTGATAGCTTGAGAAATAGGAACATCTTGGGGCTTAGCCTCAAAGAAGGCTCGGATCCTCCCCTCTTTCACTCGCCATGGACAAAATTCATCTTCCATCAGATCCCGAAACTCTGCCCACGTGGCTGCCCGGTCACGCGGTTTAACCGCTTGCCACCACGTTGCTGCCTCCTTGGCGAGGAAGTACTGAGCAATGGGTACTTTCCTCTCCTCAGAACAATTAGCAACCTCGAATACTTTCTCCATCTCAAAAAGTCAACTCTCCCGCCCGGAAGGGTCGGAAGCACCATCAAACTACGGAGGACGCATACGAATCACGTCCTGAAGTAACTTTTCATTGCCGGATCCAGTCGGCGGAACTGGGTTGGCATTAGCTTGGCCGACCAGAACGGCCTGAGTCAGTAGTGTCATCTGGTTCGCTACTTGTTGCAAAATATTAGCCACTCCAACATTCTCATTAGCATTAGCGGAGCTAGCAGATTGGTCCTGCTGACCTCCGGAACTAGGGGGAACACTATTCGACAAAGAAGGCATAGCCGAGTCAGTTCCTGAGTGATCGGACATGGCTGCCCCACCGGCTACGCCACGTCCCCTACCGCGTCCGCGACCGCGTCCGCGTCCTCTACCAGCAGGAATTCTGAAGAAGTAACGGGTAAGTACAATTCAAACACAAAACGCAACAAGATACTAAGACAGTAATAGAACAGAACGGTGAAACGAGTCAAGTTAGGAAAAACTTACGAGCACCGGCGTACTGAGATGATGGCATAGCAGTGATACTGTCCCAAAAACGACACTTGACTAGACCCAAATAACCGACAGCCTAGGTATCCATAAACCTGGATCCGATACCATATTCTGTAACACCTCCCAAGATGATCGGGGCATATTACAGCGCCGTGGACCCCACACTGTGGAGTCCACCAGGCTAACGTACCAACAAGACATTCGACGACGACATATAATTATCAATGGAACGACAATTTAAATAAAAGACTACGATCCGACAACTAGAATCCAACATCAATCCATTTCCCAAAACGGGAACACAACATTAACAATTTTGAAAAGGAAGTACTCGAGTACTTAAACCAATTTTGTAATACAGAAATCCCAAAATAAGACATCAATAATAACCGACAGGACAGTACACCGAAAATCAACCACTGAATAGTATCATGCTTGCCCATCATCCTCATACGGCTCGAGTGCTCGCTTGTCCCCATGATCTAAATACAAAAAGTATTTCCCCCATTTAAGGGGTTCGCGACAACTGCTAGTGCAAGTACAATCCATTTGAACTACATTCTAATCAGATGAATAATGCACCAAAAATCATTTTTGAAAATGTTTTATATTCCGGAATATTTACAATGTACAATCACAAAACACATTATCTCCATCAAATCACAATTCAAAGTTAACCGTTGGTACGAGACTCACGGCCACCGTACCCCGCAGAGCCCCGTCGGACATCCCTGGGTGGCTAACCACAGTTCGCGATACACACACTCACGGCAATACATATCCCTAGAGGCCCCGTCGGACCGTCCCTAGGTGAACATACACATATCCATCCACAACAACCACGATACAGCCATAATTCAAATACTAGAACATGTAAACAAATGTAAAGTACTTGCCTTTGAGATATTCTTGAAGAACGGAAGTGAAACACGACTACGAACGGTCCGGGTGGAAAACGACGGTCCCTAAATGAAGGATCAACATAGTTCAGTCCCAATGGACAACAATACTCTATCGGAATACACCCATAACCACGATTATAAACTACGATAATGAACGATCAATCGATACGGGCGAGGGTTTACGCAAAATCTCCCCGTATTGATAATTCACGGATTAAATCAAGAAAAAGGGATTTGGAATCACCCAATAATCACAATCGGTAAGGAATATCGATACATAATTGAACAATTCGGAACTAATCCCTAGAATCCCGAAAAACCCCCAAATTCGTCAAAGTTAGTGTTCCTGAGGAAATACCTTGAATCGGAGTGAAGGAGATGGATTTAGATGATGTTGTGTTATGCTCGAGACACGAAAATTGGGCTGGAAGGGAACTCCACTGATTACTCTCCACAATCTGCTCTGAAGTCGCCGAAATCGCCCGTAGGAAGGGAAGGAAAGAAAAAGAATGAAAAATAATGCTGAATCTGAACTGCCGCTGATCTATATAAACTATGAAGTTAGCGCACGCTAATTGTCATATATAGCGCGCGCTAACGGGGCTGTTACAGGTCCAGTAGCTACTGCTACCATTCGCTAGCGTACGCTAACAATAGAGAGTTAGCGTACGCTAACTGCACATCGGTAGCGCACGCAAGGTAACAGGAGTAGCGTGCGCTACCTACGCAGCAGTTCAGTACTGCTGCTCACATCAGTAGTATGCTGCTGTCGAAGGTACAATACACGGAACGCACGACGAGGCCAGTATCCATAAATATAAACAAGAAGCATACAAGACGACGGAGCTAAGCGCTAAAAGAAAATATAATTCCGACCACCGGAGGGTCCGTAATGCGACAACGAAAATGATATTCCCTAAACTATTAGGAAATTACAAAAATGGACCAAGTGACAGAAAATCGCGAAACGACGTCGGATCAACGAACCGAAAGTCTCCACACGGACAGCTCAATCATACGGACTTGTACAAACCAAGAAACAATGAAAACGAACGAGTTTTATGAGAATCGAATGTTCATACGGCAAAACATATCATAAAATGGAATCACGTGAAAACATCACCAAAACTCCTCCAAATGGAAAAACTCCAACAATAAAGTAGATTCATAATGTCGAAACAGTTACAAGCGAGTCGATAAAAATAGACATACACCAAAAATGAAAACTGCTAAAAATGGAAAGTTACGGATATTACAACACAAACCCTAGCGAAGTCCATTTTCAAACAGTTCCTGGTAAAAACATCAGCGAATAGGGGCTCCCCAATAGCACTGGCTTTATACTAAGCCCCCCGTCGGTCCAATATTCCAAAGGGACATTACGGAGTTTCACCCAAACTGGAACCCATTTCGGTTGGACCTTCTGAAGCGACATACCAAACTTCCATCGAGAAAGAAAAATGGCCTGGCCCTGAAGCAACCAAGGACCACCCTCGAGGGCGTCTACCAAACACTGTTCACTAGCAAATTTGAAGAAATAAAAACCCCCAGATGAAGCAGACACATCCTGAAGGCCCTTCCAAACAGATAAAAAGAAGCTCTTAACCTGAGGGAAGAGAGCAGATTTCCCCAGAAAATACCCAACTAGAGTACAATGCCACTTTTTAGCCCCTTCATGTAATACCCGGTTGTAATTCATTCATTTTCATTCAGTAATTATCAGTCTGTAATCGTCACTCAGTAATTCTCACTCATTAATAATCACTCATCATTCATGAATCACTCATTTGCGTTCAATGTTGGCATGTTGTAATCGTATATCAGTTACCGATCGTCATGTCATCTCCGTTTAGAGATCGACGGGAGCATTATTATTTTCATCGTGATTGGTAGTCGTACTGGGAGCATCATCCGTGGCTTGTGTTAGACTTGTTCATTTTCACATTCGTATGTTATGTCGGATCATTCATCAGTCGTATCGTAGAATCGGAGTTATGGAATTTTCAACTTGGCCAGCATCGAGTTACGGCCGTAAGGACTTTGGGTTACGGCCGTAACAAGGGTTCGTGTTTCAGGCCATTTGGACGAAAGGGACTTACGGCCGTAAGGTCCTGTGGTACGGCCGTAAGTTGGCAGTACGGCCGTAAGGTGGCGATTACGGCCGACGCTGCGTCAGCAGTTACCGAGACATTTTCGGCCGAAGGTGAGTTACGGCCGTAAGGATGGTGAGATACGGCCGTAAGTAGTGTTCGTAAGTTTTGGGTGTTGTCGACCCGGGGTGACTTACGGCCGTAGGGGTTGCGGCATACGGCCGTAAGTCGAGGCAGTGCGGCCGTCTGAGTTGGCGATTCTGGCCGTCTGCAGACGCGCAGTGTGGTGCACCGGCCGTTTCGACGAAGAGGGCTTACGCCGTAAGATTTGGCGGATACGGCCGTATCATCCGAGTTACGGCCGTAAGGTGTGCGGTTACGGCCGTAAGGGTGTCGACGGATATTTTGACGAAGGCGGGTTACGCCGTAACTTCAGATCGATTACGGCCGTAAGTGTCGTGGCAGCTTTGACGAATCCGAGTTACGGCCGTCTGAGTTGGCGATTACGGCCGTAAGGCCGTTGACTTGGAAAGTTACGGCCGTAAGAGGGCCGAGTTACGGCCGTAACTTCCGGCATGCTTAATGACTTGGCCGGGTCATTTCACTTCACTTTTTCATTTTTTCCTTCTTCATCCGAGAGAGAGGGTTGAGAGAGAGATTTCATCATCATCAATCACTTGAGTGTGTAATCTTCATCATCTTCATTCCTTTGGGAAGCTTGGATACTCGTTATTACTCGTGTTCATCGGATCGAAGTGGTTGGATCTTCAAGAGGTAATTTCTTTAACACCTTGGATTTCGATTTTGTGTTGAGATATGATGTTTTGGACGTTATAATCATGTTTTATGAAGGGATATGTATATGATTATGAGTTTGTATAAGGATTCATTGGATTATTGAGGATTTATTCTAGAACACTTTGAATATCGAGTTGGATTTGGGGATTTCCGATTAATAGTTGTTATAATCACGTTTTGGATATTCTTAACGGACTATTGATCGTATTGGAGATGTTTTATTGATTTGAAGCACTTCTTGGGGATTTGAGATTGGTATTGTTGAGGTTTAGTTGTAATCAATCGAAGTTGGACTCAAAGTGTTCGATATAATGCCCCTATGAACTTGGTTTAAGCGTATCGGCGTCTTGAGTTCGTTATATTCGTGTTTAATTCGTTATTGATCGGATTGTTGGTAATTGGATTGAATTAAGGTTGTTCAAGCGGCCGGTATCTTGGTTAGGGCGTTGTTCGTGGACGGACATTCATCATCGGTATTGAGTAAGTTAATTCTTACTCGGTTAAAAGGATATTCATTCCTTTTGTCGTTGTTCATTCATAATCATAACTCATTCATCATTGTATTAATCGAATCAAAACTCGTCATTGTCAATTAATCACCTCGGTCATAAGGAGCAGCGGTTCGATCATTTCATTGAGCTATCATTCATTTCACCATCATTAAATCTTGGTGAGTCATCATTCATTTTCGTTGTCACTTTTGTCATATTGTGGCATTCGGGTCATCTTGGCGTGCCGGTTGGTATGTGTAGGATTTTCATGTCGGGCACATTATGGTCGTGTGTTGGTTGTTGGCCTCACATTGGGTGTGCACACGAGTCGATTGCTCGTGAGGCGATTAGGTACAAGACCACGCGTGTTTGATCGTTGGTGGCTTGTGCGGACACATTTCCATCCGGACGTAGTGTGGCGCCATTCCTTTGAGCCGTCTTGATAGTCGATTCATATAGCATGTTTGATTGCGTATGTTCGACGGGATAATTCATAATTTGGATATATCATGATTGTGTATTTTCAACCCTTGAGGATTGTTGTTACGTATAAGCGGCCCGTTTGGGGATATTGTTTTTCAGTCATGGCAAGGCAAAGCGCGAGGAGAGCACGTTGACGGCGGAGAGTCCCAGTGATACTAGAAGGGGGCCCCAATCCTTTGATCATTTATTGATCATTTATGTTTTCTTTATTATTCATTGAGACATTCCTTTCAAATACTCATTTCATTCGGTGTCGTGTATTTTATCGTCACATAAGATACACAAGTATTCTATATTATCACAGGTGTGTTGTATGAAACTCCTAATCGGAGTAATTGATGTTATAATGTGGTTCGGTACTACATTTACCTGTGTAATTCATCCTTTTCATTCGCACAGTGGGTCCCGATCGGGGGTCCACGGCAACCGTAATATCCGCTTTGGTTTGGGGTGTTACGAGTTGGTATCAGAGCGTGGTTTGAATACTACCCTCCAAGTCATGTCTCATTTGAAATCATCGTCATCGGACTAGTATCATTGGACTTTCGCGTCACGTGTGACCTGTGCAAATGCGGAGCCAATCAGACCAAGAACTGTAAGATTTCTAATGCCATAATATAATTTCTGGCATTAATCATTCATTCATTTCATTACTCAGTTGTTGATCTTGAAGATCATATCATCAATCTTGTTAAATTGTTCAAGATAATCATTTCAGTAATTTTATCAGATAATCATGTCACGTCAGTTAATCATTCATGTAATCGCTGTATGTGAGCGCGTATGCTCATTTTCATCATTTCATAATGTAATCATAATGTGATACTCATGCGAGATATATAATCATCATATGACTTTCCACTTCAGTATGGAGAGGGCTGGCAGAGGACGTGGAGGACGAGGCCGTGGAGCGGGCGAATCCAGGAACTCGTGCGAATACCGTGCAAATGCGGGAATAATGCTAACTCATCGGCGGCCGACAGCGCCACTCACTCACAGGCGCGATCATTCAGCATCAGGAGGAGTCGTACAGGACACGGCTCGGTCGAGAGGGTGTTCGGGTCGACCCACTCCCATTTATGCGGGGCATGATGGCCCAAATGACCCGGATGGCTCGGTTGATGGAGACGATGCATAACTCCGTCAATCAAAATCGTGAGCTCCTCCGCCGCCGCCTCGAGGCAAGAGAGGGGTGTAAGCAATATCATCGGCGATATCTCTCGCGGCGACCACCTACTTTTGAGGGCTCATCGAGCCGGCGGATATTGTTCACCGGCTTGAGCATTTTGAGAAGTTATTTGCTATGGTGGATTGCCCGAAGGGCATAAAGTTTCGATTGCGGCTTACTATCTCGGTAAGAGCGCTCATTCATGGTGGTTATCGTTGAGACCCACAGACGGAACATGTACTTGGGATCGATTCAAGACTCTCATGATGGAGAGGTACTATCCGGCCCCACTCGGGAGGCCAAGTTGTCGGAATTACTCACTCCCGACCTTTCGGCGGATGATGACGTTCTCGCCATCGCCGAAAAATTTCGAGAACTTCTTAGTTAGCCTCATCTATCATTCACTCGGAAGCGGACAAGATCAAGTATTTGACAAGAGGTGAAACCCCGTATGAGACTTGATTGCTTAATCATAAGCTGTGCCACTCGGCGAGTTCATTGAGAAGGCTCTTACTTACGAGCTTACGGCTAAGGAAATTGCTAAGCGGCAACCTTCGTCGCTAGCAAGAAGTCCAAGAACCGTGTCGGTCGGCGGTAGTGTGCCACTTTCAAGAAACGCGGGCGGGCTCTACTTTACGAGCGACCTCCTGGCGTCTAAACCCGCGGAATCTCGATCGCGAGCGGCGATTCGGCCATCACTTGTTTCAAGCTGTGAAGAACAAGGTCATTTCGGCACCAAGTGTCAAGCGATCATCACGTGCCACAATCGTGGGATTGCTGGGCATAGGGCCGTTTTGCCGTAGGGACTCTAAACCCACTCCGGCGTCATCTCAAGCCCCGGAGTCATTCGGGGGTGCGAGAATCAGGCCACTCACTCGGCGTCGTTCAAGGCAGCGGGAGCTAAAGGCGGAGCAGAGCTATCGAGGCAGGAGCATCCGGTTCGGGGCGGCAAGCCCGAATTTATGAGATGAAGAAGACCGATGATCCGAGGCCGGATGATCTCGGTACACTCGATATTCTATCTCAACTTTGTGTGCACTCTTTTTGATCTTGGTGCATCTTATTCATTCATTTAGAGTCATGTTTGAGTAGACTAAATGCGGGTAGTGCTACTAGTTGTGAGCCATATGTCATTGGCCTACGATGGTAGACGCATTATCGGTAAGTGAGATTGAATTGTCGATTCGGTTTCATGGTCGTGTATGGCGTGGACCTAATCGTAGTAGATTTACCGAGGGCGACATCATCTTGGGTATTGATTGGATGGATCGTCATGATGCCATCATTAGTGTCCAAAGCGTTTGGTCACTATCATTTGAACGATGGAGTTGAATATGTGTTTTGAGGTAATCCATTTACTACGGCAAAGTCATTAATTTGATGAAAGCGGTAAGATTAATCAATCGGGGATGTGTCGGTTATTGGTGCTTTATGGCCAAAACCGAGAGGTCATCGATAATGTTAACGGATATTCGGTGGTGAGGGAATATGCCGATGTTTTTCCCAGACGAGTTACAGTTTGCCTCCACAGAGGGATGTGGAATTCACGATTGAGTTGGAGCACAGTACGTCCCGATATCGAAGGCACCGTCGGATGGCCCCGAAATGCGGGAATTAAAAAAACAACTTGAGGAGTTGTTCGAGAAAGGTTATATCCGACCGAGTGCGTCCCGTGGGGAGCACCGGTGTTGTTTGTCAAGAAGAAGGATGGTTCATTCCGCTTATGTATTGATTATCGGGAGTTGAGCAGTGACGATCAAGAATAAGTATCCCTTACCCCGTATTGACGATCTCTTAGATCAACTTCGAGGAGCTTGGTATTTTCCAAGATCGACTTAAGATCCGGATATCACCGATTGCGGATTCGAGAGTCGGATATCGCGAGGACGGCGTTCGAACACGCTATGGTCATTATGAGTTCGTAGTTATGCCGTTCGGGCTAACTAATGCACTGCGGTATTCATGGAATTGATGAATCGGGTTTTCATCGACTTTTTGGATCGGTTTGTTGTTGTCTTCATCGACGATATTTTGATTTATTCTCGTAGCGAGAGGATCACGAGGTTCATCTTCATCGAGTTCTCGGCGTGTTGAGGCGAGAGCAAGCTGTTTGGAAAGTTTTCCAAATGTGAGTTACGGATGTCGAAGTGACTTTTCTCGGACATGTGATCTCATCGAGACGGAGTTCGTGTCGACCCTCGAAGACGGAGGCTATTCGAGATTGGTTACCTCAGAAGAATGTTAAGGAAATCCGGAGTTTCCTCGGACTAGCGGGTTATTATCGGCGATTTGTGGAAGGATTTTCCAAAATTGCTCAACCATTGTGAACCTTTTGCGAAAGGATAAGAAATACACGTGGTCCGACACGTGTCGGTGAGTTTTGAGGAACTCAAGAGTCGGTTAATGTCGGCACTGTACTTTCCTTGCCGCGAGGACGGAAGGATTTGTGGTCTATAGTGATGCGTCGGACGGGGTCTCGGATGTGTGCTCATGCGAAGCAGGAAAGTTATTGCCTATGCTTCACGGCAATTGAGGCCTTACGAGGTTAATTATCCGACCCACGACACGGAGTTAGCGGTAGTGGTGTTCGCTTTGAAGATTTGGCGTCATTATCTTTATGGCGTTACATCGAGATATTCACCGATCATAAGAGCTTAAAGTATATATTTACTCGAAGGAGTTAAATATGCGCGAGAGGCAGTGGTTGGAATTAATCAAAGATTATGATATCGAGATCCTTTACCACCGGGCAAGGCGAATGTTGTCGCCGATGCCTTGAGTCGTAAGTCCGTTCGGGAGCGGATGCTTGCCGTTTAACGATTCGAAGGAGCTTGGCGGGAACTCCTTAGACCGAGATCGAGTCGGCTTGGCGAGTTCGAGGAGACGACTTTGTATGTTAGAGATTTCATCATCTCTTGAGGATGCAATCCGAGAGAATCGGGGTTCGGACCCATCATTGTTGCGCATCCGAGAGGATGTGGCTCGAGGAAAGCCCACGGATTCGTGGTCCACGAGGATGGACTTTTGAGATTTAAGAATCGGTTGTGCGTACCGGCGGATGACGAGTTGAAAAACTCGATTTTGAGAGAAGCTCATGCTACCCCTTATTCTGTTCATCCG
This sequence comes from Orobanche coerulescens, assembly GCA_033398695.1. Lineage (NCBI taxonomy): Eukaryota > Viridiplantae > Streptophyta > Magnoliopsida > Lamiales > Orobanchaceae > Orobanche > Orobanche coerulescens. The sequence goes on from CM065807.1 coordinate 91,353,278, forward strand.
GGATCCAGCAAGATGTACAAGGACTTGAAAGCGAATTACTGGTGGAGTAATATGAAGCGAGAAGTCGCGAGTCGTTTCGAGATGCTTAACTTTGTCAACAAGTTAAGATTGAACATCGGCCGGTGGGTATCTGAAACCTCTTCCTATTCCCGAGTGGAAGTGGGAAGACATTTCTATGGATTTCATCACGAGTTTGCCGACGAGTCGTCGTGGCATGAACACGATCTGGGTGATCGTGGACCGCCTAACAAAATCAGCTCATTTCCTTGAGATCAAGGATACGTGGGGTCTGAGAGGCGGCTCGATTGTTCATCAAGGAGATAGTGAGGCTTGCAGTACTCTAAGAGTATCGTTTCCGATCATGACGGACGATTTGTGTCTCATTTTTGGAAATCGATTCATCGTCTATGGGAACTCGGCTCAATCTCGGTACCTCCTTTCATCCTCGGTCAGACGGGCAATCGAGAGAGGACTATTCGGACACTAGAGGACATGTTGAGGGCATGCGTCCTCGATTGGAAGGGCGATTGGGAAGCCCAACTACCATTGATCGAGTTCACGTATAATAATAGGCATGCTTCCATTAAGATGGCACCTTACGAGGCCTTGTACGGTCGTCGTTGTCGGTCTCCTTTGTGTTGGGATGACTTATGCGAATCAATCGGCACCGAGCCCGATATGCTTATAGCCGCCGGGAGAAGGTAGCTTTAATCGAGTCGTATGTTGGCATTTCGAGTCGGCAAATCTATGCGAGATAATCGTAAATCGACCACTAGAGTTCGAGACGGGTGACCACGTTTTGGTCAAGGTATCCCAGTCGAGGTATTTTCCGTTTTGGGAAGAGGGAAAGTTGAGTCCGAGATTCATTGGACCGTTTGAGATTTTGGATCGAGTGGGCGAGTTAGCTTATCGATTGGCTTTACCTCCGGCGTTGAGCCGAATTCATAATGTGTTTCATGTCTCTCGATTGCGGAAGTATGTTGCCGACCAGTCACATACTCGATTCGACGAAATCGAGATCGCGACGATCATTCATATGAGGAACGTCTATTCGAGTTCTAGAGCGGCGAATCAAGCGATTGAGGAATAAGGCGATTCCTTTGGTTAAAATTCGAGTGGTCTAGACACGGAGTCGAAGAGGCTACTTGGGAAACCGAGGATAGTATGCGGGAGAGTTATCCCGAGTTGTTTGACCCTTAGTTTGAGACGAAACTCTTTTTAAGGGGGTATGTAATACCGGTTGTAATTCATTCATTTTCATTCGGTAATTATCGATCTGTAATCGTCACTCGGTAATTCTCACTCATTAATAATCACTCATCATTCATGAATCACTCATTTGCGTTCAATGTTGGCATGTTGTAATCGTATATCAGTTACCGATCGTCATGTCATCTCCGTTTAGAGATCGACGGGAGCATTATTATTTTCATCGTGATTGGTAGTCGATCTTGGGAGCATCATCCGTGGCTTGTGTTAGACTTGTTCATTTTCACATTCGTATGTTATGTCGGATCATTCATCAGTCGTATCGTAGAATCGGAGTTATGGAATTTTCAACTTGGCCAGCATCGAGTTACGGCCGTAAGGACTTTGGGTTACGGCCGTAACAAGGGTTCGTGTTTGAGGCCATTTGGGCCGAAAGGACTTACGGCCGTAAGGTCTGTGTGGTACCGTAAGTTGAGCAGTGCGGTCGTAAAGTGGCCGATTCTGGCCGTCTGGCGTCAAGCTGCGAGACATTTTCGGCGAAGGTGAGTTACGGCCGTAAGGATGGTGAGATACGGCCGTAAGTAGTGTTCGTAAGTTTTGGGTGTTGTCGACCCGGGGTGACTTACGGCCGTAAGGGTTGCGGCATACGGCCGTAAGTCGGCAGTCTGGCCCGTCTGAGTTGGCGATTCTGGCCGTCTGCGGCAGTGCTGGCCGTTTTCGGCGAAGAGGGCTTACGCCGTAAGATTTGGCGGATACGGCGTATCATCGAGTTACGGCCGTAAGGTGTGCGGTTCTGGCCGTAAGGGTGTCGGCGGATATTTTGACGAAGGCGGAGTTACGCCGTAACTTCGAGATCGATTCTGGCCGTAAAGTGTCGGCGAGCTTTCGGACGAATCGAGTTCTGGCCGTCTGAGTTGGCGATTACGGCCGTAAGGCCGTTGACTTGGAAAGTTACGGCCGTAAGAGGGCCGAGTTCTGGCCGTAACTTCCGTGATGCCTTAATGACTTGGCGGGTCATTTCACTTCACTTTTCATTTTTTCCTTCTTCATCCGAGAGAGGGTTGAGAGAGATTTCATCATCATCAATCACTTGAGTGTGTAATCTTCATCATCTTCATTCCTTTGGGAAGCTTGGATACTCGTTATTACTCGTGTTCATCGGATCGAAGTGGTTGGATCTTCAAGAGGTAATTTCTTTAACACCTTGGATTTCGATTTTGTGTTGAGATATGATGTTTTGGACGTTATAATCATGTTTTATGAAGGGATATGTATATGATTATGAGTTTGTATAAGGATTCATTGGATTATTGAGGGATTTATTCTAGAACACTTTGAATATCGAGTTGGATTTGGGGATTTAAGATTAATAGTTGTTATAATCACGTTTTTGGATATTCTTAACGGACTATTGATCGTATTGGAGATGTTTTATTGATTTGAAGCACTTCTTGGGGATTTGAGATTGGTATTGTTGAGGTTTAGTTGTAATCAATCGAAGTTGGACTCAAAGTGTTCGATATAATGCCCTATGAACTTGGTTTAAAGCGTATCGGCGTCTTGAGTTCGTTATATTCGTGTTTAATTCGTTATTGATCGGATTGTTGGTAATTGGATTGAATTAAGGTTGTTCGGCGACCGGTATCTTGGTTAGGGCGTTGTTCGTGGACGGACATTCATCATCGGTATTGAGTAAGTTAATTCTTACTCGGTTAAAAGGATATTCATTCCTTTTGTCGTTGTTCATTCATAATCATAACTCATTCATCATTGTATTAATCGAATCAAAACTTCGTCATTGTCAATTAATCACCTCGGTCATAAGGAGCAGCGGTTCGATCATTTCATTGAGCTATCATTCATTTCACCATCATTAAATCTTGGTGAGTCATCATTCATTTTCGTTGTCACTTTTGTCATATTGTGGCATTAGGGTCATCTTGGCGTGCGGTTGGTATGTGTAGGATTTTCATGTCGGGCACATTATGGTCGTGTGTTGGTTGTTGGCCTCACATTGGGTGTGCACACAGTCGATTGCTCGTGAGGCCGATTAGGTACAAGACCACGCGTGTTTGATCGTTGGTGGCTTGTGCACGGACACATTTCCATCCGGGACGTAGTGTGGCGCCATTCCTTTGAGCGTCTTGATAGTCGATTCATATAGCATGTTTGATTGCGTATGTTCGACAGGATAATTCATAATTTCAGATATATCATGATTGTGTATTTTCAACCCTTGAGGATTGTTGTTACGTATAAGCGGCCGTTTGGGGATATTGTTTTTAGTCATGGCAAGGCAAAGCGCGGGAGAGCACGTTGACGGCGGAGAGTCGATGATACTAGAAGGGGCCCCAATCCTTTCAGTCATTTATTGTGTCATTTATGTTTTCTTTATTATTCCGCTGCAGACATTCCTTTCAAATACTCATTTCATTCAGTGTCGTGTATTTTATCGTCACATAAGATACACAAGTATTCTATATTATCCTGGGTGTGTTGTATGAAACTCCTAATCGGAGTAATTGATGTTATAATGTGGTTCGGTACTACATTTACCCTGTGTAATTCATCCTTTTTCATTCGCCTGGTGGGTCCCAGTCGGGGGTCCACGGCACTGTAATATCCGCCTGGTTTGGGGTGTTACACTTCAAGCCCTACTCTAGCTGGCGGTTTCACTAGCATTTCACCATTATGAATTTCTGGGGGGACAAATCTTAAACCCCTTTTACCAAAATTCTTCCCTACCACAATAGAAGGTAGAGGTAAAACAGACGGGATTTGGGATGGAAGCGAGCCAAACTTCAACGAATTTGGCAAGTCTGGACCAATAATACCTTTCCCTTTATCAGAATTAGGATCACAAATATAATTCGGCACATTATTATCAATTGACGATATGTGCCCAGCATTAAACGAATCAATTCCTAAACCAGCAGAAGTACCAATAACATTGCAATCAGGACTAAAAGAAAGATCATTTCCATTATTAGGTTGAGCATATCCTTTACTATCAGATGAACTACTAGCATTACCGACATTACAAGCATTTTCCACATAATCTACATTACAACAAGAATGAAGTAACTCATCAGGCCTCACACCAATAACACTGCCCAAACCAATAGCAGGGGACAAACCCAAACCCATACCCAAGGCTGAAATGGGCTCAAGGCTTGGTTCCAAAACTGGGCCAGAAGATGGGCCTGGACCCAGATTACGCCTGGGCTTCTGAATTAGACCAGGAGCACCCGTCGGCACACCTAGGAGATTTCCACCATTGCCGGCAGCTGCAGGCAGGAAGATTCCGTCAAGCTTATGTCTTAGCTGGTCCAGCTCAGGTTTGCTTAACACTTTTGCCCCCAAATCAGCAAACCCCAGAACATCGAAAGGTTTAGAAACCAGTCCGACCGCCATTACCGGCGAAGATACCGACGACACTAACCCACAAGAAGAGGAGGTAGAGGACGACATACCCCCCTGCAACAAAACGCAACAAAAACCAAAGCCCCGATGGAACCACGCCGCAAAAACTTGGGCAACGCTGGAGCAGCAAATGCGAAAAACGAATCGTGAAAAACCACACCGCAAAAACCTCACTCACACCCAACCCACACACGGAACCAGAAAACAACACCGAAACACAGACGGACGAGCAAAAAAATCGAGCACAAACAACAGGAAAACGAACCAGGGCTGGAGCAAGTCGCGAAAATAAATCGCGACCTTCGTTGAAGTCCAGATCCCCAATTTCAACACACAGCAAAATATTAATAATAAATTCGATTCTTAGGATTGAAAGATAGATAATGGAATTCCGAAACACAATTGAAAAGGCAAACAATTTGGGGATGGCAATCAAGATAATAAATTGGGTTTAAGATCGGCCGAAGAAGATGAACAAAGATTTTATGATAGTAGGTGAAGATTGGCCGAGGGGAAGGTCGCCCCCATTTCGCCTTTTAGTGTGTGAAAATCGCACCGTGAGAGAGTGTAAATCGCCTTCAGCGGAAATAATGTCAGTAAAACTTGAGTTTGCCCATAACTCCGCTATCAATTGGAGCACCGACTTCTGCCTATTCCGTATTGTCTACAGTCGTGTTCCTTGTGGCCTGATTGATTTGTTGACCCTCCTACAGGGCACTACGATGGATGAAAAAGCAATAGATTATTGGAACGAGTTGATGACTATACATGCTACGACTCAGGCCCGTCTATAGGAGAGCAATGCACGCTACAAACAGACCGCCGATTCGAAGCGGCGCCACCTTGAGTTTGAGGTTGGTGACTTGGTTTGGGTTGTCCTTACTCGAGATCGCTTTCCTGCTCATGAATATAACAAGTTAGCATCACGGAAGATTGTACCTGTAGAGGTACTTGAGAAGATCAACCCCAACGCCCACCGTTTACGCCTTCCCCCTAATATGCGTACTTCTGACGTCTTCAACGTGGAACACCTGATTCCTTTCATTAATGGAGAAGGGATCACCGGATTCGAGGGCGAATCCTTCCGAAGGGGGAGGAAATGATAGAGAAAGGATCGCAACTTAATTCTTATTTATTTGTTATTGGGCTTTACTTTTATTTATTGCTTTAGTTTACTTTAGAGGCCTTGCTTCTCAAGAAACCCTAGTAGTATTTATATTCCGCATTGTTATCTTGGAACGGTAGTTTTGATATATTGAAGCATGGTTCTAAAAAACGCTAGGCGCTAGGCGTTCGGATTGCTAACGCCTAGCGCCCAGAGGATTATTCGGAGATTAATCGGGGATTAATCGGACTAGGCGGATTTATTTTTTATTATTATTTTAATTATTTTATATATGTAAAATTATATATATGTAAAATAATTAAAAATAATTAAAATTTAATCATTTAAACAGATATATAATCAATTATATATTAAATTTGAAATATTTATATAGATATCAAGGAGTCCATAATATCCATAATATCTCAATTTAGGAATTTATAGTACTATTAGAACAAAATAAAAAAATCAAAAGTATAAGCTATGCAGCGTCCACAGTCGCCGTGTAGTTAGGAAATTTGAAACATTGATATAGGTATAAAGTAGTACATAGTATCCATAGTATCTTAATTTGCGCCCATGGCACTTGGCACAGCCATAGATTAATCACGGCAACGCGTCTGGCGTCTAGGCTATAATCAGGCAGCGGAGGGCTTCTAGGGATTAATCGGAGGATTAATCGGCCTAGGCGGGGATTTTTAGAACACTGTATTGAAGAAAATAGGGATTTTTCTAGATTGTTCTTGTGTTAATTAGGTTTCCGTTGCGTCAAAAGATCAAGATTAGTGCGCGTAAGTTTACAATTTCAAATTTCTTAGTTATGACATTAATTCATTATATATGGAGGAAATTTTTGATGGGATTGGGTTGGAAGTTTCACTCAAGGAGAAAGTGGAAGACAAGTCCACGTGTGCCATCTTATTCATGCCTGCCATCATCTCCAGCACTTGCACGCTATGTGCCTTACGCGAGACGGTTACATATGAAGAAGTTTAACCCTATAAGTCATCTCCCCTAGTAATCTTGTATGTGCATACTATAAGGGCTCATTTGGTAGCCTAATCAAGATATATCAAGTTAAGTTAAAATTAACATGGATGATTAGGATATGACGAGAAAAGAAGATATTGTTATAATATACCATGAAAGTGACGTTTCAATTACCCCTTTGTTTTTATATAGTGTGAATGACTATTATGCCCTTGATGTAATTATGTAATTACGATTGTGCCATCTGAAGTTTTCCTATAAATAGCACTTCGGTTATTAATGAAAATCACACCTGAGAATGATTCTCTAATTTCTCTCTATTCTCTCTCTAAATTCTCCCTCTAGAATATTTCGATTTTATAACACGTTATCAGCACGACTCTAACCAAATGAGTAATATAAAGAGAGTATGCTCTACAGTTGTATCCTACAAATGATCCTCTGTATCAGAAATCTAATTATTACAAATCATTTACGTTCTTATTTCTTATCATTTTTTACTTGCATTATTCAAGTAAATGGCTTTGTGAATCCAGCTATATCACTACCCCCAGTCAACTCCCCCAGTAGATCGAGATGTCTTTAATTATATCAGATCTGCATCTAATTCTTCTAATATTGCACCGTCCTCATTACTCTCTGTCCAAACATCTCTCCCGTCCCTAGGAGATATAAAATCGGTGGTGCCCTCTCAAATCGCCTTCGTTTCTTCATCTTTTTCTCAAATCGCGGCGGCTGGTGCTTCGTCTGGTGTATCTCTTCCGGTTGGCACGTTTTTTCTGGTTGCTGGGTCAGCTTCGGTCGTCCGTCTAGTGGGGTTCTCCTCTTTCCAGTTCGGCGTCTAGGCTTTCCCTTGTGCAGGAGGCGGTCGGTGGTGCTTCCGATCTGGAGTTTCATCCGGATCGGTTGTCTGTTGCAGGTTCAGTGGCGGGCTGCAGCCGTGGGGTTGCTGCTCCTTCTCCCGCGGCGATGGCAGTGCATTTTTTTTTCACAGCAACAAAACGGCGGGTGGTGTTTCTCCTCCTGTGGGAAACGGGACCGTTGCAAATTCCATCCCAGGTACATTTTTTTCGTCCGTTTCTTCGCGTCCCGAGGTGGCGGAGGTGGCGGCGGGTTTGACCATAAAAAAACCCTTGCCCTCATCAAAACGACGCCCGAGCTCCAGCAACTACAATTCCTTCCACCAAAACAATAAATCTGGTTTTTCTTAAAGAAAAATTATAAATAATAAAATATTCTTTTAATTCATTAAATTATAAATTTGGTTTTTCTTAAATATAAGATACATATGATATCAGAATTAATTTTTATTGATACCATCGTGACTCTTTTCACGAGAGCTTCAATTTGACACTAATATTGATATGGGTATTAACTCTTTTCATATATGTCATTATTAAATTTATTACAACGTACGAATTAATATCCAACCCCGAAAATCGCAAAGATTTATGAATACATACCCTTACGCTTGCTATTAACGGCAGTCGATATTTCGACCTATACCTTGACGATGACTATTTTGAGGAAGATTAGACGATCCTGCTCTGGTAGAAGCAGTTAATTGTTTTGCAGTTTAAATTATGTCTATTACTTATCTCAAACTGGTGGTTTAAAACCACATATTTATTGCGTTTATTTTATATAATTATAATACCTTCCATGTGATGAGTTCAATTATCACAAGACGGATGGTTTACGTATATGCAATTTATATATTATATATCACCATCGTGGTTGGTTATACCACAAGAATAGTTCATAGATCCTGCTCCCGAAGAAGCAGTTGATAAAAATAAATCCTACTCTGGAGAAGTAGTTGATCGATTATCTAAATCCTGCTCTGAAGAAGCAGTTGAAAGAAATAAATCCTACTCTGAAGAAGTAGTTGATCAATGATTCAAATCCTGCTCTCGGAGAAGAAGCAGTTGATGAAAATAATATCCGATCTCCATAATTATTAAATACGAACGGAGAAAATTGAGTAAGTGATATCATAAGCTATCACCGATTAATTAAAGAAAATCCCATGCAAACTGCATGATGAGATCATTTGACAAGTGATATGAAAAACTATCACTGGAAAATAATTGCTCAATAAATCCCATGTTGATTATATTACATGGTGGGATCATTGAAATCATATTGATTGATATTATTCATGGGGAAACATATATCACATATTTGTGAAAATATTGTATTTGCATAAAAGTAAAAGATGGTCTTATTATTGCTGAAGAAGCACACAACAGTCGAAGTGAAAATATCGAAACTAGCTGAAAGGCAGTAAACACTCGACAATATGAAACACGAAAAAGAAAATACATATGAAACCCATAAAAAAAGGGGTGCGTCTCGAGAGTATAAAACTCGGTAACTCTGCCACCCCATGGCATAAGGGTTTATAATGAAAGATCTAAAGGATCTAAACTTCTTTTCCGTTTGGCGGATAGCGCATGGTGATGAGCTTCCAAATTCTTAATGAAATATATGCGAAACTTTATAAGTAGATCGAATGCAGTGTCAAGTACATATTATTATATCTCGTGATGGTGAGATATAAACTTGTGATCTACTCCTTGATCAGGAAAAAGCAAATCATTGAAGAAATTATTAATATTCAACAAACCAATAGGTTTGGTATGGAAATCATTCATTTTTGACGTGATGTTGAATATCTCATTGAGTGTCATAGCCACTGGAAGAACAATAAAGCGCATCACTATTATTCACCACATACATCAAACTATTATGCGCGCATGTGTTTGAAGCATCAACCCAATTGAACCCCTATACTCTTTGGTTCTAAGCGTAGGATAGTGTAAGGCACTTGTTACTCTTATTCTCCCATTTTGTGCAGCCTCTAAAAGATAACCCAAAAATCTATAATTACTCACACCATACAATATATCGATTTTGTGTTTTCCTAATTCTTTTACGAATTGATATGTCATATCTATATGCTGGATATGACCTATCAATTTGGATCCACCTAAAATACATATAGTTTTAATTGGATGAGATCTAAATGAGGATTCTGAGAACTCCATCTTTCTACACTAGACTTTCAAAATATTTTTATGAGAGATACATTTTCTGATTTATGGATCCCAAATTTAAAGATCAAACTTCTTACTAAACGACAAATGACTTCACTATTTTCATTGAAAAAGGAGCGGTAGATAAGTCATTACTTTTGACAAAATTGCAAAAGAAAACGAAAGATATGATATTATATTTTTCAATGAAAATGACGTTACCGATCGGCAGCTGAGAAATTTAAATATTAGAAAACAATATTCAACAACTTGCATTATTTTGCTATTTACCTTATACCAATTTTGACAGAACGGACTTACAAACTGGATCTTTTGAGACTAATTTGTCATGACTATAACGTTCCCGTTCATCCTTAAATTGCATCCACAAAGCCATTAGTTCAAGATAAACGTATCCACTGGGATGTGTATCAAGAATCTGTTGGATATCATGATCTATAGATTCCTTACTCAATCCATCCTTGATAAATGTTATTTTATCTTCTCCATTTTTTGATACAAACCCCACAGATTTACATCGTGTGTCACATGTCCACCGAGAACATTTATAGCACCCACCTAATCTTTTTGCTCTCCGTTTCTTTGCAAAACTACTTTTACCTGTACCTGGCATGTACTTAAATGAATTTAAAAATTCGCCAGATAGTCGAACTTGTGCTTCGATCAACCATCGAATATCTTCTGGGATGCCATTTCTCATTAGCACCCTTAATCTTTCGAGTCAACCTCGATAAATTCTTTTTATGATATTCACTGGAAGAGGTGGATAATATTTACGAAGATTCAAAAGCATTGAATTCATTATGATATTCAGACCCTCGGTGTGGGTGAATTTTGTGAATACAATGATAATCTATTTATAGATTGGAATTACGCGTATGACATTTGACTCCGCGTCGTGAAGCGTATGAACTATGACTCTATATTTGAATAATGAACACAATATGATATGTGGGAGCAACGACTCCATGTTGATAATGATGTGCAATAATGGCACCGAAAGATGATGTGATATGCCGGTAAAATATCTATATGGTGATATAGACACATCATGTCTTCAAATATTTGTTCTCGATTAATATCACTACTAGTTAATATTGGGAATGAATTCCTAATAAATTTGGAATATATTAAGGGGGAGTATGGGCCCACTTCCTCTACATGTGAACTACTAGATATTATGGATCCACTAGATAGTCACGTGTTTATATGACTCGTAATCAGAAATTTACGAGATGATTTGCTCACGATTTGAGCACATATTCCAAATCAGACAAAGCTAGTAATATATCCCAAATAAACTTGAATAGATCCCAGAAAGGATCAAGATATGCGCATACAAGTGGGATATCAATTGGCATACCATTCGAAGTCCTCCAGCCAATATCGAGAACATAATATACAAACTCCCATGACTGAAGATGAATACTGAGATACTTGACATACGAGTTTGGTGCTCAAGAAATCTCTTAGCATGAGGGGGAGTATTGGTAGTTGGAAATATGTGAAATGCATCACAATATATCCTCACAACTTAAATATGAACTTGAAATTCAAAGATGCATGCCAGATTATTAATCTTTGATACCAACTACAATTGCTTTGATAAATACATAATAATTCCCCGAATATGAATCAAAGCAAATGATAAAATGAGGCATATACTTTTGAGAAGTATATGGGTGATTGATAATGAGATATCTCGGCAAGTTATGTTGCCATGGGGAAGTAAAAGTATCGACACAATATAGCGCTATGAATGAAATGAGGATAACAATGATTGGAAAGAGGATATCGATAAATGATATGAGGATATCCATGACTGTGAAATATGGATATTGGAAATAAGGATATTAAAATCCATGATTTGTGAAAATGAGGATATTGAAATCCACCGAAATTGAAATATATGCCCTTATAATAAAATGAAACATATGGGCTTACTGAAAGTGACTCGTAAGGAGATTTTAAATATATTATCAGTGTGTGCAGTCACTCAAAATAAAGTGTTGTGAACAAAAATTATCTGCTGTACTCTTTTCCTTGACTGAGGTTTTATCCCACCGGGTTTTTCCAGCAAGGTTTTTAACGAGAGAGCTTAATCACAACTAATATGAAATTTCCAAAAGAGATTTGGAATATATCGCAAATAATATGAGTTCGATATTACAAACTGCACTGAAGATGATACTCATACTAATCCCTGGATGATCATTGAAATGCCTAGGGCATATTTGTATAAAATACGCGTTGCACTCTTTTTCGCTTGACTGAGGTTTTGTCCCATTGGGTTTTCCTAGCAAGGTTTTTAACGAGGTAACTGGAATGGCGTATTAGTATGAATAATGTACTCTTTTTCCTTCATTAGGATTTTTCCCATTGGGTTTTTCCTAATAAGGTTTTAATGAGGCATATTCATGGCATAATAAGGAACACTACAAAGATAAAGATTATTCCTCAAAGCTTGAAAATAGGAGTTGTTGTACTCTTTTTCCTTCGATCAAATTTTTCCCACCGGGTTTTCTTGACAAGGTTTTAATGAGGCAACACGTGGATACTCCAACAACGAATGGTATACATGACAAATTCACTCAGTTTTTATCCCACGAGGTTTTACTGAGACGACACAAAAATATTCATACAAGAACTATCGAGATAAGGGGGAGCAAATTTATGAGATCACTAATTGCTGAAGTTTTATCCCACAGAGATTTCCTAGCAACATTATGATGCAACATGATATGATTGCCACAAGCTCCAGTACAAACAGTTTGAAAGTTTTTCTCCCATTGGGTTTTTCTTCAAACTAGTTCAGCAGATATTTATGTAAATAGTCATTTAAGGGGGAGTGTTATAATATACCATTAAAGTGACGTTTCAATTACCCATTTGTTTTTATATAGTGTGACATTATGCCCTTGATGTAATTATGTAATTACGATTGTGCCATCTGAAGTTTTCCTATAAATAGGACTTCAGTTATTAATGAAAATCACACCTGAGAATCATTCTCTAATTTCTCTCTATTCTCTCTCTAAATTCTCCCTCTAGAATATTATATAGGTTAGATGTTGGGTACACCAAATTAAAATCTAAATAAAATTATGAATTTACTGTTTTACCCTTATGATAATTTAGAAATGACAACTATATCTAATCATTTTCTCCCCTTTTCTTCTAAAATCCAACCCTACCCCATCCACCATGGCCGGGAATTGCAGAGGAGTAGGAAATGGTGGTGGATCAACAACACAATTTCTCAAAATTCTATGAACACAAAATTTCTCTCACGATTTGAAGTTTTTTCATAAAATTAATTCAAGAATTTCTATACAATCAATTCAAGGATTTTCAAAAAATTAATCGAAGGATTTCCACAAAAAGGGGACCCGAAGGCAAAGGCGGTGGTGGTGGCGTGAAGCGACATTTGAATCGAAGGGTGGCGATATATATATATAGAGAGAGAGGAAGGATATTTTTGTAAAAAGCTAAAATAATCACCCAAGTTAATTGTAATCGGACCTAGAGGTTCCCAACGTCGGGTCCGGATTCGGGTCAGACCCGGATCCCACCCGTACATATGAAATGTACGGGTTCACGGGTTCACGGGTCGGCCATGGGTCCGGGTCCGACCCGTGATTTTTTTTTAAAAGTATTATAAAATTTTGTTTATTATCATTTTATACACGAAAACTATAATGAATAAGGAAATCATTTGAAAAAATGAGCTTGTATCTAATTTTAAGTTTTCACTTAAAATTAAATTGCCTACATATCCTCGTGAATAGATACTTTGATGTATAGCATCATAGTCATCTTCTTGACTTTATTTTCAAAACCAGGCGGAGGTTTGTTTTGGAGCTCCGAATAACTATCCCGGATGGTTTCTTCGCTTTGCCCCAGAGACCCATTCGTTCAAACTTGGACATTTTGAATTTTTTTGGAGATGTAGCAATATCATTTCCCTTGTCAGAACTCTACATATGATTAAATGCTAGTAAAAATAGAGAGATTAAACAGTATAGCAATTAGCAATAAAAGTTTGAGAGATAGATTATAATGAAGGTGTAAAAAATGAGATGGGTTGGGGAGTATTTATAGATAGAATTTTTAATTTTTTTTTTCGAAATTTGAATTCTGGCCTTGGACCCACCGAGTCACAGATTCGACCTACCGGGTCCAACGGCCAGAATTTCATTTTTGTTTTTTAGTTTCCGTCGGGTCGTCGGGTTGGGAAAAGGTAAGACCCAGACCCCACCTGTGTATACCACGGGTCCAGGTCGGCGGGTCCGACGGTTTGGCTGGGTCTGGGTCCTACACGGGTCAACCGAGTCCGGATCGACCCGGGTCCAATTTTTTGAGCACCTCTAATCAGACCCTCTGGGTGAGATTAAAATCCAAACGAAACAGTAGAAATAAGATAGGCCTTCCTTTTATGCGGGCCAAGTAGATTTTAATGTGGCCTACCAAACAACATATTTAGCCAAGATTATTTTTGTTATCTACCAAACAATACCTGATATATTGGTAGTCTAATAGTTAATAATCAATAAGGATTTCGATGATACGAGAATGAGATATATTCTTTTATTCTAGATGTGGATGGCAAATTTGAGCATGTTGTAGCCAGGGCAGTCTAAGCCGATTTAAGGCCCGGGGCAAAATAAAAAACGAGGCCCTTTACAATAACTTTTTTTTGAAAGGAGGTCCGGTCCAAGCCGATTTGTCTCTCTTTTTTTCTTCCAGCTATGCAAGAAACGTCGAACATATGTAATTTTTAATTTTTTCCCAAGACATATTGGGTAATTGATATATACTATATACAAAATGGACCCTAGAAATTTAGAGGTCGTGGGCCATCGCTGCCCGCCCCATTGGGCCGACTTGTAGCTGCAGATGTATGGTTCTCATTTTGTGCGTGAAGAAGGTACTAAGTGTCCACCTAAAGATAAAGTTCTTCCTATTTGTGAAACTCTATGTATATGAATTGTAATTAATTTGTATGAAAAGAATTTTCACTTTATTAAAGTCTGTTGAGTTGTGTTCACGGATTGATTTTGGAACGTGTGAATAGTAGTTGGACTTCCAAACTTGTTATTGATATAAATTATGGTTGTTATTGTATATAGGTTCATGATTGTTCGAAATTGAGATTCTGTAAAGTCTATTGAGTTTAGTGTTCACGGATTGATTTTGGACCGTGTTAATAGTAGTTGGACTTTCAACTTGTTATTGATATAAATTATGGTTGTTATTGTATATAGGTTCATGATTGTTCGAAATTGAGATTGTGTAATGACTTAATAAGAACTGATTATTATGCATTACAAAAATATATTTTATAAATAAAAACAAAAAAAAATTACAATGTGTAGGAAAAATATGTTATTAAATACTTCCACATCGTACAAACTGTAACACCCCAAACAAGGCGGATATTACAGTGCCGTGAATCCCCGACTGGGACCCACCAGGTAAATGAAAATGATGAATTAAATAATATAATTGTAGTACCGAACCACATTATATTACCAAACACTCCGATGGGGAGTTTAAGTACAACACACCAGGACAATACCGAATACTAGTGTATTTTATATGAAGATAAAATACACCACCCTGAATAAATAAACATTACAAACGGAATTTGCAGCGGAAAATACAAATGACAGAAATAACTGAAATGACTGAAAATGACTGAACAAACGGAATGGTAGGGCCCCCTTCTAGTATCACCGGGACTCGTCGCCGTCAACATGCTCTTCCGTGCCTTTGCCTTGCCGTGACACGAAAACAAAATCCCCCGGAAGTCGATTCTGAACAACAATCCTCGGGGTTGAAATTACACAATCATGAATTAACCGAGTTATGAAATATCCTTAATTATGAATTACGGCGAAGAGGAGTACCATAAATGCGCGTAGTGTTACGTGCAAGTGTACAAGACGGATGACCGGACACACCCGTCCTTATACCTAATTAGTCTCACGGAGGTAAGCGTTACCGTGTGCACGCGATCCAATGTATCACTCCCAATACATGGCCATCATGTGCCCGACTAAAAATTCCACACATCCGCACTCCGCAATATGAACCCGAAGGTCATATGAACAAGAATGACCATAATGAATATCAATGAATAATAATAATCCGACAACGTCAAGAATGACTTAATGGGATGAAAGTGATAATGAAGTGATTGATAGTTTCAATGAATTGATGGGAATCGCCGTTCCTTATTAATGAAGTGATTATTCGACAATTACAAGTCTCAATATGATTAATACAATGATGAATGAGTTATGATTATGAATGATCAACAACAAAAGGTATGAATATCCTTTTAACCGAGTAAGATTTAACTTACACAATACCGATGAAGAATGTCCGTCCACGAACAACGTCCTAACCAAGATACCGATCGCTCGAACAACCTTAATTCAATACAATTGCCAACAATCCGATCAATAACGAATTAAACACGAATATAACGAACTCAAGACGTCGATACGATTAAACCAAGTTCATTGGGGCATTATATCGAACACTTTGAGGCCAACTTTGATTGATTACCACTAAACCTCAATAATACCAACTTCAAATTCCCAAGAAGTGTTTCAAAACAACAAAACATCTCCAATACGATCAATAATCCGTTATGAATATCCAAAAACGTGATTATAACAACAATTAATCGGAAATCCCCAAATCCAACTCGATATTCAAAGTGTTCTTGAATAAATCTCTCAATAATCCAATGAATCCTTATACAAACTCATAATCATATACATATCCTTTCATATAACATGATTATAACGTCCAAAACATCATAACTCAACACAAAATCGAAATCCAAGGTGTTGAAGAAATTACCTCTTGAAGATCCAACCACTACGATCCGAAGAACACGAGTTAAAACGAGTATCCAAGCTTCTCAAAGGAATGAAGATGATGAAGATTACACACTCAAGTGATTGATGATGATAAAATCTCTCTCTCAACCCTTTCTCTCGGATGAAGAAGGATAAAAGAAGAAATGAGGAGAAATGACCCGGCCAAGTCATTAAATCTTGCCGGAAGTTACGGCGTAACTCGGCCCTCTTACGGCCGTAACTTTACAAGTCAACGGCCTTACGGCCGTAATCGCCAACTCAGACGGCCGTAACTCGGCTTCGTCCGAAAGCTCGCCGGAGACTTACGGTAATCGTTCCTTAGTTACGGCGTAACTCGCCTTAAATCAAAAACACCCGCCGACAGACCTTACGGCCGTACCGCACACCTTACGGCCGTAACTCGGATGATACGGCCGTATCCGGCCAACCTTACGGCGTAACCCGCCTTCGTCAAAAATAGCCGGACATCCTTCTGCGTAGACGGCCGTATCCGGCCAAGCCTTTCGGCCGTACTGCCTCGACTTACGGCCGTATGCCGCAACCCTTACGGCCGTAAGTCACCCTTGGTCGGCAACACCGAAATTTACGAACGCCACTTACGGCCGTTTGTCACCTTCCTTATGGCAGTAACTCACCTTCGGCCAAATGCCCGGCACTTTGGACCACTTACGGCCAGTAATCGGCCTTACTGGCCGTACCGACTTACGGCCGTATCCCGAGAACCTTACGGCCGTAACTCGATCTTGCCAAGGTGAATCAATCCGATAATTCCGATTCCTCGCTACGGTGATGAATGATCCGACATATCATACGAATGTGAAAGTGAACAAGTCTAACACGAGCCAAAGATGATACTCTCGAGACAAGGCTATCAATCACAATGAAAATGATAATACTCCGTCTCGATCTAAAAACGGAGATAAAATGACGATCGGTAATCGATATACGATTACAACATGCCAACATTGAACGAATGAGTGATTCATGAATGATGAGTGATTATTAATGAGTGAGAATTCTTGAGTGACAATTACAGATGATAATTCTTGAATGAAAATGAATGAATTACAAGGGTATTACATACTCCCCTTAATATAGTTTCGTCCACGAAACTAAGGGTCAAACAACTCGGGATGACTCTCCCGCATACTCTCTTCGGTTTCCCAAGTGGCCTCTTCGACTCGTGTCTAGACCATCGAATTTTAACCAAAGGAATCGTCTTATTCCTCAAGCTGTTTGATTCGCCGCTCTAAAACTCGAATAGGGCGTTCCTCATATGAATGATCGTCGGCGATCTCGATTTCGTCGGCGGAGTATGTGACTCGGGTCGGCAACATACTTCCATGGCGAGAGACATGAAATACATTATGAATTCGGCTCAACGCCGGAGGTAAAGCCAATCGATAAGCTAACTCGCCCACTCGATCCAAAATCTCAAACAGTCCAAAGAATCTCGGACTCAACTTTCCCCTCTTCCCAAAACGGAAAATACCTCGACTCGGGGATACCTTGACCAAAACGTGGTCGCCCGTCTCGAACTCTAGTGGTCGACGACGATTATCTGCATAGGATTTACCGACTGAAATGCCAACATACGACTCGATTAAAGCTACCTTCTCTCGGGCGGCTATAAGCATATCGGGCTCGGTGCCGATTGATTCGACAAGTCATCCCAACACAAAGGAGACCGACAACGGCGGCCGTACAAGGCCTCGTAAGGTGCCATCTTAATGGAAGCATGCCGGCTATTATTATACGTGAACTCGATCAATGGTAGTTGGGCTTCCCAATCGTCCTTCCAATCGAGGACGCATGCCCTCAACATGTCCTCTAATGTCCGAATAGTCCTCTCGATTGCCGTCGCTTGAGGATGAAAAGCAGTCGAGATTGAGCCGAGTTCCCATAGCACGATGGTGATTTCCAAAAATGAGACATAAATCGTCCGTCACGATCGGAAACGATACTCTTAGGAGTACCATGAAGTCGACTATCTCTTTGATGAACAATCGAGCCAGTCTCTCAGGACCCCACGTATCCTTGATCTCAAGGAAATGAGCTGATTTAGTTAAGCGGTCCACAATCACCAGATCGTATTCATGCCACGACGACTCGTCGGCAAACTCGTGATGAAGTCCATAGAAATGTCTTCCCACTTCCACTCCGGAATAGGAGAGGTTTTGACATACCCACGGTCGGCGATGTTCAATCTTAACTTGTTGACAGGTTAAGCATCTCGAAACAAATTCTGCGACTTCTCGCTTCATATTACTCCACCGGTAATTTTGTTTCAAGTCCTTGTACATCTTCTTTGGACACCGGATGAACGAGAATAAGGGGTAGCATGAGCTTCTCTCAAAATCGAGTTTTCAACTCGTCATTCGCGATACGCACAACCGATTCTTAAATCTCAAAAGTCCATCCTCGTGGACCACGAATCCGAGGGCTTTCCTGAGCCACATCCTCTCGGATGCGCAACAATGATGGGTCCGAACCACGATTCTCTCGGACTTCCTCCTCGAGTGACGATGAAATCTCTAACATACAAAGCCGCTGAACTCGTGAAGCGGACCTCGATCTCGGATCTAAGGTATTCTGCTGAAGCTCCTTCGAATCTGTTAAACGGGCAAGCATCTGCTCTCCCGACTTACGACTCAAGGCGTCGGCGACAACGTTCGCCTTGCCCGGTGGTAGAGGATCTCAATATCATAATCCTTGATTAATTCCAACCACCGTCTCGACGCATATTTAACTCCTTCGAGTAAATATATACTTTAAGCTCTTATGATCGGTGAATATCGGCGTGACGCCATAAAGGTAATGACGCCGGATCTTCAAAGCGAACACCACGGCCGCTAGCTCCAGTCGTGGGTCGGATAATTAACCTCGTAAGGCCTCAATTGCCGTGAAGCATAGGCAATAACTTTCCGTTCGCATGAGCACACATCCGAGACCCCGTCCGACGCATCACTATAGACCACAAATCCTTAGTCCCTGCGGCAAGGAAAGTACAGTCTTGACATTAACCGGCTCTTGAGTTCCTCAAAACTCCGTTGACACGCGTCGGACCACGTGTATTTCTTATCCTTCCGCAAAGGTTTGTTAAGGGTTGAGCGATTCGAGAAAATCCTCTACAAATCGCCGATAATAACCCGCTAATCCGAGGAAACTTGGATTTCCTTAACGTTCTTCGGAGGTAGCCAATCTCGAATAGCCTCCGTCTTCGAGGATCGACACGAACTCCGTCGATGAAATTACATGTCCGAGAAAAGTCACTTGGACATCCGTAACTCACATTTAGAAAACTTCCCATAAAGTCGTTCTCGTCTCAACACGTCGAGCACTTGATGAAGGTGAAACTCGTGCTCCTCCGGTCACGAGAATAAATCAAAATGTCATCGATGAAGACAACAACAAACCGATCCAAAAAGTCGATGAAGACCCGATTCATTAACTCCATGAATACCGCAGTGCATTAGTCAATCCGAGCGGCATAACCACAAACTCATAATGACCATAGCGTGTTGAAACGCCGTCCTCGCGATATCCGACTCTCGAATCCGCAATCGATGATATCCAGATCTTAAGTCGATCTTGGAAAATCTTGAAGCTCCGAAGTTGATCTAAGAGATTGTCAATACGGGGTAAGGGATACTTATTCTTGATCGTCACCTGTTCAACTCCCGATAATCAATACATAAGCGAAATGAACCATCCTTCTTCTTGACAAATAACACCGGTGCTCCCCACGGGACGCACTCGGTCGAATATAACCCTTCTCGAACAACTCTTCAAGTTGGTTCTTTAATTCTGCATTTCGGTCGGGGCCATCCAGACGGCGCCTTCGATATCGGGGGCGTACTGTGCTCCAACTCAATCGTGAATTCCACATCCCTCTGTGGAAGGCAAACCGGGTAACTAAATGCGGAAAAACATCGGCATATTCCCTCACCACCGGAATATCCGTTAACATTATCGATGACTTCTCGGTTTTGGCCATATAGCACCAATAAACACATCACGATTGAGTAATCTTACTGCTTTCATCAAATTAATGACCTTACCAGAACAGCCGGGATTACCTCCCTGAAACACACATTCCACCCCATCGTCCTAAATGATAGTGACCATACGCTTACGGACACTAATGATGGCATCATGACGATCCATCCAATCAATGCCCAAGATGACGTCGTCTCTCGGCAAATCTACCACGATTAGGTCCGCTAGCCATACACGGCCATGAAACTGAATCGGACAATTCTGAATCTCACGATTACCGATAATTCGTCTACCATCAGGTAGTCCAATGACATAAGGCTCACAACTAGTAGCACTACCCAGACGTAGTCTACTCAAACATGACTCGGAAATGAATGAATGCGATGCACCAGTATCAAAAAGGGTACACACAGGTTGAGATAGAATATCGAGTGTACCTGAGATCATTCGGGCCTCTGGATCATCGGTCTTCTTCATCTCATAAATCCGGGGCTTGCTAGTCTCGACCGACGCTCCGTCTGGTGGCTAAAAGCTCCACCTTTAGTCGCTCCCGTCGTTTTAAACGACCGATTGAGTGGCTCGATTACGAGCGGTGGCGCTTAGGTGCACGAGATGACGTCTCGAGTAGGTTTGGAGTCCCTACGGCAAAAACGGGCCTTATGTCCCACAATTCCACAGTTATGACACGTGACAGTGTCTCGGACACTTGGTACCGACATGACCAAGATCCCCAGTTATAGCAGGTGATGGCCGGCGGCCGCTCGTGGCGAGATTCGCGGGTTTAGACGACCGGAGGTCGCTCGGAAAAGCGAGCCCGCGGGGTTTCTTGAAGGTTGTCGGCCGCCTTGGTGGTTACGATTCTTCAATTTCTTGCTAGCAGACGAAGGTTCTTTTAGCAATCTCTTTAGCGATAAGCTCATAGGTGAGAGCTTTCTCAATGAATTCACCAACGTGGTGCAATTATGATTGAGCAAGCGAAGTCTCATACGGGGTTTCACCTCTTCTTTGAAATACTTAATCTTATCCGCCTCGGAATGAATGATAGATGAGGCGAACGGAAGAAGTTCACGAAATTTCTCGGCAATGGCGAGAACATCCTCGTCGATGAGGGTCGGGAGTGAGTAACTGCGACTTGGCCTCTCGAGTGGGGCCGGATAATACCTCTCCATCATGAGAGTTTTGAATCGATCCCATGTACAAGATCCTTCGGTGGGCTTCAACGACAACCACCAAGAATGAGCGCTCTTACCTGGGTAGTAAGCCGCAATGAAACTTTGTGTCCTTAGGACACTCCACCATAGCAAACAACTTCTCGAAATGTTCGAGCCAATGAATAATATCTGCCGGCTCGGGCAGGCCTCGAAAGTCGGTGGCCTCGGCGAGAGATGTCGCGATGATATTGCTCACATTCCTCTCTTGCCTCGAGGTGGCGGCGGAGGGGCCTGTTGATTCCGAGTAGTGGAGTTATGCATCGTCTCCATCAACCGAGCCATCTGGGTCATTTGGGCCATCATGCCTGCATAAATGCGAGTGGGTCAACCCGGACACCCTCGGTGAGCCGTGTCCTGGTACGACTCCCGATAGTGAATGATCGCGTCGAGGTGAATGAGTGGCGGCGTCACCGCTCGATGAGTTAGCATTATTCTGGCATTTGCGTGTGTTCGCACGAGTTCTCGGGATTCGGCCCGCTCCACGGCCTCGTCCTCCTCGTCCTCTGCCCGGCTCTTTCCATCTTGAAGTAGGAAAGTCACATGATGATTATATTTCCGCATGAATATCACGTTATGATTATATTATGAAATGATGAAAATGAGCATACACGCTCTAATACAGCGATTACATGAATGATTACTTGACGTGACATGATTATCTGATGAAGTTACTGAAATGATTATCTTGAATGAGTTAACAAGATTAATGATTTGATCTTCCTAATCAACAACTGAATAATGAAATGAATTGAGTGATTAATGAGTTAACTCGATCACGATCAAAGTGACAATGATGATTGAGGATTGTTAACTGATGAATTATGAATGAATGATTAATGCCAGAAATTATACCATGGTATTAGAAATCTTACAGTTCTTGGTCTGATTGGCTCGGCACTTGCACAGGTCACACGTGACGCGAAAGTCCAATGATACTAGTCCGATGACGATGATTTCAAACGAGACATGACTTGGAGGGTAGTATTCAAAACCACGCTCCGATACCAACTCTGTAACACCCCAAACAAGGCGGATATTACAGTGCCGTGAATCCCGTAGGACCCACTGTAAATGAAAATGATGAATTAAATAATATAATTGTAGTACCGAACCACATTATATTACCAAACACTCTGATGGGGAGTTTAAGTACAACACACCAGGACAATACCGAATACTAGTGTATTTTATATGAAGATAAAATACACCACCCTGAATAAATAAACATTACAAACGGAATTTGCAGCGGAAAATACAAATGACAGAAATAATCGAAATGATCAAAATGATGAACAAACGGAATGATGGGCCCCCTTCTAGTATCACTGACTCGTCGCGTCAACATGCTCTTCCGTGCCTTTGCCTTGCCGTGACACGAAAACAAAATCCCCAACGGCCGATACAGAACAACAATCCTCGGGGTTGAAATTACACAATCATGAATTAACCGAGTTATGAAATATCCTTAATTATGAATTACGGCGAAGAGGAGTACCATAAATGCGCGTAGTGTTACGTGCAAGTGTACAAGACGGATGACCGGACACACCCATCCTTGTACCTAATTAGTCTCACGGAGGTAAGCGTTACCGTGTGCAGTCGATGTATCACTCCCAATACATGGCCATCATGTGCCTGACTAAAAATTCCACACATCCGCACCCGGCCACGCAATATGAACCCAGAAGGTCATATGAACAAGAATGACCATAATGAATATCAATGAATAATAATAATCCGACAACGTCAAGAATGACTTACCGGGATGAAAGTGATAATGAAGTGATTGATAGTTTCAATGAATTGATGGGAATCGCCGTTCCTTATTAATGAAGTGATTATTCGACAATTACAAGTCTCAATATGATTAATACAATGATGAATGAGTTATGATTATGAATGATCAACAACAAAAGGTATGAATATCCTTTTAACCGAGTAAGATTTAACTTACACAATACCGATGAAGAATGTCCGTCCACGAACAACGTCCTAACCAAGATACCGATCGCTCGAACAACCTTAATTCAATACAATTGCCAACAATCCGATCAATAACGAATTAAACACGAATATAACGAACTCAAGACGTCGATACGATTAAACCAAGTTCATTGGGGCATTATATCGAACACTTTGAGGCCAACTTTGATTGATTACCACTAAACCTCAATAATACCAACTTCAAATTCCCAAGAAGTGTTTCAAAACAACAAAACATCTCCAATACGATCAATAATCCGTTATGAATATCCAAAACGTGATTATAACAACAATTAATCGGAAATCCCCAAATCCAACTCGATATTCAAAGTGTTCTTGAATAAATCTCTCAATAATCCAATGAATCCTTATACAAACTCATAATCATATACATATCCTTTCATATAACATGATTATAACGTCCAAAACATCATAACTCAACACAAAATCGAAATCCAAGGTGTTGAAGAAATTACCTCTTGAAGATCCAACCACTACGATCCGAAGAACACGAGTTAAAACGAGTATCCAAGCTTCTCAAAGGAATGAAGATGATGAAGATTACACACTCAAGTGATTGATGATGATAAAATCTCTCTCTCAACCCTTTCTCTCGGATGAAGAAGGAAAAAGAAGAAATGAGGAGAAATGACCCGCCAAGTCATTAAATACGTTTGGAAGTTACGGCCGTAACTCGGCCCTCTTACGGCCGTAACTTTACAAGTCAACGGCCTTACGGCCAGAATCGCCAACTCGTGCGGCCGTAACTCGGCTTCGTCAAAGCTCGCCGACAGACTTACGGTAACTGCTTTTTAGTTACGGCGTAACTCGCCTTCGTCAAAAACACCCGACAGCCTTTACGGCCATCGCACACCTTACGGCCGTAACTCGGATGATACGGCCGTATCCGGCCAACCTTACGGCGTAACCCGCCTTCGTCAAAAATAGCGGACATCCTTCCTGCGTGCCAGTATCCGGCCAAGCCTTTCGGCCGTACTGCCTCGACTTACGGCCGTATGCCGCAACCCTTACTAGTAAGTCACCCTTGGTCGGCAACACCCGAAATTCTGACGCCACTTACGGTCGTATCTCACCTTCCTTACGGCCGTAACTCACCTTCGGCCAAATGCCCGGCACTATTTGGACCACTTACGGCCGTAATCGCCCGGCCTTACGGCCGTACCGACTTACGGCCGTATCCCGAACCTTACGACCGTAACTCGATGCTGGCCAAGGTGAATCAATCCGATAATTCCGATTCCTCGCTACGACTGATGAATGATCCGACATATCATACGAATGTGAAAGTGAACAAGTCTAACACGAGCCAAAGATGATACTCTCAGTACAAGGCTATCAATCACAATGAAAATGATAATACTCCCGTCTCGATCTAAAAACGGAGATAAAATGACGATCGCAGAATCGATATACGATTACAACATGCCAACATTGAACGCAAATGAGTGATTCATGAATGATGAGTGATTATTAATGAGTGAGAATTACTGAGTGACAATTACAGACTGATAATTACTGAATGAAAATGAATGAATTACAACCGGGTATTACACAAACAATATGTTGTCAATAGTGGCATTAATAGCGCACATAGTGCACTATTGTAAAATCTTTTCGATACGTGCATTGCACACTGTTATGCTCTTATTAAAAATGCATAAAAAGCAATATCTCTTTTGACCGTATGAAACTGCGTAATGCGTCAGTAGACTTTTGCACATTGTAAAGACAAATATGTTATAATGGAAATAACGGTCAGAAAATCAACATGTAAGTCTCGACATATATGTCCTCAAAAAATATCATAGGGCAATTGATCTTTAACGTGGATTGTGACGGCACGTATGACAAAAGCCCACTTAGATCAATTGTACTCCATGTAAAAATGAATCAGACTACAATCCATAAGATAATTATTCTCACAGTGATACCCAATCATGTCAATGGGAGATCTCAAGATATTAGTTCAACAACAAAACTAAGTTGCGAAATTGAATTGGGCACTTTTAACAAATTTAACCTCATTTCTAGTATATTAGAGTGTTGCTAAAAGTGGTGAGGATAAGCGTCAAGCTTTTAATGATTCATATACCTATCAAGTGGAGCATGTCTGGTAGGATACCCTTTTATAGAAGATCACATATCTAAATGGTGGAGACTGACCTTCAAATGAAACACCTGTGAATCCTGATGTGATTTTTATGGCCAAAACGAGCACATTCATGAGAAAAAGAAGAATGTGAGGGCAGTCATTGTGCGGCTATCATTGTCTTGGTTTACAAAAATATTAGACAGTTAGAGACATCTTGTTCATTGAAAAGCTAGCAAATCCGATGGTATTCCACTATGAAAGATTCAAAGCCACAAATTGTCTCTCCCAATGCAATGTCTATTAGCTGAAATACTCTTCGTTATCATTATGTGCATATGCATTAATTTCATTCACGTTGAGATTCTTGGAATTTTAGAAATCTCATGCTCTTAGTTGTTCAGATTCCAAATGTGGATGAACGAAATTAATGCATGAAAAATTAATTGAGATAATTCTTATAGAATATTTTATAGAGTTGTTTTAAAATTTGGATTGGTTTTTAATGGTATTGAGTTGTATTTCTTAGCTTTTAAGCTCGTATGTCTAGTCCAATTTAATGTAATTTGAATTTTATTTTATATAACATGTTGACATTTAATAAATACTCCATCCGTCCCGTTAAACATGGCACCTTTGACTTTTTTTTAGTCAATTTTTTTAATTTTGACCATAAATTTATGAGAAGATATATTTAATTATGATGTCATATTAATAAAAATAGATTTATCATGAAATATATTTTTCAAGATATTCGTAATTTTATAATTTTTATAATTATAAATTTATAAATAATCACGGTCTTTGGTTGAATATCTACGTGTTTTGTACGTAATGTTGGGGCAGACGGTTGAATGAGCAGATGGCAAAATTTAAATGCATATTAGAAAAGTTTATATGTTTTTTTATTGTTATTGTCCTTTTATTTTAGTCTATGTAATTAGTTATATGAAATGAGGCTTTACTAACTCGTATGTTGCTCCGGGGTTGTTTTTGGTTTATTCAACCCGTGCGATGCACCGATTTTATCTAAGATTTCATAGCTAAACTTTAACCATCTTGTAATTTATACTATCATTTAAAAGTTCATTTTAATCACCTTGTGTATTAGAAGGTGCATTTGCATTGTGATGTTTATCATAACTTTTGTATTTAAATTAGTTTATTTACATTAAAAGTTACAATTAAAATAGTCTTTTCATATGTAATCCTTTAACATGAATAAGTGACATAAATCCCCCTTCCACATTAAATTAAGGGGGATAAGTTTTATATAGTATATAGATTATGGACTTCTAAATTGAATGATAAATGGATAGATAGAAAATGAAGGCCAATTTATTTACGACACACCCGATCTAGTGGTGTTGGTGGAATTTGAACTCGTAACTTTTGGCCTTCCAAATATCAATTTTAATTGGAAGCGGTAATAAACTTGTGATTTCTCAAATATGGGAAATAAGATTTGGAGTAAAAAGAGAGGAGAGTGTCACTATTGTTTGCTGTTGTGGTTTGTCTGCAA
Organism: Orobanche coerulescens; assembly: GCA_033398695.1. Classification (NCBI taxonomy): domain Eukaryota; kingdom Viridiplantae; phylum Streptophyta; class Magnoliopsida; order Lamiales; family Orobanchaceae; genus Orobanche; species Orobanche coerulescens. The sequence continues at coordinate 91,380,782 of CM065807.1, forward strand.
AATGAGGGGGTTATAATAAGTAAATTGTTAGCAAAAATCACATTATAACTTTATCAGATCAGATAAAAATAAGTTAATAATATAATTACTATATTGATGATTCTTTTCAAAAATTTGATTTTAATAAAATCTAAATAAATACATCTGTTCACTAGGAAACTTATAACAAATAAAATAAATGTACCTGGTTAGCCAAAACCACATCATAGTTTATATTAGATGTGATCATATAAGTTAATAAGGGCGATTTACATATGACTACCTTTTTAGATGGTCTAATTATAATTTGGTCCCTATTGTTTCAGATATTACAATGAAGGACAAACTTTGCACTGTCCAGAAACTATATTTACAGCGAAGGACAAAAATCAAATTTTCAGATGATGTCACTGGAGAGAGAGTACTGATATTCCGAATTTGCCCTTTTATTTTTCCTTTTCTTGTTTACCCATATTTTTTTCGCCTCACGTGAGTGGCACATGCTGGACCTCATTGTAATATATATAACACTTTTGGACTTCAGTGTAATAATTTTCAAGCTTTCTAGAAAAAAAATATTTTTTCCAAAAAAGAAAGTATTTTCTGGGAAAAAAATATTATTTTTCAAAAAAAAATTTATTTTATGGGAAATAAATTATCTTTTTGAAAAAAATATTATTTTATGGGAAATAAATTATCTTTTCGAAAAAAATATTATTTTATAGAATTTTTATTTTTTTTGAAAAATTAAAAAATATTTTCTGGAGAAAAAATTATTTTTGGGCAAAATAATATTTTTTCGAAATAAAATTATTTTCTGGAAAAAATATTATTTTTTCAAAAAAATAAAACAATTTTCTGAAAAAAAAAAATAAAAAAAAATATTTTTTCGTAAAAATTAAAAAGATATTTTCTGGAGAAAAAGGTATTTTTAGGCAAAATAATATTTTTCGAAATTAAATTATTTTCTGAAAAAGATTATTTTTCGAAAAAATAAATTTATTTTCTGGAAAAAAACAAAAAAATTCGAAAAAATAAAAAAATATTTTCTGGAGGAAAAAATATTTTTTGGCAAAATAATATTTTTTTGAAATAAAATTATTTTCTTGAAAAAATATTTTTTTTCGAAAAAATAAAATTATTTTCTGGAAAAAAAATAAAATTAAATATTTTTGCGAAAAATAATATATTTTCTGGAAAAAAATTATATTTCGAAAAAAAATTATTTTCTGAAAAAAGAATATTTTTTAAAAGAAATATATTAGCCAAACACTTTAATAATTTATAAGCTATTTGTTTAATATGAAATGTATTTTAAAAGAAATATTTTATTCAAGTAAATAGAGGGGCATTTTCGTATTTTTAATAGAAGTCAACACCAATTCAGATTTTTGTCCTTCGCTGTAATTTATGAAACAATAGGGATTAAAGTGTAAAGAAGCCATCTAATAGGGTAGTTGACTGTAATTTTCCCAAGTTAATAATTAATAAATATATTTTCGATTATCTTTCAAAAATTCAATTTTAATAAAAATCTAAAGAAATACATACAGTCAATCATCATCAATAAATGCACGCATGATTGCTCTCCGACTATATATAATTAATTTAATTCATATAATTTTCTACAAATTCACAAAATTCTGATAATGCAGATTACTTATGGAAGTGAGACATCTCGCCTTCGGACTTAATTTATATTAATATACAGCACGTGTCCTCGGGATTATAATAGATTATGTCATTTGAACTAGGGGCGTTCATAACTGGGTACTGGTTTTGAATGCCGAATTTCTAGTCTCAGCTTTTAGTCTTGAAAAATTCGCCCGTGATCCGACCGAAAATCGGAGTGCAAAAGCAGTCTATTTTTTCGGGTTGGGTCATAGTACTCTACCAAAATTTAATACCACTAATTTTAAATTTTTATAAATAATTTGTAATTTTAATATAAATTTATTTTAAAATTTATTATATAAATTAATTCCCCGAGTACTAAATACATTATAAATATTTTCCGTACAATAAGTAAATTTCAAAACTAACTAAATTTTTTATATATATTAATTTTTTATTATATAATTATGCTTAATTCAATATTTAATTATATATATAAAAGAATATAATATTTTTTATTTAAAGATTTTATAAATTTCCAAACTAGTGAGAATAAATACCATGAGTGAAAATACATTAACATGGATTCTCATATTAAATATATTTCATATTAGTTCAAAGATAAATTTTCATATCATTACAAATTAAATAATTAAATTTATAAAAAAAAAACTAATTATTAAAAAATAATCGGGTTTTCGGGTACCCGAATTTACGCAACAAGTCGGCCCATGACCCGGCCCGATTATAGGATTTTTTTCCGGGTCGGGTATCCGGCCCGAAAAAAATTTAAAATTTTTAAAAATACCCGGAATATTTAGTTCGGGTCATCGGGTAGTTGGGCCGGGTAGTTCGAGTCGGGTATTTTTAAACACCCCTAATTTGAACTGACAGGGCCGGACCAAGCCAACCAAACCCCATCACATTGGGCTAACTCCAAAAAAAAAAAAAAAAACTTTACATAAGTATACTAGATTTACAATTTATAAATAAGAGAACTGCTTTTTTTCCCCTCTGACAGCCGTATCTCCCTCACTTTCTCAAAATTTTTCCAAGTTTATCCTTTATATATATATATTTTTTTTTGCATTCTTTATTTATTTATTAAGAAATTAAATTTATTTGTTTTTTTTTCTTTGAATTTTTATTTTATTTTATTATTATCAAAATTAATAATTACTATTATTTATTTATTTATATTTATATTATTTATGATTAAAAATAACTACGACGTAATATAATAGATAATAAATACGAAAAATACGATCAACGTTGATAAATAAACTATTCAACTACATTATTTAGTCATCAAATCCAATCAAGATTGTATCCTTTCTCCATATGGATCAGCACATCATTTACAATTTTCACTCACATTATTCCACCAAAATATTGGGATTCGAGGTACAGGATAATCAGAGTTCAAAAAAACTTGAACAAAATGATTATTATTAACTAATGCAATTGCTATACGTTTACGTTGTTGAATTGAAATTGGAGGGAACCTAAATGGCAAGTGTGTAAAAACAACTTCCACTAACAGGAGTAAATGCATGCAACACAATATTATGTCGTGTTGCAATGACAACCCATGCATAATGTCCATCCAACTCCATTGTGGTGCCGGAGATTCGAAGAAATTTAGTGCTCCACTACTACAAAACGGGCTTTTAACAGCGGTTCTGGAGGCTATTTAATAGCAGTTACAGAACCGATGTTAAAGGTACCGCTGTTAATTTTAACAGCGGCTATACGAACCGCCATTATTTGTTGACAATTAACAGTGGTTGCTTAGAACCGTCGTTAAACATGTCAAATAACAGCGGTTATTTGAAACCGTCTTTAATTGTGGATATCTAACAGCAGTTCTTGAACCGCCGTTAGTTTTAGAGTTTAACAGCGGTTACATCATAACCGCTGTTACATTTTGCAATTTAACAGCTGTTTTTCCTGAAACCGCTGTTGATCTCTTAAAACATCTAACTGCGGTTTTTCCAAAACCGCCGTTACATATATCCAGATTTTTGCACAGATTTTTGCATTATTTTGCACAATCTAGTATCTGAACTTGGTCAAACTGTAATAATCAATAAACTACCAATTCATTGAATCCAAACATACCAAAAATGAACTAACCAACAACAAATTTATTGAACAATATTTCACCAATTCATTTAAGATAAGACAAAAAAACACACCAATTCATCCATGATTTAAATGTCAAATGTATAATTCATACAAATAATTCATACAAAAACATCAAAATCATGCCGCAAGACGTTTCGAACCTCCTAGAAATAGTGTCCCCAATCAGCTCGAATTTTATGAATAACATCATCAGACAGTGCTCCAACATCATCAAACATAAACACATATAAATGTATAATAAATAAACTTTAAATGTAAACGAGTAAACAGTGTTGGCCACTAAGTATACAAATAACACTTAGAAGGTAAGGGTACTATAAGCTGTATGATTTTCGGAGTTATTTTGCGTAGCGGAAGTTTGGTGTGAGTTGCTGTAAATACAACAAACAGGTGTTCTCTTTTTTGCTTGATGCGTACAGGGTTTTAACAATGTATACTATAAATCAGACTAGAATGAAAATAGTAAATAGAGAAGGTAAGACACACAGATTAAAGTGGTTCGACGTAAACCCCTCTACGTTCACTGGTCCTCCACATAGGAGTAAATAGTTTATTATAATCACTACGTACACAACTATGTGACTATAACTAACTTGTCTTTGTATCGTTCACACAGATTGATACATGGACTGTAGCTTTGGGTCGTTCACACAGATTGACTTGAGCTTTTTTTCGACTCTCTTATTCTTACACAGATCGAATCTTAATCTTCAATACTATTTTTCCCACAAAGATCAGAATACGCAAGGCTCCTTAGTCCTCACAGGGCTAATGATAACTCAACGGGAAGGGGTAGAACAAATCTTCAAACATCAGCTATAACTTTGAAGAACAATCGTTGTATGCTGTGTTGTTTGCGTTGAGGACTTGTATATTTCTTCGCTTGATACTTGTCGTATGCTCATGAAATATACTACTTAGTAATTGCCAGAATGTCAGTGATCTGTCAGAGCTTTCGCGATAATAAATAATGTGTCTATGTAGTCCTCTGGCTTTGGGGTATTTATAACCTTTGGAGATGTATCCGTTATAAATGAAGCCATTGGTGGTTGGTGAGATGTTGACGTCTGACTCTTGCTTGGCAGCTGCTGAATGTTTGAATTAAAGCAGATCGCATTTAATGCTTCAGACATGCTTTCTGTCTTCGCATTAAATGCTTTTCAGAGCGTTCAGACTTGTCTCTCTCCAGCTGCATTAAATGTTGTCCTTTCAGCAATAAATGCTACTTTAACCGTGATTGATTTATGAATAAACAAATGTTATATCACAATGGTTTAAAGCCTTTTATGATCAGTCCTGTTAGATGTGTTTTACTTTTCCTAGGTAAAATACCTTCAGCCTGTATGTTGTATCCAACTACTAAAGTCTCTTGTTGTATAAGGATGGCTCTGTAGGATGGACCGTTGGAAGATCTATTTGCTGTATGTTGGGGCTGTATGACAAGTTCTAACAGCTTCCATACTTGACCGAATTCTGTCTTCTGAGACTACTTTGCTATATATTGGCAATTATCAAAACAGGATTGTTTATCCCAACAATTTTCCCTTTTTGATAATGCTAAAACTCTTCTCTAGATGGCTTCATCTCGGATACAGAGAGGTAGTCTTCAAATCTTCTGTCCGAAAGATCTGATCTTCAACACTTAGTCTAGAAAGTGAACTGCTCGCATGCAAGTCTTAAAATGAATAATCCTACATACTGTATTACAACTTGAACTTATGATTAGCGCGTAGACAAAATCTTACAGTGGATTGAATACAACTCAAATTATGAATCGTTCACAGACAAGTTCTTACAGCTTTAAGACTTAGCGAGTTTTATACTTGTTCTAATATAGTAACAGCTTCGTAAATAAGCAGTAAAACAGTAAACTTGGATTCGAGCTGTAATGTTTCAAGAGAAATGAATTATATTGATAATAATCAGGAAAAGATTACAATGCTTGAAAGAAACATAAATACATACTGCGATTGATAAGCCTACAGAAGAAAAACAGAATACAGCGAAAATGCAGACAGGCTAACTCCTGTACTGAGAATGTCTCCAAGGTCTTATGTTAGGATAATTTCCGGTTCCTTTCCACCAATGGAATAGCGAGTCATTACCTCGATCCTGATAGATGCCTCTTCCTTCTAGAGTTTGATCATAGGCAAGTATCTAGTGTTCAGGGTGGGTAATCCGATCACCTTTTTGATGCATTGACTTCATCAGCATTTGTAATGGGAGCTTTCCTTCAGCTAACAGCCTCGAGAGCTCATTCGCGGCATCCTGGAGCATTTGGAACTTGTTGAACAGGGAAGATTCTAGATGAGCATACAGAAGTATCTCATTAGTTGGTTTTTCTTCCAATTCTTCAATTCATCAGCTGAAGGTTGTCGGTTTGTGGGTAGCAAAATCTCGGCAGGCTTTTGCACGTTATTCATCCAAGGGATGTTAGGGTCTTGCAACTCTGGTAGAGTACCAGATACCTTGTATCCTCTTGTGGGCATGGCCAGATGGCCTATCGCAGCAGCGATACTCTCTTCCAATGCATCATCGATCTCTCTTTCTCTCTCAATCAGTGTTCTAAAAATCGGCCTGGGCGGCCGCCTAGGCGGCGCCTAGGCGCTAGGCGGCCCCCGGGCGCTCCGATTATGCCCTGGGCGTTTGTCCTGGGCGGTCGGGTGATTAATCGGCCGCCTAGGCGGGCTGGGCGGGCGCCTAGGCGGATAAATTTTTTTTATTTTTTTTATATTAGTGGTACTATAAATTCCTGAATTGAGATACTATGGACTATGTTATGCTTATATCAATGTTTAACAATTTAATATATGATCCATTATATGTTTGTTTAAATATTTAAATATTAGATGTTTTTTATTCTTTACATATATATAATTATTTATATATAAAAATAATTATAATAATAATAAATAAATCCGCCTAATCCGATTAATCCCCGACTAATCCCCGATTAATCCTCTGGGCGCTAGGCGTTAGCAATCCGAACGCCTAGCACCTAGCGTTTTTTAGAACCTTGCTCTCAATCCACCATTGTCGACCTGCCTCTCTAGCTTCTTCTCCGTTTTTGGCATTATCAAGATCTGTAACCTTAGAATTAATCTCTTGTAGGATCTACATAGTTGCATCCTGTTTGGTTCCTAAATTATTGATTTTGTCAACTAGAGTACCGAGAACCATAGACATGTCGTCTCTTTTCTGATCATGGCCTGTCAGTCTGGATTCGGTCTCCTGAAGGGCAACAACCGTTTTAGCCTCCGCAATTTTGAGCTTCTCTTGCTTTTGCCGAAGGATTCTCTCCTGATGCATCTTGAGCTAATTTAGCGCTTGCCATATTGCATTAGGCATTAGGCGGAACGCGTCCTCGACATTGGTGATTGCATTCTTCAGATCAGAGAGCTCTTCCTGGGCAGTTTCTCGCATCCAATCAAGTTCATTACCGACATCATATAGTGCCTTCACGACATCTTGTAGAAACACTGCCTGTCGTCCAATTGCATGTAGTTGCTCAATGCGGGCTTCGGTGTGCGGCAGCCAGGGTGTGCTAACTTAGAGTCCTGTGGCTCTTCCAGTTTATGAAGGACCACATTGTGATGAGGTCGTCGTGTTCTGTCATTAGGCAACAAACCATCATCGGAATCATATTTGGAGCTGATAGAGATAGGAGATGCAGGAGCATCTTGCGTGGGCTCTTCGGCAGCAGGTGCTTCGGGAGTAGGAGTTTCAGAAGCAGGTGCTTCAGAAGAATGAGCAGCTTGGTCAGACTCGGGGATAGGAGGGACTGATTCCTCCTTTTCAGCTTGGTTGTCTATAGTCGGGAGTAGAGGATGGACTGAATCCTCCCGCCGACTCTCAGCTTCCGCCTGTTCCGGTAGAGGGACTAATTCCTCTTGGCGGATGGCGCGATCGACGTCTTCTTCTTGTGGGACAGGTTGGGCTTCCTGCTCATGTGCTGTTTGGTCTTCAGCAGTGATTGGGGGGACTGATTCCTCTTGCTTTTGATCATTGGCAGCTTCTTGTTGTGGGGAGGGGACTGATTACAGTCAGATGTCCCCTAACCCTGTTGGCTTTTTGGTGGTTGGCCATTTCTCCTTCCCTTGCCTCTTCACGGCTTATTCGCAGACCTGCCAGTATGGCATCATCATCCGCGTCCGAGTCAGGGTCGGAGTGATGGCTTGGTGAGGGAGCTCTATCATCGGACTGTAATTTCCCTTTCAGTCTGGTCTTTTATTTTGCCTTAAAATAGTCAGAAATTAGTTCGTGGAAAAAGTGATCCTCCCAGCGGATCAAGACCTCGACATTCTGGGTGTCCGTGACCTCTAGAACAAATATTATTCCTTCCATTCAACCCAGTTGTATAGGGTGTCGTAAGGGGCGACCCTGTATGACTTCCATACTTTGAAGCATTCAAACGCTTGCTCTATTTGGACCTGAAGAAGATTATTGTTTATAATTGCTGATAGGGAGGGACTCCGAACAATAGTCGGGCTTACTGTTCGGATGGGATCCTCAACAGGTATGAGAGCCTATGGCGGAGAAGGATTTGTTGGTTGAATTGTATTATCCTTTCCGCTGTACTTGTTGTATTTTGACCCCTGTGTGGGCATGAGTCTTGTAATAGAGATGTATCTGAAGTTTAAGTTGTATGTTATCGTTGAAAGACCAAATCGGTCAACTGATTCAGTATTTAGCCATTCTGACATGAGGGATGATGTCTTGTTTTACTATCTAGCCTAGTATATCCTTTAAAAGAGGGTCTGCAATATTCCCAAACGGATTGGGGGTGTTATATTAATATATTCTAAATTTATTAGGGATTCATTCCCAATATTGCTAGTAGTGATACTGTTAATCGAGAAAAAAAATTTGAAGACATGATGTGTTTATATCATCACATAGATATTTTACCGACATTTTACTAACATATCACATCATCTTTCGGTGCCATTAGTGCATATCATTATAGACATGGAGTCGCCGCTCCCACTTGTCATATTATGTTCATTGTTCAAATATGGAACTGTGGTTCATATTCTTCAGGATATGAACTATTCAAATATGGAGTCAAATCTCATACGCGTAATTCCAATCTATACATTAATTATCATTGTATTCACATAATTCATCCACACTGAGGGTTTGAATATCATAATCGATTCAATGCTCTCGAATCTTCGTGAATATTACCCAGCTTCTTCTAGTAAATATTATGAAAAGAATTTATAGCTCGACTCGAAAGATTAAAGGTGCTAATTAGAAATGGCATTCCAAAAGATATTCGATGGCTAATCGAAGCACAAGTTCAATTATCCGGCGAAACTTTAAATTTATTTAAGTACATGTTAGGTACAGGTAAGAGTAGTTTTGCAAAAAAGTGGAGAAAAAAGATGAGGTGAATGTTTTAAATGTGCTCGATGTACATGTGACACACGATGCAAATCTCTGTGGTTTATATCCAAAAATCGAGAAGATAAAATATCATTTATAAAGGATGGATTGAGTAAGGAATTTAGGGATCATGATAGCCAACAGATTCTTGATACACATCATAGTGGATACGTTCATCGTGAACTAATGACTCTGTGGACACAATTTAAGGATGAACGGGAACTCTATAGTCATGAAAAATTAGTCTCAAAAGATCCAGTTTGTAAGTCGGTTCTCTCAAAGTTGGTATGATGTAAATAGGAAAATAATGCAAGTTAATGAATACTATCAATATTTAAATTTTTCAGCTGCCGATCGATAAAGTCATCTTCGTTGAAAAATATAATATCATACCAGTCGTTTTATTTTATAATTTTGTCAAAAGAAAATAGTAAAAGTAGTGACTTATCTGCCACTCTTTTTTCAATGAAAATAGTGAAGTCATTTGTCTTCCAGTAAAAAATTTGTTCATTAAATTTGAGATCCACAAATCAGAAAATATATATCTCATAAAAGTATTTTGAAAGTCTAGTGTAGATAGATATGGAGTTCTCAGAATCCTCATATAGACCTCATTCAATTAAAATTGTATGTATTTTGGGTGGATCTAAACTGTTAGGTCATAGCAAGTATACAGATATGGTATATCAACTAGTAAAAAAGAGTTGGAAAGACAAAAAATTGATATACTGTATGGAGGGAGTAACCATATATTTTTGGATTATTTTTTCAAGGCTGCACAAAATGCGAGAATTAGAGTAACAAGTGTCATAAACATCCCCGCAGTTAGAACCAGTATTATAACGGGTTCAACTAGATTGATGCTTCAAGCACAAGCTATAATATGGTGTATGTCGTGAATAATAGTGATGCCTTTATTGTTCTTCCATGTGGCTATGGGACAGTTAGTGAGATGTTTAATATCACGTTATGGGTTGACCGGGACTTCCACACCAAACCAATAGATTTGCTGAATATTAATAATTTCTTCAATATTTTGCTTGCTTTTCTGAAGCAAGGAGTAGCTCACAAGTTTATCTCTCAACCATCAAGAGATATACTTATATGTGCTGACATGCTGATCTATTTATAAAGTTTCAAGCATATATTTCAGTTAAGAATTTGGAAGTCAAAGCTAATCAGCCACAGACTATTGACGCTAAACGAAAAAGAAGTTTACATCCTGTAGACCTTTCATTGTAAACCCTAATGCTAGGGGTGGCAGATTTACGGAGTTTCATACTCTCGGGATGCACCCCTTCTTTATGGATTTCATCTATATTTTCTTTTGCTTTGTATTGTCGAGTGTTTACTACCTTTCAGCTAGTTTCGATATTTTCCACTTCGATTTTTTTATGCATCTTTCGAAGCAATAATAAGATAATTTTTTATTCTATGAAAATATAATATTTTCACGAATATATATCTGTGTCATATGCTTCTCCATGAGCATTTCATTGTCATAAGAGTTTGTATGATTTCACCATGAGATATAACCAACATAGATTTTATTGAGCAATTATATTATCAATGATAGTTTTTCATATCACTTGTCATGTGATCCCAACATGGATATTAATTTTTCTTAATTAACCGGCGATAGCTTCTGGTATCACTTGCATATTTTTCTTCATTTTTATTTAATAATTATTATTTCCATCAATTGCTTCTTATTCGAGAGCAGAATTTGAATATTTGATCAACTACTTTCTCATAGTAGGATTTACTTTTATCAACTGCTTTCTGAAAACAGGATTCACTAACCATTCATGTGTTATAACCAACCACGATGGTGATACACAATATTTAAATTGTATATCTGTAAAATCATCCGTCTTGTGATAATTGAACTTATCACATGTGAGATATTGTAATTGCAGAAAATAAACTCAATAAATATATGGGTTTAAAAATTCCACTTTGAGATAAATAAAATATAGATGTTAAAATAATTAACTGCTGCTACCAAAGCAGATTCATTCAATCCGTTCAACTATAATTATTGTGAGGGATACAGTTATAAGTCGAATTATTGAGAGTCATTAAACGTAGCCAATTGTCGGTGGCAATGCCGCCTGGCCGGAACGTGGCATCTCATAGACCATCTTATATGAAAATTTTCATAATGTAGGGGTACGAATCCGCAAGTCAATTCGATTTTTCAAACTTCGTGTACTAATTCGTACATTCAAATAAATTTAATAATAATATATATTAAAAGAATTGTTAACATATATTAGTATTAGTGCCAAATTGAATCTCTTGTTAAATCGAACATGAGGGTATTAAGAAAATTAAATTCTGATAACATATGTTTCTTATAATTGAGAAAAATCAAATCTGTAATTTAATGAAATATTTTATTATTATATTATATTTTGTTTTTCTTTTATTTCCCGTGACACTCATTCTTTTATATTTATTTATTTATTAATTTATTTATTTGCCCTTTATTCTCCACTTTATGCGCCCATTCTTCTTCTATTTTACTTTTGTTCTTCCCCTTTTCGTTTAATTAATTTCAGCAACACACACATATTGAGTTGTAGTACCTTGAATACAGGCCGTCATGATTTCCGGCTAAGGAATCGAGATTTTAATGAGGAAATTCACGCTTTAGCTGATGTAAGGATCGGTAGCTTCAGCGGTGAGGGGAGTAAGTGTTTGTTCAAGAATTAAGAGCATTAGATGAACCTTCAAAATTAGGTGATGCAATCGGATATAAAGCTAAAGTTGGGGCTCCGAGTACCTCGAAGTAGTCGCCGATGATTGATGCAACGGATTTTTTTTTTGAATTGCCTTGTCCTCTGCCACCATATCCAGGTTACCGCCGGATTTGAGGGATTCCCAAGGAAACTTTGATGGCCTTGATGCCGGAGAGGAGGAGGGCCTGGTTGAGTGTCACATGGCGGCGACGAGGTTGTTGACCAAGATCCATGGGGCCCAGTGGAGGATTTCGTTGCCTACATGGATGTAGTTGATTTTGGTGCGTGTGTGGAAAGGGCGTATATTCTTGGTGACCCAGCAGCGAGCGAAGGTGCCATAGGTGGGGTTGGGGATCGCGATGTTGGGGACGGTGATGGCAACGAGGATTTCAGTGTTTGCGAAAGCATGCAGGATGTCGAGGTTCACGTTGAAGATTCTGATGCAGTTGATGGTGGTCTAGTCTTTAATAAAACTTGAAGATGAACATTACAAAAACATGTGAAAGAGGGGAGAGAAGGAAAGGGGAAAATATTTCTTCATATGAAAATAAAACTGTGTTTGGTCACAGTGGATAGCTCAACTATTTAAACTAACAGGCTGTGACAAGCCAACAAAGAAATAAACCAATTACATGATGCCACATCAACAACTTATACACGTAGACTAAGATGAACATTGCAAAAACATGTGAAAGAGGGGAGATAAGGAAAGGGGAAAATATTTCTTCATAGTGAAAATAAAACCGTGTTTGGCCATAGCGGATAGCTCGACTATTTAAACTAACAAGTTGTGACAAGCCATCAAAGAAATAAACCAATTACATAATGCCACATCAGCAGCTTATACACGTAGACTAAAATATATCATTTATTACCCCCCTCAAGATAGAGTGTAGATGGTGAGAAAACCCATATTGCCAAGAACATTCTGCAGAGCTGGTGCATTCAACGACTTGGTGAAGACATTAGCTAGCTGCAACCGATTGCTAACATGCAAAGGATGTACCAGTCCTTCTAGAAAACGGTCACGAACAGTGTGGTGATCAATTTCTATATGCTTGGTGCGTTCATGAAAGACAGAATTATTGCAGATGAAGACTGCAGCCTTGTTATCACAATGTAAAGGTGTAGCTTTGTGGGGAGAAAAACAAAAATCAGACAGCAAATTGCGAACCCAAACAACTTCACAACATGCTTGAGCCATGGCTCTATACTCTGCTTCAGCTAAGGATATGGAGATAGTGGCTTGTTTCTTGGAACGCCAAGATACTAAAGAAGAACCAAGGAACACAGCAAATCCAGTTACAGATCTTCTAGTAGTAGGACAAGCTGCCCACTCAGCATCATAGAAGACACTGAGATCAAGACTAGAAGAGCTATCAAAGAACAACCCATGCCCCAAATTGCCTTTGAGATATTTCAACACTCTCTCTGCAGCAACCATGTGACCCACACAAGGTTTTGCAAGGAATTGACTGAGATTATGTACAACATAAGTGATATCAGGCCTTGTAATGCAAAGATACAATAACCTGCCTATCAACCTTCTGTAAGATGTAGAATTAGCAATGACCTCTCCTTCCTCAAGAGATAAATGTTTTCCTGACTCCATAGGTGTAGAACAAGGCCTGCACTCAAGTAACCCTGTATCTTTAACCAAGTCCATAGCATACTTCCTTTGACATAAGGGAATCCCCTTTTCACTACGAGCTATTTTAATGCCAAGGAAATAAGCTGGTTTACCAAGATCTTTATACTTGAATTTTGTCTTCAAGAAATCCTTAAAAGACTGCACCATAGCATCATCATTGCTAGCAAACAAAATATCATCCACATAGACAACTAAACCAAGAAAGCTATCTTTGTCTTTCTTGTAAAAGAAAGAATGATCAGAAGCTGACTGCTGCAATCCAAAAGAAGTCAAAGCTTCTGAAAACTTCAAGTACCATTGTCTTGAAGCCTGTTTTAAACCATAAAGGGATTTATTCAGCTTACAAACTGAACCCTTTGGATAAGGCTTCCCTTGTTCATCAACCAAACCCAAAGGAAGTACCATGTAAATATATTCATCCAACTTACCATACAAGAAAGCATTGTTGATGTCCAAATGACAAAGAGTACACCCTTTTACCGCAGCAAGTGACAACATCAATTTCACAGTCACTAACTTGGCCACTATAGAAAAGGTGTCTAAGTAGTCACCACCACCTTGTTGTGTATAACCCTTAGCTACCAACCGAGATTTATACCTATCCAAGCTCCCATCAGCAAAGAATTTGGTTTTATAGACCCACTTACAACCTATTGCACTCTTATATGCAGGTAGAAGTGTTATAAACCAAGTGTTATTTCTAATCAAAGCTTCTAACTCAGCTTGCATTGCTTTTCTCCATTCAGCATATTTAGATGCTTGATGATAAAAAGAAGGTTCAGGAATAAATGAGATGGAGCAAATCAGTCTGTAATAGGCAGAAGATATTCTGGAATAGGAAATATATTTGTGTATTGGATATTGTGTATAGATGACTGAATTGCATTCATAAGCTGAAAGGTGAGAGGGTGGCTTCACAACTCTACTGGATCTAGTGGTAGGTAATCTTGAAGACACCTCCTCAGAATCAGAAGGTGAAATAGCTACAGGTAAAGACTCAGCAGAAGATGTGGTTTCCTCAAGAAAAGCAAACTGAGGTTCACGGAATGAAGCTATAGGTAAATGAGAAAAAGGAAAAACAGATTCATGAAAAACTACATCCCTGCTAATACTGGCCTCATGTGTTTCAATATTCCGAACCTTGTACCCTTTATACCCTGGTGGATACCCTAAAAACACACATTTAGTTGCTCTTGGTGAGAACTTTGTTCTATTTCTGTCTAAGGTAGAAACAAAACATAGGCAACCAAAAACTCTAAGATGAGAGTATGAAGCAGATTTCTTGAAAAGCAACTCAAAAGGAGCAGTTTTGTGAGGCAGAACAGATGAGGGTGTTCTATTTATGAGATAAGAAGTTGTGAGCACACAATCTCCCCAATAATTCACAAGCAAATGTGATTGAAAAAAGAAGACTTCTAGCAACATTAAGGAGATGTTGATGCTTCCTTTCAACTCGAGCATTCTGTTGTGGAGTGGAAACACAAGAGTGATGGACTAATGTACCATATTGAGTGTATAATTCTCCCAAAGTGAACTCAGGACCATTATCACATCTAATAATCTTGATATGTTTATGAAACTGAGTTAGAACAGTGTTGAAACTTGGTAATGATAGCTTTGACATCAGATTTATGTTTCATTAGAAAAATCCACACAAATATAGAATAATCATCAACAATGGTGAGAAAATAAGAGAAACTGTTGACAGTTGGAATGGAATATGAACCCCAATATCACAATGTATTAAATCAAAAATGTCACTGGATACATGAGTAGAATCAGGAAAAGATAACCGCTTCTGTTGGCTAATGGACATATTTCACAGAGATTTTGTTTACAAGAAACAAGAGACAAAGATCTTGCTAACAACTGCAACTTATTCTGAGAGGGATGACCTAGTTTATTATGCCAAACATCAGCATTGATTACAGCAGAAACTCTGGGAACTAAAGCTGGACTTGGTGAAGAAGACTTGTGACTTCTAAGGAATAAAGGTTGCCAACTCTTCTATCCTTCCCAATCACAGTTTCCTGAAAAACTTCCTGAATAAGAAAGTCATAAGAAGTGAAGATTACTTTGCAGTTCAAGGAATCTGTAATAGCACTAACAGAGATAAGATTATAAAAAAATGAAGGCACACAAAGAACATTATGTAGCTGAAGACTAGGAGTGAGAGATATGGTTCCAACACCTGTGACTTCCACACTATGACCATTAGGTAAGTTGACATGAGTATGAAGAGGTGCAGAGGTGTCAATGAACAAATTAGGATCACAACACACATGATGAGTAGATCCAGTATCCATTAACCATAAACCAGTACTAATAGTTGTGGAACAGATGAGAGGAAAAGAGAGAACAGTACCATTGAATGGAGATGAAGCAGCTGAGGATCCAGAGGTAGATGAATAATTTCCACCATTATGAGAAGAAGAGCTAGGTGCAGCATGAGCCTGGCTCTGTATATGTGTCTGCAGAAACTGAAACATTTGATTGAGCTGAGCTTGAGTTAAGACTCCTGCCTCACTAGATTTCATGCCAGAATTGTCGTAAGCTGCATTACCAACCCTTGCACTGACTTGATTAACAGTCCTACAACATTTCCATTGAGTGCTCCCCTTCCTCGACCTCTTGCATAACCAGGGGGATACCCAATCAACTCAAGACATTTGTCAATAGTGTGATTCGTTTTCCCACACTTCGTACAGAGAAACTTGCCTCGTCCTGCTCTACCATGGCCACCAGATGTAGCATTGATCACTGATCCAGAGCACTAAGGAACTGAGGAAATAGGTGGAGATAGCACAGATTCAATAGATCGCTGCCTCTCCTCTTGTAGAACTAAGGCAAATATCTTTTGTAGCGGCAAAAATGGAGAGATGGAAAGGATGTGTGATACGGAATTGACTAGTCCAAATAAAGAAAACGAAGCAAGGATCGACGTAAATGGCCTTACAACGCGTCATGCACGTACGACAACATTTTTAGGCGAGAAAACGGACACAAGCCGGAAAATGACACAACCTGCCGGAAAATGTTGTCGCCTGCTAGAAAATGTCGAGCCTGCCGGAAAATATCGCACCTGCCGGAAAATGCCGAGCACTGCCGGCCGAACTCGATCGTGTCGTCTGGCACGGCCCGTGCCGAGATGTACCGAATTAACCAAACTGACTGTCGGCCGAACCCGACCGTGTCGTCCGACACAGTCGAGTCACACTCTTCCGGATAAGGAGATCTCGCTGTCCGACCAACCCGACCGTGCCTGGCGACACGGTCGAGTCCTGCCAAATGTCCTTGTCACGCCGCACGGTCGAGTCACTGTCGGTCCTTGTCGCGCCGCGCCCGTGCCGAGTCACTGTCAGACGTCCTTGTCGCGCCGCGACCGTGTCAAGCGGACACGGTCGAGTCCCTGCCGGCGCCTGTCGACCGCGCCGCGGCCGTGTCACGGGACACGGTCGAGTCCCTGCCGGCAGCCCACATATTTTATACACTTTTGTGTATTTCTGTCCTCTTTCTATTTCTTTAATTATTTGAGGGATTGTGTCTCCCTTTTATTTGATTTGTGTTCCCTTTTTGTATTTTATGTTGATTTTTTTTGATTATTCAAATATTTTATAATCTTTGAATTGTTTTTTTATTGTTATAGGTAGAGTTAGTTTTTTTCCTATAAATAGGCTTTGATAAGTCTTGTAATGGGATAGTATCATGAATGTTGAAGTATAAGAATACACATTGTGTTTTCTATTCTTGGTGAATGCTTTTCATTGAAACTTGATTTTTATTCGACGCGTTTTCGAGTATTAATCCGATTGATTCTCAATAGGTCTTGGGAAGAAATCACCTTATCGAGTTATAGGTCTAATTCGATAAACCCTTGTTCTTGATCGTTCAAGTCTTCTTGATCGATATTATCACTTTTCCCGATATTACTTCCATTTTTCATTTGTTCGAATTTTCATTGTCATATTCGATATTACTCCCACAAAATACATCCAAAAATACCCATACTCGTAAAAAGACTTCCGCTAAAATATTCATACGTATACTCCGACCGATATGCATCCACTTCTCCGGGATAATTCGCATCATAAGTGGTATCGGAGCCCACACCTGAATTTCTTAATTCAGTTGAGGTTCTTGATCCTTCAGCAAAATGGAGTTCAACGATATTCATCTCTTGGCGATATTACGCGACGCATTACACAGCGTACCGGAGTTCATGGGACATTCCGATCCAGAAGCAGGTGTTGATTGGCTCTACGTTTGTGAGGAGTTTTTCAACCACAATTCAATTCCAGTAGACCGCCGAGTCTCGTTGGCGACGAAACGCCTTCGTGGTCGCGCCTCGACCTGGTGGCAGAAATTGAAAACCACCCGTTTACACCAAGGTAAACCCAAACTAAGAGACTGGAATAAATTCATAAAACACTTTACTCGGAAATTCATCCCCACAAATTCTCACCGCCACGATCCACCAACGGCACCACACCGGAAATTGCAGAAGTTCAGCACCACCCCGCCACCGGCATTCGATCTAAGGTCTTTCCCCATCAAGGAATTCCCAGCAGAATCTTTTTTCGATGAAGACAATGTCCCTACGGTCATTTTCAATGAAGTAGACGAGGCAGAGTTTTCAACGGAGCAATTCAACGAAGAAGGTGAGTCGAGCCGTGTATTCCTAGTTGACAAACCTGGATCTTGCTACTTTGAGCATGAGCCAGTTGGTTGTGTTGACCAATTTGACCAAGACGGACCAACTTATGTTAATGGTGAGAAACTTAATTCTAGCCACACCGATTCTGGAACTAAAATGGAGGAATTTGATTTCTTCTGGTCTCACTTGGCTACCGCCATTGATGGAGTTTTTGACAGTTCTTGTCAATGGGATGACGACAATTTACCTGTGCCGCCACCGCCATCTTCCCCAGTCTTGGCAGCCTTGATTGTCGCTATAACAGTAGTACCGGATCGAGATCCAGCTTCCCATGTCTCACAACCACCATGCCACACGACCATGCTTCATGAAATCCATAATTATGATGGACCACCTATTTTTGATAAAGATGAAGAACGGTGCTATATTTACCCAGTGATTCCTGTTTATGATATTGAGCCTAAAGACGAGCCTTCCCAATATTTTGATGTGAAAGGTGATTCCGAGGCAATTTTCTTGATTCTTGAAATTGCATCCAATGAGTTCAACCACGGTGATAAAGATTTTGCCTCACAGAATAATAATTATTATTATTTCATTAATAATGATAGTTATTTGTTTGGTGATTCCCGGAGATCCCATACTACTTATCGTCTCAAGATTTTGGGCCATGTACGCACTGTGGACATTTTCGAGATCAAATACGTAGAGGCTTTAGTGAATTATCTTGATGACGAAGGGATTTCGGAATTGAGGACAATTCCCTTTAAAGAGGGAGGGGATGATACGGAATTGACTAGTCCAAATAAAGAAAACGAAGCAAGGATCGACGTAAATGGCCTTACAACGCGTCATGCAGGTACGGCAACATTTTTAGGCGAGAAAACGGACACAAGCCGGAAAATGACACAACCTGCCGGAAAATGTCGTCTCCTGCCGGAAAATGTCGAGCCTGCCGGAAAATATCGCACCTGCCGGAAAATGCCGAGCACTGCCGGCCGAACTCGGCCGTGTCATCCGGCACGGCCCGTGCCGATATGTACCGGATTAACCAAACTAATCGTTGAAACCCGACTGCGTTGCCCGACACTGGCCGAGTCACACTCTTCCGGGATAAGGAGATCTCATTTGTCCGACCAACCCGACCGTGCCGGGCGACACGGCCGAGTCTCGCCAAACGCCCTTGTCACGCCGTACGGCCGAAGTCATCGCTGCCCTTGTCGCGCCGCGCCCGTGCCGAGTCACTGTCAGACGTCCTTGTCGCGCCGCGACCGTGTCAAGCGGACACGGTCGAGTCCCTGCCGGCGCCGGTCGACCGCGCCGCGGCCGTGTCACGGGACACGGTCGAGTCCCTGCCGGCAGCCCACATATTTTATACACTTTTGTGTATTTTTGTCCTCTTTCTCTTTCTTTACCCTTTTATTTGATTTATGTTCCCTTTTTGTATTTTATGTTGATTTTTTTTTTTTATTATTCAAAGATTTTATAATCTTTGATTTTTTTTTTTTATTGTTATAGGTAGAGTTAGTTTTTTCCTATAAATAGGTTTTGATAAGTCTTGTAATGGGATAGTATCATGAATGTTGAAGTATAAGAATACACATTGTGTTTTCTATTCTTGGTGAATGCTTTTCATCGAAACTTGATTTTTATTCGACGTGTTTTCGAGTATTAATCCGATTGATTCTCAATAGGTCTTGGGAAGAAATCACCTTATCGAGTTATAGGTCTAATTCGATAAACCCTTGTTCTTGATCGTTCAAGTCTTCTTGATCGATATTATCACTTTTCCCGATATTACTTCCATTTTCTATTTGTTCGAATTTTCATTGTCATATTCGATATTACTCCCACAAAATACATTCAAAAACACCCATACTCGTAAAAAGACTTCCGCTACGATATTCATACGTATACTCTGACCGATACGCATCCACTTCTCCGGGATAATTCGTATCAATGTGTGACCCCGCAAAGGAGAAATCGAAGCATGTAACCCCAGCAGAAATTGCATTGCACACTCATGTGCTTGAAAACAGTTCCATCTCTTTGCACTACCACAACTGCAGCCATCACATGTACACCAAGCATTCGGCTGAAAATCTCTATACTCATCCCACAATATACGAAGCTTGGTATAATAGGCTCCTACATCATCATTACCTTGCCTCAGACTCACTAATTGTTGTCTCAACTGGTAGATCCGCGCCAAATCCTCCTGCGAGAACCTATCCTTTAACTTGTCCAAATCAAGGCAGCTTCCTCCAGATACATGATGCTTGTTGAGCTGATTTCTGGAACTACAGAATTCCTCAACCATGAGATTACCATACTGTTGCAGCGAATCCACTGTGAATACCGTGGATCTGAAGATTTTGGTCGAGATAGAGCTCCGGTGACAAAATCCAGCTTGTTCTTCACTATAAGTGCAGTCGTCATAGTACGATACTA
This sequence comes from Orobanche coerulescens, assembly GCA_033398695.1. NCBI lineage: Eukaryota > Viridiplantae > Streptophyta > Magnoliopsida > Lamiales > Orobanchaceae > Orobanche > Orobanche coerulescens. The sequence goes on from CM065807.1 coordinate 91,401,411, forward strand.
GCTGTTGAAGTTGGATACGTTGAGCTGCTGCGTTACTAGCTGAACGCCGGGATTATCACTGGGAGATAAGAAATATGGACTGCTATGATCTTCATAGACGGCCATTTCACCAGATTTGGTGTTTTTATACATGATTCAAAAAGCGAGAAAGTAAGGAAAAAAATAGCGAAAGATTTATCGCTCCGATACCATAATAAAACTTGAAGATGAACATTGCAAAAACATGTGAAAGAGGGGAGAGAAGGAAAGGGGAAAATATTTCTTCATAGTGAAAATAAAATTGTGTTTGGTCACAGCGGATAGCTCGACTATTTAAACTAACAAGCTATGACGAGCCAACAAAGAAATAAACCAATTATATAATGCCACATCAGCAACTTACACACATAGACAAAAATATATCATTTATTAGTCTTTGAGGAACTGCGCCACCCCGAGCAGATGGAGGGAGGTTGTCTCCGATGGGTGCCATAATTGACGTCGATGGACTACAAAGTGGTGGTGGTGGTGGCAGCAAAGAAGAACCCAAGAAAAAGGGATGTTAATGTGTCGCTACTAAGACCGCCATGGACAGAGAAGGTAAAGATGCCTTTTAGTATGATGGTAACTTTTTCTTTTCTTTTCTTTCAGGATTTCTTCACCTTCTCTTTTTTGTTTTTTCTAAGGTATAATAGAGCATAGAATTGGTAACCACTAAAGATGTAATTGTGGAGCATACTCTCGTCAAATTACTCAACAACTAGAGTTTCATGTTGATAATGTTTATAAAACCACATATTTTATAGAGAGAATTTAGAGAAAAAATAGATACAATGATTCTCAGGTATGATTTTTATTAATAATTGAAGTGCTATTGATAGGAAAACTTCATATGACACAATCATAATTATATAATTATATCAGGGGCAAAATAATCATTCACATAAAATAAATAATATCAAATGTCACTTTCACGAGAATCACTATTCTCCTTATGACTCAATTATAACAATGACAACATTTTTTTTGCCAACCTTTAAGAGTGAAGAAAAAGAATTTCTAAGAAAGTTTAATCTAAAAATTCACATTATTGTATTTTGCCAGTAGCATGGGAAGATGGGCTGAAAATCTTGCACAAATCTGCAGAAAAAAACAGGACAGGGAAAAAATGACAAAGGAAAAATAAAAAGCTTGAGATTCTTGAGAAGAATATCTTCCAAGAACCCGAAGATGAGAGAGAAGTAGAAAAATTCGAAACTATATATAATAGAATTTACTAAAGAGAAAAAAATACTACCTATAAATCGTTAAAAACCTGTTACTTGTTGATTCTATAATTATTTTTAGAATGTAGTATTTTAATAATATTTTATTAAATTGTAATAGTAAATAGTAATTGTAATTTTTCAAAAAAAAAAAAAATGATTCAAGCGGGCCAAAATTGCTTGGGCCATCATTTATTTATCACAACCCAACTCAAACCTCATTTTATGCCTAAAGTGACTCAAGGCCACTCGGTTTCAGAACTTTTGGACTGGGGCAAATAGGCCCTATACGTTTTAGACCTGGATAACTATAGCCCAGTCCGAGGAAATTCCTACTTAGGCCTATGAAGACCCAAACTGCATCCATAATGAAAGAAAGGAATGAAAGCTAGAGGACCCATTTGAAAATCGAAAATCTAGGATATGCGGGGGCACATGATAAATACATCTCTTGCAACTTTGAGATGAACAGCACAGGTAGCGAGTACAAGAGTTGAACAAAGCAAGCATTGCTTCTTGATAACATATTCGAAGGAGAACCAATACATAATATAAGCAAAGGAAACTCTTATTACTCTCAACTCAAGAACCAGCATTCTCAATCTTTTCTTGGCATTTCCAACTTGTAACAGCCTTAGAGTTGCTCATCTAGCTTGCAAACATTAATGAACTTCTGGACTGCATTGTGATACTGGGTTCCCTGCGCATAGTTAACCTCTTCAAATTAATAACGTTGGATCTAATTAAAACTTATACTAATATTCCTTGTTTTTTTTTTTGGTTATATAAATAAAGAATATATAGTAGCTTATTAACCACACAAAAAAAGAGGGTTATGCATTTGTTAAATGACTAAAAATAAAAAGTTGGACATTTACGAAAATAAACTTTTTATGTGGGACAAACGAGTAACAACTATCATTATTACACAATCATATTATATTGCAAGTACACTATTAACTCTCTTCTATTTTTCATTCACTAGTCGCATCTAATCCCTATTTTACCATTAAAAAACACACATCAATTATCATCAACTTAGCCTTAAATTAATCCCAGAATAGTTTGGGATCAGCTAAAAAGAATCATCCTTTAAAACCATCGTGACACAAATAAATCAATAATAGCCAATACAAAACTAAATAATAAATAAAAACATGAAACGTAAAGAAAAATCAGCTCTAAAAAAAAAGATAAATATATAAACAAAATAAGAATAAAACTCCATCACCTTGTACGTTATCCCTCCATATTGTCCTCTCCATAGTCATATTTTCTCCGATCTCAAGGAACCTCGTGTGATTTTCAATCACATTTATCCATGTTCTCTTGGGTCTTCCTCTACCCTTTACAATCTTATTCCTCTCCCGAATCTTGAAGCCTACTCACTGAGGCATCAAGAGGTTTTCGTCTCGCATGACCAAACCATCTTAAACGATTCTCCATTATTTTATCGTTTATAGACGCAACTCTTACTTTCCTCCTGATCACTCATTTTGGAGTCGATCCTTTTTTGTATGGCCACATCCACCGCAGCATATGCATCTCCACCGCATTCATCTTTTGCACGTGACACTGTTTTACCGTCCAACACTCGGTGCCATATAAAAGTGCACGCCTAATTGTAGTGTGGTATAATCTACCCTTCAGTCTATGAGACATGTCGGGATTACATAGCAACTATGTGGTACTCTTCAACCTCAACCAATCCGCCTTTATTCGATGAGCCACATCATCTATTTCTCCATCATTTGGATATAAATCTAAGAAAACAAGAAAAATTGGATCCTTAAATAACTTTCCAACCAAAAGTGACCATCCCCGTCTCTCTGCCTCTATTTCCGCTAAACGTACATTCCAAATATTCATTCTTCCTTCTGCTGAGCCTAAAGCCTCGAGCTTCCGAAATATTCCTCCAAAGTTCCTACTTTCTTTGAACTCCAACCTTCGACTTATCAATCAACAAAATATCATTTGCAATCATCATACGCCCAGAAATGTCATCTTGAAGTGACCTTATCAGTTCGTCCATGACTATGGTAAAAGAGTAAAAACAAATCCTTGATGCACCCCAGTTGTAATGGGGAACTCTTATGTCCTCCCAACATTAGTTCGTACACTTGTAGTAGCTCCTTCATACATGTCATTATGACATCAATATATATTTATTCCTTGCGAAAACCAATCAAAGTACCAAGGTTGTCACGTCGCCGACTAGTCGCCGACTAGTTGAGAAGTCGACCTGGATGAATTAGTCGATGCTCGACTGTTGTATAAGTCGCCCGTGGGTTATACCTCGGGCCAACCCGCCCCGACCCGCCATTAATTAAAAAAAAATTACTTAACCTACCAGGTGCGCGACTTTTCTCCTCACTTTCTCCAGACCGCGACTTTCTCCAGACCGCGACTCATCTCATCTCAGCCGACAGCGACTTTTCTCCAGGCCATGACTATCTCCTCCGGCGACTTCATCTCCTCCGGCGACTTCAACGGCTTCATCTCCTTCAGTAAGTCTTCTCTCCTCTCCCGTCTTCCGACTCTCTCTCATCTTTTCTTCTCGTTTTCTTTTTCTTTTTTCTTTACTGGGTGTATAATATAATATTACATACATTTTTATTTTTATTTTTCAATTTTTTCTGTTTTATTTCTTAAAAGTAATTTTTGTTTAATTTTTAAAAATTAATTTTCGGTTTTATTTTTGTAATTAATTTTCGCATTCTGCTCAGCTTTTTTATTTCGTAAAATAAAAAAATATTACAGTTTTATTTTTTTGCATTACGCTTTTTTGGCATTACGCTCAGTTTTTTCTTTTTGCATTACGCACTTGAGCAGTTTATTTTTAAAATTAATTTTTGCATTACGCTCAGCTTTTTTTTCATTTTTTTGCATTACGCTGCATCAGCTGATCTGCATATTCAATATTCACTGATTATAGCTTGTTTTTGTGCAGAAAATAAGCAATGGAGAATGAAAATATTGAAACCGAAAGTTCTCTGAGAGAGTTAGCTAAAGATCCTAAAAGAAAAGCTAGTCGATCAAACGATCCGGGATGGAAGTATGCATATTATCCTAACCCCGAAGGCAATAAAGATGTTAAATGTATTCTTTGCGGGAATCAAAATCATGGAGGAATTAATCGGTTTAAACAACACTTGATTGGGGGATATCCGGATATTTGTAAATGTCCCAAAACTGCCAAAGAAATGAGTGAGTATGTGCAAAATAAGAAGAGGAGTAGAAAAAATGTGCAGATTGAAGAAGAGAACAGCGATGATGATGATGTTGAAGAGATACCTTCCACAGCAGCTTCTAATACAATGCAAAGCTCAAAATCTTGTGCTGGCACAAAAGGCAAGCTTGCCCAGCCTTTTAATTTCAAAATGCCAGCAGCTAGTACTAAATCTGCTGCTTCAATGAAGTACATGAGAAGCCCGGAACAAGTTGTTGAACAGAGGCACGCTAAGGGAGCAAGTCAGACGACTTTGGAAAATCGCTTGAGAACTCCGGAAGGGAAGGAAAAAGTTCATATGCACATTGCAAACTTTTTCTATGAAAATTGTATTCCTTTCAATGCTGCACACTCTAGGAGTTATGAGGTGATGGTTGAGTCCATTGGCCAATATGGACCGGGTTTAAAGCCTCCTTCATATCATGAATTGAGGGTGCCATTACTTAAAAAAGCAAAAGAGGAGACTGAAAATTTGAAGGAGAAGCATGAAAAGGCTTGGAAGAGGTATGGTTGCACTCTTATGTGTGATGGGTGGACGGATAGACGAGGAAGGAGTCTCATAAACTTCCTTGCTAATAGTCCTGAAGGTACTTTCTTCTTGGGTTCGGTCAATGCGTCAAGCGAATCACATGATGCACATGTTGGCCAACTTGCTTGAAAGCAAGATAAAGGAAATTGGTGAGAAAAATGTTGTGCAGGTTGTGACCGACAATGGGGCAAATTACAAGCTAGCTGGTCAGATTTTGGAGATCAGGATGCCAACCTTGTTTTGGACTCCTTGTTCTTGTCATTGTGTTGATTTGATGTTAGAGGACATTGGCAAAATTCCTGCCTTTAAGAAGGCAATCAACCAGGCAAGAAGATGCACTACATTCATCTATAGGCACGAGCGTGTTCTTGATGCTATGAGGGAGAAAACTAATGGGAGGGACCTAGTCAGGACCGGAGCTACGAGGTTTGCCACTGCTTTTCTTACATTGGACAGTTTGCAACAAAATCAAGAACCATTAGGTTACTTGTTTTGTGGTTCGGATTGGACCAAGTCAAAGTTATCAAAATCAGAAAAAGGAAGCAAAGTTTGTGACACTTCTCTCTTCAGTCTTTTGGAGTAGTGTGAATGATTGTGTAGATGCAACCACTACGTCACAAATGGCCTTCAGCAACGTTTATTTCGATGTTACAAGCAAAAATGTTAGCATAGATGCCTTAAAATTGATCTACGCTAACACTTGTTTTTATTGTTACAGTTGATAGTAACCGGTGTTGCCATAGTATCTAGGGTAACACCAAATTAGGTGTTACCGTTGATCTTTAAAAAAAGCGTTACAAGGGAAGAAAAAAATAGGCGGAAAATAAGGAAAAAACTGTAAAAATTGTAACGACCCGATTTTTCTATATTATTTTATGAATATATTTTTATAATAAGGAAAGCCTGTAAAAATTTAAAGTCGTTACACTAGTAGAATAAACATCAAAGACTTCGGTACGTCTCACTTTTGTAATGTATATTAGTAAAGTAAAAACAAACACTACTGCAAAAACAACATTTACTGACACTTAGTTTCTGACACTTTATCAAAAGTGTCAGTAACTTCAGACATTTGACTCATTTTTTGTTTTCAACATAATTGTGTCATAAGATACTGACACTTAAGTATCAGTAATTTGAGTATCGGAATTCTGAGACACTTGAATACCAATAATAAAAAAATTACAATAACCTATAATAATGAATTCATTAATTTTTTATTTAATTTTATTCGAATATTAATTAGATATCTATACCACTAATTCTTCACTGTTCGTGAGTTACGGTTTCTTCCCTTTCTTCCATGACCTTGCCCCTTTCTCGAATCCTTTCTTCCTCATCGTACACCTAGTAACCACCATTTATTTTCCTTCATGTTATTGGAGAAACTCCGGAGAATCTCTAGCCGTGCATCAACACTACCGCGAAGGTGCAGCCGTGTTATTAACACTACCGCCGCGCCAAGGACTTCTGTTTGAGCAGCCGCGGTGAGAAAAAAATTGATTCTCAAAGTAGGGTTTTACACAGACCTCGGCGTTTTCTCCGTCAAACCTCGTCCTAGAGCCCTAACGTTCTCTCATTTCGGCATCCATGGGGTAGGCGTGTACATCTTGTTCTGTGTTATTATTGTTATTTGTTGTGAAATCTATTTGTTATTTCATAATCTATCTAATGAATTTCCTGGGATAGAGGGGGCGGGGGTGGGAACTTAATGCCTCTTATGTTTGGAAAGCTGTGGATAAAGTTCCTATTGTTGGATAGTAATAAGGAATGACAAACATTATCTGTGAGGGGGGTTTGGATCTGTTATTCTCTGGAGTAGGTAGTGCACCAATAACACTGGGTTGGGGGAATTTACATACAATAAACCTCAGGTGCTAGGTTGGCGGAATTTACATGTTTCGTTATAAATAATTTCTTAGTTGTTGTAGTTCTCATTGGAATTATTGTTTTATTAAACAAATATGTTTAAAGGTTTCAATTCTTAATGGAATTGTGATGGGAGGAGGAGCTGGTGCTTCTATACATGGTAGATTCCGCATAGCTACGGAGAATGCGGTATTTTATCTTTTCCTCTCTTGGCGGTATATGTATTCCTTTTAAGGGTGGCCTCTATTTTTTATTTTTATTTTCATCCTTGGAAGTCAATGATTTACAAGTATATCAACAATCACTTAGGTGTTCTGATAAGTGCCCTCTTTCTAATATTCTTGCTGACTTTTTGCTATGCAGAAACGGCAGCCTTTGGGGCTTTTCCCGGATATAGGTGCTTCATATTTCTTGTCAAGACTTCACAGGTTTTTGGTAATCCTTATTATGTCCTTTCACTTTTTCATATACAATGTTTATGAGTCTTTGTCTTGCCCTACCGTACTACATTTGCGTTTTGTTGTTACCTTACAACAAAGAAAAAGAAAGAGAAGAAGGAAATGAATTACATTGATGTGCACTTCTTTTTGTGCCAGAGAATATGTTGGTCGACGGGTGCAAGGTTGGATGGTGCCGAAATGCTTGCATGTGGTCTGGCAACTCACTTTGTTCAGTCAAAGGTTTATATATCATCCTCCCGACTTAAGTGAAATGTTGAATCTTTTTCACTGCAACTGTTTGTTACACAATTATCGCATTAACAAAATATTTATTATTTATTGGCTATCCGACGTTTCATTCAGGAGGGCCAGGGACAATACATTTACAACACATTCTACCTTTTACTGTTTTATCAATGAACCTTAGCCTTGAAATTCCTCTGTTATCATCTTGATAAAACTGTTATTGTTAGTTAACTAGTATGCGAATATTGCAGTTTCATATGAATACATAGACTTTTGCAAGTGATCGAAGTGCTCAGATAAAATGGTACTGCAAATCCAACGATTGATGGAAACGTTTTCCAATTGGGAATTAGTATTTAGTAAACATTGAAATTCTTATGGAGTGCTTTTTCTCACTGGGGGAACTGAGGTCTAAATGATATCTAAACCATCTTGCCTTCATGAATCCAAAAACGAGATGACATTCTAAACAAAAAATGAAGTGGTGCTATTCCATGAAACTTTTCTTTATACTTTTAACAGTTACTATTCGTGTCGTTACTAAAAGTTATTTTCTCATGGTTCTGTTCCATTCTCTCTTTATTGAGACACTTATGGGTCAGTGATTGTTCAAATAGATTACTATGCATATATATTGTCTAAGCATATTTATGCGAATATGGAAACTGGTGATTACTAACAGGCACTTTTCATGGAAAATATTTTGAAACATATAAGAATGAGCTTCATGAATTACCTTGTCATATGTTCCTTCTGGTTTTGAATGGTACTTTGCTGTTACTTAACAGAATTTCTAAAGCTGTATAGTTCTCAGAATTTTGGTACTATGCATATATTATTGTTATTGTTTGTATTTTATGTTTTTGTTAATTATTTGAGGGAAATACTTGATACTTTTATTTGATACTCCGATTGGTAGTTGGTGGTTTATAACTTTTTTTCACCCCTTTTTTCACTTTCCTAATAACTGACACAGTTGAAGAAAAAGGTTGAAATTCTAAAGAACGCGAGGGACTATTCTTTCTTATCCGATGATTTGTTCAGGTATGAGGAAGTGTCGTATTTTTATGATTGTTAGCATGAATAGGCTCTTGTGGTTTTGGTGTCCTTTTTCTTATTTCTATTATCTATATATTGGCAGTTGAGGAGACCACCACCCAAACTTGCAGCTCGTCATACTTCAGTGGACCAAAAGCCAAAGGCAATACCTAAGAGGCAGCTCCATGATGAAGGTTCTGATGGTGAAAATCCTATTAATATGATCAGACAAATGTTTGGGTAAAAATTAGCTCTTTTTTTTTGCTGCATTAACGATTTTATGCCTTCCTTAACGAGAAAAAGAAAAATGGTCAATGCTGCATGTTATGTTCCAGGAATTTCAGTTTTCTTTTTACCCATTCATATTGCCTGTAATATGTATTCTTCGGTATACTAAGCAATTTATGCTACCTTATGTCCTATACTTTATCATCTCTTCCTTGTGAAATTCAACTATCTCCTTCTTAACATAATGTGACATATTCTCATTCTTCTTACCAGTGAGTGTATATATATAGTCAAGAAGAGTATATTACAGAGCAACCGAAATCGAAGTCTTCAGCATCACCATCCGTTCAAGTTCTTTGATCGATGCGTGGCGGACCTAACTACTAAGATCGTGGCTCAACTCGAGAAATGATGAAAATGTTGGTGAGAAGGATCCAGATTTGAACTTAAAGATTGATGACTCTCGAGAAATCGATCGAGGGTCTATGGCGGTGACAATGTCACTCCTTGGTGATCTCATCATTTTATATTATGCTAGCTAAGTGACTCAAGTAGTTTTGTTATATTTGTGGATTGCGATCGTAACTTGTTCTTAGCTATTATGGATTGAATATTAGCGTCATGTATTTTGGATGTTGTTATGGTTGACATTGTTTTAATGGTATTATCGCTTTATGGTAATATTTATTTTTCAATATAACATTTTGCTTTTTAGCATGAAAAATGATGGTAAAAATCTGCAAAAATGTAGCCATAGACTATAATTTATAATTTTTTCTGTTGGCAAAATATAAAAATTGTGTTGGCAAAGATTAAAATTGTGTTGGCAAAAGTTAGAACTGTTCATATATAAGTGTAGCCATAGTGTTAAAGTTGTTGGTAAAGATGTCAAAATGTTTCACAATTTAATGTTACATTAGACCTCATGAGTGTTGGCATAGGTCTACGGCTACACAAATCTTGGTGTCACTAAAAATATAAAAGTGTGGCCTTAAGTCTACAGCAACACAAAATCTAGTGTAGCCAGAGACAATAAAAGTGTTGGCATAGGGGTCTATTGCTACACTTTTTTAACATGTTACCAAAAAAAAGAAAAGTGTTACCTTAGACCCCTATGGTTGCGGCCGTTTTTGTAACACTTTCGAATTTGGTCAAAGTGTAGCCATAGCTTGTTTTTCTACCTTCAGCAACACTTTTTGGACTTTTGAACACAGTTTTTCAGGTGTTGCTGAAACCCATATATGGTGTAGTGAACACTGCCACTTCTTCAAGTGTTGCGCATTGTTGATGGTGATGAAAGGCCTACTTTGGCAGAGATTGCAGCTTCTATTGATTATGCAAAAGATGAAGTCAAGAAGAAATTTGGAGGTAGAAAAATTGCAATCCGGAATAAACTATTGAAGATCATTGAGGATCGTTGGAATGGTCAAATGGGAAAACCATTACACGGGGCTGCTTTGTTTCTTAATCCAGGGAAGTATTTTGATCTTCTTGATAAGGATCCTGCCTATGCCTCCCGAATAAGAGAAGACTTCAATGATGTGCTTGAGAAGATGGTCAATGATAGGGATACAAGGAATAAAATAAGCAATTCTGCCGATGCCTACAAAAATAGTCGAGAAGGCTTTGCGAGGGAGATGGCAATTGAGCATAGAAAGATAAAAAGTCCTCGTAAGTTCATTCCAAAACTTTGTGAATTTCATATTAGTAATTAGTTACTTGGCAAAATAAAAAATGCTTAGTTTGTGTTATTCTTGTTTTTATGTTAGTTGATTGGTGGGATGCATATGAGGCCGTGCACATGAGCTTCAATCATTTGCGAAGCGTTTTGTTGGTTTGTGTGCCTCATCTTTCGGTTGTGAACGCAATTGGAGTACATTTGAGTTCGTAAGTGACTAAGTGCCTACTATTTTTCAAGTAATTATTGTCAATTTGCAACTATTGTTGGCCTTTCATCAATTTAGATACATACGAAGAAGAGGAATAGGTTGGAACATCAACGTTTGAATGACTTGGTGTATATCCAATACAACCGGAAGATAGATTCAAGATTCAAGAAGAGACGTGAGCTAGGAAAGAAATTTGATCCACTTGTACTCGAGGACTTGGAGTGGACTAATGAGTGGACCAGCATTGAGCAAAGATTTTGGGAAGCAGTGGATATAGCTTCGGGTGCATCCGAATCACTTGAGGGACGCAATCTTCCAAGGAGAGCTAGAGGTGGTTCCACCTCCATTCTTACCTATACTCGACGCAACACTAGTTCGACACAAGAACAAGATCCTATTGATGAGGAAGGGGAAGATGAAGATGAAGATTTCGATGATGAGGACGAAGTGGAAGATGACTATGGTATACCACCCGAGGAAAATACTCAAGGAGGAGATGGAGAGGGGGATGGAGATGATTTCGAGATGGATTAATTTGATGCATGATTGTGTTTGTTTAATTGATTTGACTATTTAATTATTTTTTTATTTGCTTATAGATGTATGACTTTGGGTACTTGAACTTATTATCTATTAGTTTTTATTTGAATTGTGATATTGAAGTATGTTTACCTATATTATATATTATAATTACTCTAAATAGGATATTGTGGACTATTTACGACTTTTTACGACTAGTCTGGCGACTTGTCGACTAGTCAATTCCACGGTACTCGGGCTCGACTTGTCGACTTGTCGACTTAACAACCTTGCAAAGTACTTATTACTTTATCATATTTCTTCTCTAAGTCAATAAAACCATATGTAATTCTTTCTTTTTATCTCGATCGTGTTCCATCATTTGTCTCATAAGATAAATTACTTCCACGGTCGATATCCCAAGCATAAATCCAAATTGGCTTCCGAGATCTTCTCACATTTACTTAGCCTTTGCTCTATCACAATTCCCATAATTTCATGATATAGCTCATAAGTTTAATTTTGTGATAATTATAGAACAATCTTAAACATCACCCTTTCTTTTTATACAAAGGGACAAGAGTACAGTTCCTCCATGTCAATGGCATCTTGTCGCTTCTCCAAATCGTATAGAAAAACATGATTACCCATTTGATCTCTCTTTCCCACAATCCTTCCATTTTCAATAGGTATACCATCTGGTCCTTTTGCTTTTTTAGAACCGGTGTGGGATGTAAAAATACATCGGTAGGGGAGCAATCTTCTTCAATGACATTTTCACTTCACCCTTTTGAATGCTACACATAAGTTCTCAATTTACCAAATACTTGAAGAGACGTTTAAATCCCCAATATCTTGTTACTAATGGCCATTTAATAGGGTATCAAAGTATAAATTCCACCTATCCTTTATCTCTATATTACGAACCAAAACCTTTCGGTCAATATCCTTTTCACATTTATCTCTCCTAATATCCCACGTTTTCTGGTCTCTCGTACGAGCAAAGGTTATATATATCTTTTCCATTGCCTTCGTATCTTCTCGCATATAATTTTTTATTGACCTTTGTTCTGGCATCTCGCACAGCCTTTTTAGCTTCTCTTCTAGCTTCCTTGTACCATAGTTCTCATCGCTCATGCATTTCCCAAATACCTTATAACATTCATGTTTGGTGGTCTTTTATCGCTTGCTTAACTTCATTGTTCCACCAAGATGTGTCCTTACACAATGGTCTGATTCCTTTAGATTCTCCTAAAACTTCTTTTGCAACTTTCTTTTATGTTATGCTCCATCTTAAAGTCAAATCTATATCCATCTCCGTGCAAGTGGAGCAAATACGGTATTTGCAACCTGAGCAACAAAAGTATGTCGGCTCTCCTTGGAGCTTCCACCACTTGATTCAAGGACCAACTTGTATACTTCTCTTTCTTAAGCGCCTCTTAATTGTAAAATCAAGCAACATAACTCTATGTTGCTTTGCAGCACTCTCATCGGGTATCACCTGACAATCAGTGTAACTTTTTCTCCGAACGTTCCTTACTAAAACGAAGTTGATCGGACGTGCATTACCTCCACTTCTATATGTCACCAAGCGAGAGTCCCTTTTCTCGAACCAAGTGTTCATTATACCCAAGTCATATGCTAACGCGAAATTTAATACACCACTTCCTGCTTCATTCTTATCCCGAAAACAAAGCCACCATAAAATCTCTCAAAGTCATCCTGGCTAGCACCCACATGACGGTTGAAGTCACCATCAATGATCAATTTCTCATCAACAGGAACTCGTTCAACAAAATCCTCCAACTTCCAAAATTTTTTGTCTAATAAATGTGTCAAATCCTACTTGTGGTGCATATGCACTTATGACATTTAGAACCTTATCCTTATCATAAGCTTAATGCTCACAATCGTGTCACTCTTTCTTGATACTTCCACCACAATGAGTTCGTCACCAATGAATATACCCACTTCATTTCTACATCTCTCCTTTCCCGAGTACCAAGGTTATAACCCAAGGAGCTAATACCCTTGCTTTTTCTCGAAATCACTTAGTCTCTTGTAGACATATTATGTGAATCTTCCTCCTTTTCGTAACCTCCACCTCCTCCGTTGATCTCCCTATCAAAGAGCCAATGTTCTAAGTTTCAAATCGCATCATACTACCCTTACTAGTAGCGTGAACTAACTTCTTTGCGTGCCCCAATAATTGTTAAACGTGAAAGGCGAACCAAGGCGATATGGGCTCAAATCGCATGAGTCGCAAGACGAGGCACGCGCTTGAGAGAGATGAGGCGCAGAAAACCTGTAAATTAAATTAATTAAATTACGAAATTTTATGAAACATGAAAATACAATCACAAAAAAATATAACTATCTAGAAAAACTTAACAGCTAACAAAATTAAAGTGTCAGAACAACAAAAATAACCTTTAAAGTATTCTAGAAAAATAAAGACAAAAAGACAAAAAAGAGTCCTAATACAGAGGCGCATCGCAGTGCAGCAAAAAGGCGCACTGAGGCGCACCTGGGCGCGATCTTGGCTGAGGTCGCCCGCCTTGGGCTAAAAAAGGCAACCTGTCTTTTTTCTGCGCTTGAGCCAGAGGAGCGCTTGAGATGCACCTTTAACAACTACGCCTGCCCCCGTCGGTCTATGCTGCAAGAATCCTTACACATTTCACTCCACACTCATACATCGGAATAGAGTACAACTTCTAGTCCACGATCTAGCAATCCTTGCATATTTTCCATTACACCCGGGCCTATGAAGTGTAGCGCACCCTTGCCCATTTGACACAACCCCGAGGCGTAGAGGTGGTGCGCTGCTTCTAGGTGGCGACCTAGCAATCATGGCATACTTTTCACTACCCCAGGCCTATGAAATACAGTGCGTCGCTTCCGAGGAGACTCCACCGATTTTCAAATTTGGTTCATGTCCATAAAATGTGACGAGTTTTATGCTGGCTGCCACATACCTATCGCAACCCTCATCCTTTATCCAGACTTGGGACCGGCTTTTATGTCCAATGACACTCCCAATATTCATTCTCATTATTCTCAAATTATTTTTAACAATGTTCTCTCCAATAACAAAATGGAGCACGACGGAAGGTCATTGATACGAATAATCCCGGCAAGATGAATACGTATCGTTCAGAGTGTGTGTATGAATATCGTAGCGAAAGGCTTTTTACGAGTATGGTGTTTTTGGATGTAATATCGGATAAAACAATGAAATTTCGAACAAATGAAAATGAAAGTAATATTGGAAAAAGTGATAATATCGATCAAAGTGATTCGATCGAACAAGAACAAAGGTTTATCGAATTAGACCTATAATTCGATAAGGTGATTTCTTCTCAAGACCTATTGAGAATCAATCGGATTAATACTCGAAAACGCGTCGAATAAAAATCAAGTTTCGGTAAAAATCATTTACCAAGGATAGAAATACAAAGTGTATTCTTTCACAACATTCAAATTCATTCTACAATGATCTTACAATGCTTATACAAGGCAATATATATAGGAAACCTCAAGTCTTCCTAATCGTTAAAGAAAACAATTCAAAGATTACAAAATCTTTGAATAATCAAAACAAATCAAATAAAATAAGAAAAAGAAACATAAATCACAAAACATGGGTACACAATCCATAAAATAGTAAAGAAAGGAAAAGAGAAGACAAAACACACAAAAATCAGCAATAAAAAAAAGTTGGCTGGCTGCCGGACACGGGCCGTGTCGCTTGACACGGCCGCGGCGCGCATCTGGTCGGCAGTGACTCGACCGTGTCCGCTTGACACGGTCGCGGCGTGACAAGGGGCGTCCGGCAATGACTTCGACCGCTGGGCGACAAGGACGTCCGACAATGGCTTCGGCCGCGGCGCGACAAGGACGTTCGGCATTGACTCGACCGTGTCGCCTGGCACAGTCGGGTTGGTCGGATAGCGAGAATTCCTTATCCGTAAGAGTGTGACTCGACCGTGTCGGACGACACGGTCGGGTTCGTCCGGCAGCCAGTTTGGCATTTCCGGACGAGTACGGCACGGGCCGTGTCGGACGACACGGACGAGTTCGGTCGGCAGTGATCGGCATTTTCCGGCATGTTGAGATATTTTCCGGCAGGCTCGACATTTTCCGGCAGGTTTGGACATTTTCCGGCAGGTTGTGTCATTTTCCGGCTTGTGTCCGTTTTCTCGCCTAAAAATGGCGGCGTACGTGCATGACACGTTGTAAGGCCATTTACATCGATCCTTACTTCGTTTTCTTTATTCGGACTAGGTATCATTTCTTATGATACGAATTCTCCCGGCAAGATGCATACGTATCGTTCGGAGTGTGTGTATGAATATCGTAGCGGAAGGCTTTTTACGAGTATGGTGTTTTTGCATGTATTTTTGGATGTAATATCGGATAAAACAATGAAATTTCGAACAAATGAAAATCGAAGTAATATTGGAAAAAGTGATAATATCGATCAAAGTGATTCGATCGAACAGAATCAATCGGATTAATACTCGAAAACGCGTCGAATAAAAATCAAGTTTCGGTAAAAATCATTTACCAAGGACAGAAATACAAAGTGTATGATACGAAATTAACTAGTCAAAATAAAGAAGACGGAGCAAGGATCAAAATAAACAGCCTTATAACGCGTCATGCACGTACAGCGACATTTTTAGGCGAGAAAACGGACACAAGCCGGAAAATGACACAACCTGCCGGAAAATGTCGTCGCTTGCCGGAAAATGTCACCCTGCCGGAAAATGCCGAGCACTACCGACCGAACTCGGCCGTGTCGTCCGGCACTGCCCGTGCCGCACTCGTCCGGATATGGAAAAGTCACTATCGGCCGAACCCGACCGTGTCGTCCGACACGGTCGAGTCCTACTCTTCTGGAAATGCCGAAAATGACTGCCCAGCCGCCCGACCGTGTTCCAGGACACGGTCGAGTCAATGCCGAACGTCCTTGTCGCGCCCAGCGGCCGAAGCCATTGTCGGACGTCCTTGTCGCGCCAGCGGTCGAAGCCGCTTCGGACGTCCACATCGCCGCGGCCGTGTCAAGCGGACACGGTCGAGTCAGCTGCCGACAGATGCGCCGCGGGCGTGTCAAGCGACACGGCCGTGTCCGGCGACACCAACTTTTTTATTCTTTGATTTTGTGTGTTTTGTCTTCTCTTTTCCTTTCTTTACTATTTTAGGGGTTGTGTTCCCATGTTTTGTGATTTATGTTTCTTTTTCTTATTTTATTTGATTTGTTTTGATTATTCAATGATTTTGTAATCTTTGAATTGTTTTCTTTAACTATTAGGAAGGCTTGAGGTTTCCTATATATAGCCTTGTATAAGCATTGTAAGATCATTGTATCATGAATTTGAATGTGAAAGAATACACTTTGTATTTCTATCCTTGGTAAATAATTTTTACCGAAACTTGATTTTTATTCGACGCGTTTTCGAGTATTAATCCGATTGATTCTCAATAGGTCTTGAGAAGAAATCACCTTATTGAATTATAGGTCTAATTCGATAAACCTTTGTTCTTGTTGGATCGAATCACTTTGATCGATATTATCACCTTTTCCAATATTACTTCCATTTTCATTTGTTCGAATTTTCATTGTCATACTCAATATTACGTCCAAAAATACATCCAAAAACACCCTAATCGTAAAAAGACTTCCGCTACGATATTCATACGTATACTCCGACCGATACGTATCCACCTTTCCGGTAGAATTCGTATCATAAGTGGTATCGGAGCCCAAGGTCATCTCCTTGGGCGATTTATTCAACAATTGCTTATCGAAGAAAATATCTCTTGATTCTTGTCATCGGAAACCACACCTGAATTTCTTAATTCAGTTAAGGTTCTTGATCTTTCAACAAAATGGAGTTCAACGATATTTATCTCTTGGCGATATTACGCGACGCATTACACAGCGTACCGGAGTTCATGGGACATTCCGATCCAGAAGCATGTGTTGATTGGCTCCACGTTTGTGAGGAGTTTTTCAACCACAATTCAATTCCAGTAGACCGCCGAGTCTCGTTGGCGGCAAGCAACGCCGTGGTCGCGCCTCGACCTGGTGGCAGAAATTGAAAACCAGCCGTTTACACCAAGGTAAACCCAAACTAAGAGACTGGAACAAATTCATAAAACACTTTACTCGGAAATTCATCCCCACAAATTCTCACCGCCACGATCCACCAACGGCACCACACCGGAAATTGCAGAAGTTCGGCGCCACCCCGCCACCGACCTTCGATCTAAGGTTTATCCCCATCGAAGAATTTCCAACAAAGCCGTTTTTCGATGAAGACGATGTCCCTACCACCATTTTCAATGAAGTAGACGAGACAGAGGTTTCAACGACCCAATACAACGAAGAAATTGAGCTGAGCCATGTTTCCCTAATTGACGAACTTGGATCTTGCTATTTTGAGCATGGACCAATTGGTTGTGTTGGCCAATTTGACCAAGACAGACCAACTTATGTTAATGGTGAGGAACTTGTTAGTGTCATGGAAACCGGGCCGGATTATGAAGGGCCACCAGTATTTGATACCGAACCAGTTGACGAAGAGGAGCCCATAATTGATTCCGTGTTTCCCATTTTTGATGGTGCACCCGACGTGAAATCATCAATACTTCCCTTTTTTGATGTTGTGCCCGACGACGATCCATGTCTCGATGTAAGTTGTTTTGAAGATTTTTGTCCGAACTCCAATGAGGTGTTTTCGGTTCTTGATACGGAGCAAGAAGATGTTATGATTCCGAAACATCTATATCTTGAGCCTTACCAATATTTTGATATGAAAGTCGACGACGAAGCATTTTTCCCAAGTCTTGAAGTGGCATCCGATGAAGGGCGACCTACTATTACTGTCGTGCTTCCCATTTCAGATGTCCGGTTATATGATGATTCATATCGTGATATCGGTATTACCTCGCAGAATAATTATTATTATTTCATTAATAATGATATTTATTTGTTTGGTGATTCCCGGAGATCCCACATTACCTACCGTCTCAAGATTTTGGGCCATATACGCATTGCGGATATTTTCGAAATCAAGTACGTAGAGGTTTTAGCTATTTCTTCTGTAAACGACGGGATTACGGAATTGAGGACAATTCCTTTTAAAGGGGGAGGGAATGATACGAAATTAACTAGTCAAAATAAAGAAGACGGAGCAAGGATCAAAATAAACGGCCTTACAACGCGTCATGCACGTACGGCGACATTTTTAGGCGAGAAAACGGACACAAGCTGGAAAATGACACAACCTGCCGGAAAATGTCGTCGCCTGCCGGAAAATGTCACCCTGCCGGAAAATGCCGAGCACTGCCGACCGAACTCGGCCGTGTCGTCCGGCACTGCCCGTGCCGTACTCGTCCGAATATGGAAAAGTCACTGTCGGCCGAACCCGACCGTGTCGTTCGACACGGGCGAGTCCTACTCTTCCGGAAATGCCGAAAATGACTGCCAAGTCGCCCGACCGTGTTCCAGGACACGATCGAGTCAATGTCGAACGTCCTTGTCGCACCGCGCGGTCGAGTCGCTGTCGGACGTCCTTGTCGCGCCGCGCGGTCGAGTCGCTGTCGGACGTCCCTGTCACGCCGCGACAGTGTCAAGCGGACACGGTCGAGTCACTGCCGACCAGATGCGCCGCGGCCGTATCAAGCGACACGACCCGTGTCCGGCAGCCAGCCAACTTTTTTTTATTGCTGATTTTTGTGTGTTTTGTCTTCTCTTTTTCTTTCTTTACTATTTTAGGGATTGTGTTCCCATGTTTTGTGATTTATGTTTCTTTTTCTTATTTGATTTGTTTTGATTATTCAAAGATTTTGTAATCTTTGAATTGTTTTCTTTAACTATTAGGAAGACTTGAGGTTTCCTATATATAGCCTTGTATAAGCATTGTATCATGAATTTGAATGTGAAAGAATACACATTGTATTTCTATCCTTGGTAAATAATTTTTCCCGAAACTTAATTTTTATTCGACGCGTTTTCGAGTATTAATCCGATTGATTCTCAATAGGTCTTGAGAAGAAATCACCTTATCGAATTATAGGTCTAATTCGATAAACCTTTGTTCTTGTTGGATCGAATCACTTTGATCGATATTATCACCTTTTCCAATATTAATTCCATTTTCATTTGTTTGAATTTTCATTGTCATACTCGATATTACGTCCAAAAATACATCCAAAAACACCCTAATCGTAAAAAGACTTCCGCTACGATATTTTTATGTATAATCCGACCGATACGTATCCACCTTTCCGGGAGAATTCGTATCAGTGTATTCTTTCACAACATTCAAATTCATTCTACAATGATCTTACAATGCTTATACAAGGCAATATATATACGAAACCTCAAGTCTTCCTAATAGTTAAAGAAAACAATTCAAAGATTACAAAATCTTTGAATAATCAAAACAAATCAACTAAAATAAGAAAAGGAAACATAAATCACAAAAACATAGGAACACAATCCCTAAAATAGTAAAGAAAGGAAAAGAGAAGACAAAACACACAAAAATCAGCAATAAAAAAAAGTTGGCTGGCTGCCGGACACGGGCCGTGTCGCTTGACACGGCCGCGGCGCGCATCTGGTCGGCAGTGACTCGACCGTGTCCGCTTGACACGGTCGCGGCGTGACAAGGACGTCCGACAGCGACTCGACCGCGCGGCGCGACAAGGACGTCCGACAGCGACTCGACCGTGCGGCTCGACAAGGACGTCCGACAGCGACTTGACCGCGCGGCGCGACAAGGACGTTCGGCATTGACTCGACCGTGCGCGACAAGGACGTTCGGCATTGACTCGACCGTGTTGCCTGGCACGGTCGGGTTGGTCGGACAGCGAGAATTCCTTATCCGGAAGAGTGTGACTCGACCGTGTCGGACGACACGGTCGGGTTCTACGGCGGCTTGATTTGGCATTTCGGACGAAATGCAGACGGGCCGTGTCGGACGACACGGCCGAGTTCGGTCGGCAGTGATCGGCATTTTCCGGCAGGCTCGACATTTTCCGGCAGGTTTGGACATTTTCCGGCAGGTTGTGTCATTTTCCGGCTTGTGTCCGTTTTCTCGCCTAAAAATGTCGTCGTACGTGCATGACACGTTGTAAGGCCATTTACATCGATCCTTGCTTCGTTTTTTTTATTCGGACTAGTCAATTCCGTATCATTCCCTCCACCTTTAAAGGGAATTGTCCTCAATTCCGAACTCCCTTCGTCATCAAGATAATTAACTAAAGCCTCTAAGTATTTGATCTCGAAAATGTCCGCAGTGCGTACATGGCCCAAAATCTTGAGACGATAGGTAGTAGGGGCCCCTCGAGAATCACCAACAAAATAACTATCATTATTAATAAAATAATAATAATTACTCCGCCCGGTAATACCGATATTATGACATGCGTCATCATATAACCGGACATCTGAAATGGGAAGCACGACAGTAATAATAGGTCGCTCTTCATCGGATGCCGCTTCAAGCCCTGGGAAAAACGCTTCGTCGTCGACTTTCATGTCAAAATCTTGGTAAGGCTCAAGGTATAGAAGTTCCGGAATCATAACATCTTCTTGCTCCGTATCAAGAACTGAAAACAACTCATTGGAGTCTGCATCATAAATTGGACGAAAATATTCAAAACAACCCTCATCGAGATATGGATCGTCGTCGGGCACAACATCAAAAATGGGAAGCATCAATGATTTCACGCCGGGTTCACCATCAAAAATGGGAAACACGAGATCAATTATGGGTTCCTTTCCGTTAACGGGTTCTGTATCAAATACAGGTGGCCCTTCATAATCTGGCCCAATTTCCATGACACTAACCAGTTCCTCACCATTAGCATAAGTTGGTCCGTCTTGGTCAAATAGGCCAACACAACCAATTGGTCCACGCTCAAAATAGCAAGATCCAGGTTCGTCAATTAGGGAAATACGGCTCAACTCATCTTCCTCGTTGTATGGCGCCGTTGAAACCTCTGTCTCGTCTACTTCATTAAAAATGACAGTAGGGACATCATCTTCATCGAGAAAGGACTCTGTTGGGAATTCCTTGTTGGGGAAAAACCTTTAATCGAATGTCGGCGGTGGGGCGTCGAAGGACTGGTGGTGGGGGAACAACGAGTGGTGGTATGGTTTGAACCTTCGATTGAAATATTTTATGAATTTTTGCCAATCTCAGATTTTTGGCTTACGTTGTTGTGAACGGGACTGTTTCAGTTTTTGCCACCAGACGGCGGCGCTACCGCGGAGGCGCCTTGCCACTAACGAAACGCAGCGATTGATCGGGGCAGCCTTGAAGTCCGAGTGCTCCTCACAAGCATGGAGTCAATCTATGCACGCATCTGGATTACAAGATCCGTGAAACTTCGGTATGCTGCGGAATTGGGCCGAGAAATCAATATCGTTGGCATCGTCTCTGCGTCTTTC
Organism: Orobanche coerulescens; assembly: GCA_033398695.1. Taxonomy (NCBI): domain Eukaryota; kingdom Viridiplantae; phylum Streptophyta; class Magnoliopsida; order Lamiales; family Orobanchaceae; genus Orobanche; species Orobanche coerulescens. The sequence goes on from CM065807.1 coordinate 91,423,107, forward strand.
TTGCATACGTTGCTCCGGTAAGCCGTTTAGTGCGTCACGGAGTTTCATCAAGAAATCGAGATCGGAGAAATCCATAACAAGAATCAAGAGATAGTTCTTGATAAGAAATCGTTGAATAAATCGCCCAAGGAGATGACCTTGAGCTCCGATACCACTTATGATACGAATTCTCCCGGCAAGATGAATACGTATCGTTCGGAGTGTGTGTATGAATATCGTAGCGGAAGGCTTTTTACGAGTATGGTGTTTTTGGATGTATTTTTGGATGTAATATCGGATAAAACAATGAAATTTCGAACAAATGAAAATGGAAATAATATTGGAAAAAGTGATAATATCGATCAAAGTGATTCGATCGAACAAGAACAAAGGTTTATCGAATTAGACCTATAATTCGATAAGGTGATTTCTTCTCAAGACCTATTGAGAATCAATCGGATTAATACTCGAAAACGCGTCGAATAAAAATCAAGTTTCGGTAAAAATCATTTACCAAGGATAGAAATACAAAGTGTATTCTTTCACAACATTCAAATTCATTCTACAATGATCTTACAATGCTTATACAAGGCTATATGTAGGAAACCTCAAGTCTTCCTAATAGTTAAAGAAAACAATTCAAAGATTACAAAATATTTGAATAATCAAAACAAATCAAATAAAATAAGAAAAAGAAACATAAATCACAAAACATGGGAACACAATCCCTAAAATAGTAAAGAAAGAAAAAGAGAAGACAAAACACACAAAAATCAGCAATAAAAAAAAGTTGGCTGGCTGCCGGACACGGGCCGTGTCGCTTGACACGGCCGCGACGCGCATCTGATCCGGCCATGGCCAATTTATTCCCAAATGCACCCTCTTTTCTCTTGTACTTCAATAACTCCACATTTGTAACACGGTTTTGTATACCAAAGTCATCGGGGAAGAGCTTCTCAACACAATCAAGAACCCATCCATGACAAGTGAATCATGTTGAATAGATTAATCCTTAAAAAAGTAATAAGGATTCAATAAATATGCCGTCACATGCAATGAACCATCGAGCCTACCACGACCTTTTGCATCAATAATATCCAAGATTGGACGATGATTGCTCTCAATATTTTTCAATGCAACTTTAATGTCTTCTTTGGCTTGTTTCAAATCTCCATACAAGAAACCCATCGATGGCTTTCGATCCCCATCAACAAGATGAAGAACCTTGACTAAAGGAGCAAACACCTTCAAGCATGTACTTACCCCATTCCAAAAACTCAAGCTCATAACCGTAGCATATGCCAACTTACCCCTCGAAGTCTTGGAGAATTTGCTCCTTTGCCATTTTTCACTAGTGAACATAGCTCTCAACTTGTCTTTTTTCTCATGAATGCTTTGCAAAGTCAAGAAAGATGTTGCAAATCTAGTGACTCCCGGTCTCACAATGTCTCTTTTTCTTGTTGCTTCCCTCATCATTGCCAATGTTCCATGATGTGCATAAAGAAAGATAGTGAAAGTCTTGGCTTTCTCGATCACTCCCTTGAACCTAGGTTGCTTACCAATTGCTTCAAGCATAAGATTCAATGTATGAGTGCCGCATGAATTCCAATAGATGTTTGGCCTCGCGATCCTCAACAAATCCGCCGCGGCCATGTTATTAGAAGCATTATCCGTCACTACTTGAACTACATTTTGAGGTCCAATTTTTTGAATGCATTGATCCACATATTCAAAAATGTACTCTCCGGTGTGTGACTCATCAAAAGTTTCTTTAGAAGAAATAAAAGTAGTTCCTTCTTTGCAATTCACACAAAGATTCATAATGCTCCTTCTCTTTCGATCACTCCAAGCATCGGTCATTACGGTACAACCATTCTTAGCCCACTCTTCCTCTTGTGGCTTAAGAGAGTTTTTTACCCTAGCATATTCTTCCTTCAACAATGGTTCCCTTAGTTGGTATTGACTTGGCGGTATGTAACCCGGGCCAAATTGACCAACCGCTTCAACAAATCTATGGAAGCTATCATTATCAATAGCGTTGAATGGGATTTGGCTTTCATACATCCACCGAGATAACCATTGATGCACTTTATGCGTTCTTTCCTTCCAAAGTGCATCATTGATGTTTTGTTGCCTCATTCTCTTCCTTGAATCCATTGTAGCATCGAGATCAATTATGGATGCAAATTTATCCATAGGCCCAAGAAAACGTGGTCTCTTTGAAACTAACTCTTCATCTTCTTCTTCTTCTAGTTGTTCAGGCAAATGAACTTCTTCTCTCACTTCCTCAAGTGCTTTGCTCTTGTTCTTCTTTGCGTTCTTTGTACCTTGTATAACCACTTTGATTTTTGTTTTATCTTCTTCACTAGCCTTATGGCAAGGGGCAACATTTCCTCTAATGTTCGCAATGTGGAGCTTCAATCGATAAACTCCACCGCTTATAGTCTTACCACACAACTTGCATTTAACCTTATCCTTGTTGTTAGCATCCACCAAAATCCCATAATCCCATCCAATATCATCGGATTGCCTCTTTGTCAAATTCGATGATTCGGGGGTCACGTTAGAAGCTTCAGACGAAATATTAATTCCGTCCATCGCACTAAAAAAAGACAAAGAAAGTGGTGTCAAGTACTAAAAAATAAACTGGTGTCAAGCACTAAAAAAGAAAAAAAGAATTGGTGTCAAACAAAAATTCTTAAACAAAAAATTCTTAAACAGAAACAGGAAAAAAAATTCTTAAAAAAAAAAACTGGTGTCAATCACTAAAACAGTACGTTCCAATCTTTCACAAAAAAAAAAACAGTACAGCAATCTTTCACAAAAAAAAAAAAAAAAAGTACAGCAGCAAAACAGAAATCAGCCGAAAGAACACCGACCAGAAACCCTAAACGAAAGCAGCCCTAACAGTTTAATTAAAACAGAAACAGCAGCAGCTTTTTTTCAAAAAAAAAAAAAAAAAAAAAAAGAACACTTACCAGAACTGAACTCTGAAGATGATGAAACGGCCGGAACTCTGAAGATGAAACGGCCGGAATGGAAAAACTGGACTAGAGCGGCCGATTATTTGGTGCGCGACTGCGCAGGCAGATGGAGAAGGTGAAAAGGAAGAAGCGATAATGTGCGATAATGTGGAGGGTCCAGCAAAACACGTTTTTGGACATTAAAAACCAAAATAGAAAAGTAAAAAAAATCTGGACAAGAAAAAAAATCTGGACAGAAAAGGAAACCCGCCTAGCCCGCCTATGACCCGCCTAGCCCGCCTAGGATCCGCCTAGCCCGCCTAGGACCCGCCGAACCGCCTGGCAGAACCGATTAGGGGGTAGTCGGGGCGGAGGGGCACCTTCTAGCGCTGGCGGCGCTGGCGTCACTTTAGGCCGCTTTAGAACAACGCGGTGACTCGGCCGTGTCCGCTTGACACGGTCGCGGCGTGACAAGGACGTCCGACAAGAACTTTCGGCCATGGCGCGCGCAAGAACGTCCGACAGCGGCTTCGACCGCAGCGGCGCGGCGACAAGGGCGTTCGGCATTGACTCGGCCGTGTCGCTGCACGATCGGGTTGGTCTGACAAATGAGAATTCCTTATCCGGAAGAGTGTGACTCGGCCGTGTCGGGACGACACGGTCGAGTTGGCCGGCGGCCAGTTTGGCATTTCGGACGAAATGCAGACGGGCCGTGTCGGACGACACGGCCGAGTTCGGTCGGCAGTGATCGGCATTTTTCGGCAGGTTGTGATATTTTCCGGCAGGCTCGACATTTTCCGGCAGGTTTGGACATTTTCCGGCAGGTTGTGTCATTTTCCGGCTTGTGTCCGTTTCCTCGCCTAAAAATGTCGCCGTACGTGCATGACACGTTGTAAGGCCATTTACATCGATTCTTGCTTCGTTTTCTTTATTCGGACTAGTCAATTCCGTATCAGTCATGCAATCTAAAAACATAAATATCTAGCAAATAATGGTGCATGATTGCTGGGTAGAATTCTGAAACGCACACACGCGCAATAAGAAAGTAATAGATTGAAGGCTACCTCCCAGTAGAGTTGATTACAGTCCATGCACTGCCAGAACTCTAAATTCTTATTAAATAAGCAGTTGGGAATCACTTGAAACCCCTTTGCAGCTTCAACAGCTTCTTCGGCTGATAGAGGTTTCTGTATGAACCTCCCGTTACATTTGGTACACCTTGACATGAGTTGATCCTCCGAAATATTGAGCTGAAATGTGTCAATTACCTGAACCATCTCTATTTTCAGTAGACTAATTGTTGAATGTTTGAACAAATAACTCAACTAACAAAACCCAATTATGATGTTTTGAGGTACTTGGGTTTTCATCATCAGATGAGGGGCATGGTTGAACTTTTATAGCAAGTAAAGCAAATAAGTAAATGGTCATATGTAAAAAGAGCTACCTCGCATAGCTGGTCGTTTTTGAGGAGATTCTTAATCTTGTATATTTGATTCTTTATCAAATACTCATGTCTCATAATCTTGGCATCCCTTGTCAAAAGCACCCTCTTCTGCCTTTGTGCTTGATCTATTAAATCCCTAAAGAATTAAATGGAAAATATAAGGAGTATTTGCCTATAGCAATTATATCAACTCATTTGTTTAATATTTCATTTCATTTCTCCTTCTTTGCTTTTTGCATGAATTCCTAGTGTTACTGAATTTAGACCACTAATTGATACTATAATCTTCATCACCATAGTTGATAAGGTGTAGTTGATGACGAGGATGTAATTTTTTTTATTTTATAGTACAAGTGAAAAATCATTTGATGTCAAAAGTTGATAAGGCATATAAGGTTTTCATTTCTTTTTCTTCTCATTTCAGGTATTCGATGAGAAAATGTTAAATTCGTTTGGTTGTGTGTAAACAATTTCTACACATTTCAAATCAGAATTAGCATAAAAAATCTAATGTTGTTTAGATTTTGATCAAGTCATATATAAAAGTTGGCATGTAGAAGCATCGCAAAAATACTTTTTTAAGTGTTCTCCAACACTCTTAAGTAAAGCCAACTGGCATTTTAGAATGAAGATGTTATGATTTCTGATATTCAAGAAACTAGATATAGCACAAAGCTATTAACTACAACTGGACCTGGCTTCAGGCTTCTTTGAATGTG